>OW203771.1:13989669-14327363 GCA_934045905.1 Leuctra nigra | reverse complement strand
AATAGTACCTACGTATTATTTGTGAAGCACGTTTAAAACGGTTTGTTGTATTACTGTGAAAATAAATAAAAGCAATGAAAGCATTTGACTCAATCAATTATTTCCATTGATCATACATTTCCCTTGATTAAAAAAGCTGAGCACGTGTCGAGTGATCCCCGACGTCGCTGACCCCGGACGCGAGACTTCTTCTGGAACATATTTTATAAATGGGAGACAAATTCAAGAAAAACACTCTTATAACTTATATAGTTAAGGCCGGTCATATATTTTTTCCCGTCAAAAGAGATTTGAAGCGGTTTTCGAGCGAAATACAAAATATAAACGACTATATTTAACAAACGGTTATGAATATCGAAAAGCAAGACCGAGGTGACATGTATTGAACCTATATCTACATTTTTATTGCTTACTGTCATAACTTTGCTCCTACTATGTGGTCAGTATGTGTCGGGCACGAAAACACTATACATAAATATACGGAGTGTTTTCGTGCCCGACACATACTGACCACATAGTAGGAGCAAAGTTATGACAGTAAGCGATGAAAATGTAGATAAAGGTTCAATACATGTCACCTCGGTCTTGCTTTTTCGATATTCATAACCGTTTGTTAAATATAGTCGCTTATATTTTGTATTTCGCTCGAAAACCGCTCCAAATCGCTTTTGGCGGGAAAAAATATATTTAAGCAATTATAACTCTGCTAAGAAGTGTAGGATACAATATGTTGTGTCAGACAGCTTACATAAGTGAAATGAAGGAAAAGTAAATAATATGCTCCATTTCTTTAATCAAACATTTTTACTAAAGGGTTCACAATTCCAAATCAGTCGCAGGACCAAGTGAAAGACACTAAATCTAGTTAAATCAACAATAATATTTCACTCGAAATTTGTTAGGACAGGAATTTTAAACAATTAATTGTTCCTCCCATATGCGAAGTCTCTGTCAGAGAAATATTCGCCCATGGGATTTGCCCCACAGGACGGACAATGTCCACGGGCTCCCCCTTGAGACGGACATCACACAGGAAAGACAATGTCCACGGGCTCCCCCTTGAGACGGACATCTTACAGGAAGGACAACGTCCACGGGCTCCCCATTGAGACGGAAATCCCACAGGATCACGGACAATGTCCACGGGCTCCCCCTTGAGACGGACATCTTACAGGAAGGACAATGTCCACGGGCTCCCCCTTGAGACGGACATCCCACAGGACGGACAATGTCCACGGGCTCCCCCTTGAGACGGACATCCCACAGGACGGACAATGTCCACGGGCTCCCCCTTGAGACGGACATCCCACAGGACGGACAATGTCCACGGGCTCCCCCTTGAGACGGACATCCCACAGGACGGACAATGTCCACGGGCTCCCCCTTGAGACGGACATCTTACAGGACGGACAATGTCCACGGGCTCCCTTGAGACGGACATCCAATAGGACGGACAATGTCCACGGGCTCCCCCCTTAAGACGAACATCTTACAGGACGGACAATGTCCACGGGCTCCCCCTTGAGACGGACATCCCACCGGACAGACAATGTCCACGGGCTCCCCCTTGAGACGGACATCCAATAGGACAGACAATGTCCACGGGCTCCCCCCTTGAGACGGACATCCCACCGGACGGACAATGTCCACGGGCTCCCCCCTTAAGACGGACATCTTACAGGACGGACAATGTCCACGGGCTCCCCCTTGAGACGGACATCCTACAGGACGGACAATGTCCACAGGCTCCCCCTTGAGACGGACATCCCACAGAAACGGGTGCCGACGGAACAGGTTGGCTGAGTGGTAACGCTCTGAACTTGTATTCCAGAGGCCCGGGTTCGATTCTCGCGGCCGTCCTTCCTGACTGGGGTTTTTTCGTGGTATTCCCTTATTCGATAGGCAAATGCTGTGAAGGTACCCTACTAATAGGCCACGACCGCCTCATTCCCACCTTCCATCCTTACCTACTCTTCACCATCATCTCCCAATCATCATCATAATCATTCATCCGTCGCCATTAGCCTCGCTGCAGAACTGTGCGACGTAAAGCCCGTGAAAAAAAAAACAATATAAACGGGTGCACCTCCCCGAAACCTTCTACCTACTAGGTTCGTTGACCCTATTCTAAAGCCATAAAATTCTCGTTTCGTTCAGAATCCGATTCATGGCCTTGAATAGGATATCTATTCGCCGAATAGGGAGTTTTAAAGTTTCCCAAGAATAACTTACACTTCACATCAGTACCAACCCAGTTTTCCGGACCGGTGCTCTATTTTATTATTAAATTTTATTTGTCAACAACCGATGCTATTTAAATACGCGATATTCGTTCATATTTCAGAGTCTACGGGATTTCGTCGTTGAGAATTACAATTTTACAAATGGTAGCAGATGTGGGATTTATTTTTAAATTTTTTCATTTACCGTCACATGCATTTTCTTTAATAGTGATGATATGGAACACACCTGATTCTACAAGTGTGAACTATCTCTTAACTTCCCTTTAAATGAAATGAAATTGTTTTTGATTATATCGCCACCGTTATTAGTCCACATCGTAATTCAGGTCAGTGACTTCGTGTAAGATTTACAAATCAATGAAATAAAAATTGTACAAATATATTTCGAGATTGTGAATTATTTCATTCCGAATGGAAATTTTTGATACTTTATCTGCAACAAATTTGCTTTTATTATAAATCATTTTATTCGGTACGAAATAGGTACCTACCTATTTTCCAGTCACTTAAGCTTTTGACCTCAAAGTAATTGAAATTGCAACAATTTTTTTTCGCTAAATATTATTGGGACCATGTCAAGTTCGTTCACGATTAGAATATCAAGCCCGTGTACTACTGTAGTCAGGCGAACATTTGTAAACCTACACATGTAATATCAATTATCAAAGAATATGTACAAGACGACTGTAGATAAAGATAAATCAATTTTATTGAAGTTTTCTAATATTTACTACTATAAAAAAGTGTGTATTTCACATACTTTATACTATTTGAATAATACAAAGAAGAAAGTCTTGCCATTGACAGGGCAGTGTTCATGTGACCGACCAATGAACGACGTGATCGACTTGCTATTCTAATCGTGAATGAACTTTATATATGTACCAAAAAAAATGTCTACACATTTTTGAGCAGCCATTTTTTTTTCTTAAGGGTTGATTGAAAATCAATTATTTAATTTTAATTCACGTAATTGATACATTTTCATTTAAATACAATTTTTGTATTCACAAAAAATGTGTTTTACATCATATAAAAAATAATAAAGACGATCAAAGTAACCCTTTTTACATAAAACAAAATTTGGGGTAATTTACCCCCAAAAATACTAAAATGGCCACAGTGGCGCAACTAATTGACTTACAGACTTCGTTTTTTTACTGAAATGATTCTTTGGCAGTAAGCTACAACATACGAAAAGTCTACTCACATTGCTTAATTAGGACGATCGTAATTAATATAATTAATTAATAAAAATATCGTATATAAATATAATTGCATAACTTTCAAAGAACATGTCAAACAAGGTGTATTTAAATTCAATTAAGACTTCAAATCACTCAAACTTTAGATTAGAAGTCTGATGATGAGTAGTTGTTGCTTATTTTGATAACAATTAATGTGTTAATTAATCAAAATACTCAAATATTACAGTTTCCCCATCGTGATGGATATCAAAATACAGCTTATTGCAATGAAATTAAACAAATTATGGTTTTATTGTATTGTGGTATTTATAAATATTGTATCTTCTCTTCATCGTTTTGTTTTTAGCTTTTGAATAAAAATGTAGTTACGTATATAAATAATAAGTGCTTTGTGCTTAGTACAACTACAAGCATATTCATAAATTACTCTACCTCCTCCCCCCCCCCCCCCCCGAAACACAAACATCCAAAAACTACCCCAAAAATAAGCCACCCCCAACTATTCAAGTGCCCCTCCCGAGAAATAAGTCTGGATTAAACACTGGTTGTTCCTCGCTACTTTCAACATCAGCTCGCGACATTCTGAGTCGTGTCATCAGCAGAGATGTGGTCGAGGTTCTTGCAACTCACAAAATTTCACTTTGTCCTGAGGTGGGATTCTATAACTCCATTGCGACCGCTTAGCAATTTCTTCCATAAGGATTAACATTGAAATAATTGCTAAGCGGTCGCAATGGAGTTATAGAATCAGGGCCCTGGCAGCAATCTTCGTGCTACCAACGTCTTGTCTATTCCAGTCGATTATTTATTTAGTGCGTAATTGAACAATATTACGTTGAAGGCATGCAATACGAAGAACATGTAACAAATCGATAAAGACATTTAACTTTCATGTTCTTCAAGTTTTGAGTGCCTAAAAACATTCAAGCATACAAGTTAAATCATCTTATCCCCTTTGTTAATTGTTTGTTGTTAATGTTCTAATTTTGTATTTTATTTCTGAAGGCGGGGAAGGGGTGGGGGGCAAGGAAACAATTATAAAGAGTATTTGGCTAATAATTTTGTTTGTAATGAAATATGTTTGATAAACCAATGCTGTATAATTGAGCGAGCGTAGCGAGCGTCACCACGGTACTCTTATGGCACTTTCTCTGTGTTTTTTTTTGTGGTCACAGCCTAGGTCAAACCGCTCAAGCAATCAATCTGAAAATTTGTACACATACTAACGTACTCTATGCGGTCCCTGGGATCGTTTTTGAATGGGCTCCCGTGATTGGTTCAAATTTAAAAAAAAAAACTTTCGATTGGTTGCTTCGATCGATTTGAAATTTAGCAAAAACATTGCAACAAACATTGTACCCAATCATAAAAAGTTTCAGCCAAATCCTCTTATTAGTTCAAATTTAAAACCATTTTTCATGTGATTTTTGACATTTAAACTAGAACAGATTGACCGATCAACTTAAAACTTCGCGTGGTCATTGGTACTAACATTTTAGGTATTTTTGCCAATTTTCAGTCTAATCTGTCGTTATTTTCAAAAGTTTTGTCATTTTAAGGTCATTTTATTCCATAATCTTGAAAAATGTATACTAAATTGTCATCCCTGCCTTCTTTAAGCTTCTGTTCCAAGGCAAGGCCTGTAGAGCAGCCAAGCTATCCACAATGTACAGTAAAATGAAAGCATTTTTGCGCTAGCGCATAAAATCGGATGCAGTACGAAGGCCAAATCCTCTAATTGGTTTAAGTTTAAATAATGTCTTCTGATTGGTCGACAATAAAAATGTTCACATTAAGTTCAAATTTTGCATGGTGATCAAGACCAACTTAATATTAAATTTTACATATTGTAAGCCCAATCAGTCAAGTATTAATTGTAATCCCCATAAAAAACACTCCGTGTAAAAATACCAGCCTAGTCTCTTCAACTATAAAAAAAAAATAGAAGAAATCTAAAAATTCAGCACTGAAATGTAGTGATATCAAAAAATGGGCCAAGTCAAAACTTAATTTTAAAAACCAAAATATATTTGGCGCATCGTTCATAATAGATAGTTTAGAAGTACAGGCCAGATGTGTAATATTCATAAAATCTACATGCCGTAAAAAACGATGCGCCAAGTATATTTTGGTTTTTAAAATGAAGTTTTGACTTGGCCCATTTTTTGATATCACTCCTTTTCAGTGCTGAATTTTTAGATTTCTTCTATTTTTTTTATAGTTGAAGAGACTAGGCTGGTATTTTTACACGGAGTGTTTTTTATGGGGATATCACTAATTTTTTAAGTTTATTTACGTGCAACTTATTTACCAATTTCATATCGAAGCAACAGAGAGAATGACTAATTCCTTTAAAAAAATATGCTATTTACGATTTGGTTACTAAGAATTTTTTTGTTTGGTTCTAAATACAAGCTTAAAGTGATATTCCATGAAGAATTGCGAAAGCATCGTTCTAATCGGTCCAGCCGTTTTCGAGATATGGCATCACTTCCGGTTTTAAAAATGGCGGCTGAAATTACTGCCACCTAGAATTTATTTCTATACAATAATGTTATGTATCATTATAAGCCTTCTAAATAGATATTTATAGGTGTTTATATAAAGGGGAAGTGAATTTAGGCAGATTTCGCATAAATATGACGTCATTTCCGGTTTCAGTAATTAGAAAAATTTAGTTTCACTACTGATATGTCATTAAGGCTGCATTTCACCAAGATTTCAAACCCGGGTTAAAGGCGGTAAACCTGGTTTAGAGGCTCCTAAACCAGGTTTACCGCCTCTAACCCGGGTTTGGAATCTTGGTGAAACGCAGCCTAAGGGGAATATGCTGTGAAATTTCTATCTCTATGAATTTAGGTAATACAATATTGAAATTTTGAGAAGATATCAAGAGTTGCTTAAAACTAATAAAAAAAATACAAAAATGTTTTTTTTAATTTTTTAATTTTTTATAAATTAATTAGTTATTAAAAGATGTATTACGATAAATCCCTACTACATTTTATTTCCTTGACCTACATTGTTTGTTTTTTTATTTTTATTTTCACAAATGATTGGGTTAATGAAGTTGGCATTCCAAATTTACTTTAGTGTAATACTTTAGTTTGCAAAAATAAATAAACAATAAAACATATTTATTTACACTTTTTATTGGTAATTAACACTTTACCTAATTATTTTAATTAGATGTATTCATTTTATAAACAATAAAAATGCCAATTGTTGTTCATCACAAATAACTACACGCACCAAAAAAAATCAGCCTTCTAAGTTGAAACATTAAAAAGAAGTAGGAAATTACAACAGTCAATGTGAAGAAAAATAGTTCCGGAGATAACAGCATTCAAACTTTAACTATATTCAAAGCTATATACTACAAACATGCAAACATTATTTTTTTACAACATAAATAAAAGGCTAAAAAATTCCAAATTTTTGACATAATGTAATTAACAATTTAATCTAAATAATGGTAAAAAAAACGAAAAATTTCAAAATTGGCAAATTTTCACAGACCGTCTGAATCGATAGGTGCTAGTTTTATTCCGATCGGTCTAGCCACTTTTGAGATATGACGTCACTTCCGGTTTCAAAATGGCGGCTACATGTTGGTTTAATAAAAATGCACCTCAGACGCCAAAAGTGCACAAGTGATAAAAATTTCAGATCGATCGGTTCAGCCGTTTAGGCTGTGGCGGTGATAGCGGTGTTTCTTGACACCATCTTACTTATAGTCACCCAGTTCTGTCTGTCTATCTGTGTGTCAGGAACGCCTGCGCGCGCATCCTCTCAATTTCGCGCGCACACTCTCTATGTTGTATTTAAAATTAAAATGGTAGACGTTACATTGCCCAAATCATGTCCAAAATACATCTACTGCTCTTTTTGCATAAATAAATAACTGAAACTTACCTAAATGGCAATCCTTATCCCTTTGGGTTTATAAGAAATGTATTTTAGCACAGAATAACTGTCCAAATCTTTACATTACATTGAAAACGGCACTATTTTGTATTTAAAATGGTGGCCTTTCATTGCCAATCGTGTCTAAAAATACGTCTTTTGCCTTCACAAAGTAAAGAAATAATCATAGCTTACCTAAAACGTAATCCTTATCCCTTTGAGTGTGTAAAAAATCTACTATAACACATAATAACCGTTCAAAAGAGACATTTCATAGAAAACTTCTTTACTCCAAGAAACGTCAAAGTGTAATTTTTATAAATTTTTCATTTCCTCTGCATTTTAGAGGGCCATGAAAACCAAACAAAGCCGATAGTTTTTAACATTGGCCTCAAGATACAATTTGCAAACGATCAAATGTATTATTTTCTTCCTACATTTAATCAACACGGCTCTGTAACCCTCAAACCAACTAACCGACAAAGTTTTTAAATAATGTTGTTAGATTAATCATTTTCAGTCGTTTCTTATTTCGTTGAGTAGTCTGTATTGAGTCACGTATTGACAACGAATTCATGTTGCTGTTGATAAAGTTTGAAGCACCAATGTTTAAGTTTTACATTGTCAACTGAATATCTATACTTTAATTAGAGGTAGATGGGCTGAAGTCCATTTCAATATTCTTGAAGTGAGCTCAGAAAACAGTATTTCTGACATCAACCAATCATTTGTAATGGTGACATGAGTTATTGTAAGAGAATACTTCAATATAACGTTATTTGTTAACATCAGTGAAACGGTACTTGATAGAGCTTGATTACAATCCAAAATTGTGCACCGCAAAATCAAACAAATTTACTTCCGCCCTACATCTGAGGAACGTATATAATGAAACCGTAGATACCATGTAATAGCATAGCATCACAAATGAAGAAAAGGTCGTGGGCATCAGGTCACGGTATCAACGTAACGTATTATATATAATATATTTTTTACGGCGCATACATTGTTTTTCTTCTTATTTTTACTTAGTACGAATACTCTGGTGTAAATTTGGAAACTTATATGAAATGTTTCACCATAATAGGTATGATCAAATTGCTTTTCTTCGTTCCTCATTTGTTAACGTATTCTGTTAAGATTGGGTCATCAACGACGTCAAGTGTATTAACGACGCACACTCTGCTGACAAATATTGCTGTCGTTTTATATTTACGCATACCTCACTGGTGCACATTGGTTATGTTTTACATGACGGGACCCTCTAGTAATAATAATAATCATCATCATCATCAGATAGGTTTTAAAAGGGGTGTAATTTCACTGTTTTCATGGCCCTCTAGCTCGCAAATGGAATAATCTATTGTTCCCAAATTTGGTATATGTTGTCAGGTGGGCCATAGCTCGAAATTAAGTTATTTCGCAACAATGTGAGATTTCCCAATTTTGAGATCCAGTAGGCCGAAAATGCCATGTTATTGCTTACAGTAAAAGTGTTTGGTCTGCTCCTCAGTTTATTAGGCAGTAACGGTATGTTGAGTGACTGTGAGTGTACAGTACGACTTGGCTGGGTGGAGCGACCGCTCCACTAGATTTACGAGTTTAGTATGGGCTGTCACAAGAGATTTCTGGAGAAGGTATGTAGGTAAGACTTCACGACACAATGGATCTGTTATTCATCCAGAGTATTATGGAGATTGAAAAATTGTAGAGAAAATCGTCTTGTGCCGTGTCGTGCATCGTTACTATGGGGATGTTGCATGTTCTGTGCTCGCTCATCAACGCGTTACACTGAGCGTTTTCCTAGTCATAGTTCTATCTTCCCATAATCCCATTTCATAGTCCCATATCATAGTTCTTTTCTTCAGCCAAAAAAGGCTGCCGACCCCTCCTCTAATTACATAATGATTGACATACATGAAAACACACGAAATAAACGGGAATTAATGTATTCTTTGTCCACATTCCTGGAAAATATGTTCAATTCTCTCACTTCTGGTCGTTTTAAGGCATTTTCTGAATAATTTTAAAATATGAATATCGGATATTTACATTGGCTTTAAGATCAGTGATGGACTCTGCTAAGAGAGGAAAATTTAGTTCATAAAAAATTATCACGTGAAAGTAAAGGCGTTGTCGTCATAAATTCGGGGTTACCGAGGACGAAATTTTCTAGAGTTCAATGTAATTTTTTTTTATTATATCAATTAATTAACAATTAATTATACCCCATCCAACTAAAGTCGGGTTGGGGGGTGGAGGTAGCTCCACCTTCTTCTAGGGCCTCCTGGGATGCCGAAGTCGGCCGGCCATTCCAACTTCTTCCCCGTCGTCTTCTTCCTCATCGTCTTCGCTCTCCTCTGATTCCTCCACCTGCCGCTCCACCAACTCATTCCATCTTTCTACATCTTCCCACCACTTCTCTCCTTCCACTCTCCTCCAATCTTCGCCTCTCTCCGCCACATCCTCTTCAATGCTGTCCATCCACTTGGTCCTCGGACGCCCAGCCTTCTTTTTCTTCACTTGTCTTCCCTTCTCAAATTCTCTTCTAGGAATTCTCTCCTCTCCCATTCTTTTCATGTGCCCGAACCATCTCAACCTCTCTCGACTTATCTTCAAACTTAACTTCTCCACTCCCAAGTCTTGTCTTATCTTCTTACTCCTGATTTTATCCAACTTGGTCACTCCCGCCACCCCTCTCAAAAACTTCATCTGTGATGCCTGGATTTCTGCTATTTCTCTTCTGCCCATTGGCCATGTTACCGCCCCATATGTCAGGATTGGAATATAGTACAGTTTGTATATCAGTAGTTTGCACCTCATTGGTATACCCTCCTTCCATAACAGCTTCCGAACACATTGGTAAAAGCTCTCCGCCGCTGCTCGTCTCTTCTTTATCTCGCGCTCCACCTTACCATCCCTTGTCACAACACTTCCTAAATATTTAAACTCCTCCCGTTCTTGCAGCATTGCTCCCTGGATTCCAATCTTACACCTCGCCTTCTTTCCTCTGTCCATACACAATGTTTCACTCTTTTCTCTGCTAATATGTAGGCCATACTTTTCTGTCACACAATTCCATTTATCCACCTTCAACTGTATCTCATCTTCCGACTCGCTCCATATCATAATGTCATCTGCATATATAAATGTTTTTGAATCCCTTCCTTCCACTTCGTCATTCTCCACTTCCCGTACCATCTCATCCATTACAACACCAAACAGAGTCGGTGACAACACACTACCTTGCTTTAAGCCTTCATTTACTTGGAACCATTCTGTCCTCCCTACACTGCACTGCACACAACTCCAGCTGTTCTTATACGTACTCTTTATCTTCTTTATTAGTTCTCCACACACTTCTTTCCTCTTCAAACACTTCCACACCATCTCTCTAGGTAGCCTGTCGTAAGCTTTCTCGAGGTCCAAAAAAACCATCCTTGTAATGGATCCCTCTTCCCATCTGCTTTCCATCAGCTGCCGCAGTGCAAATACTAGGTCAATGGTCGACCGCCCCCGCCTAAAACCATACTGCTCCTCCCTTATCTTCTCCTCCAAGTATAGCATGAGCCTTCTCTCTAGTATCTTCTCGTATATTTTGGCTGCCTGCGATATGATTGTTATGCCTCTGTAGTTGCCAGCCAGTTTTCTATCCCCTTTCTTGAAGATTGGAGTAATTATACCTCTACCCCAATCTTCAGGTATTTTACATTCCATCCAAGCTGCATGGATTACTCTACGAAGCCATTCCGCCCCCTCATCGCCAGCTGCCTTTAACATCTCAACATTTATTTCGTCTATTCCAGTAGCCTTTCCATTTTTCATTCTCTTTATCACGTTCTTCACCTCGACTCTACTTGGTGCCTCTTTTACATAGCGGTCATTCACTCCTATTAGTTGAGCATCCACTTCCCTCACATCTGCGTCTGTATCCTCCCTCTCCTCGTCACCCTTCAACAGGTTTTTAAAGTAGTCCCTCCATATGTTCTTTAACTCCTCCGGCTTATTTGTCACTGTTCCATCTTCCAACTTCATCACCGACTGCACTTCATTGTCCCGTCGTCTCATCCCAACCATGTTGTACAACATTTTCTTACTACCATCATAATCTCTTTCCAGCTTGTCTGCAAGAACCTCCATCGTCTTTCTCTTCTCCTCTTCAACAATTGACTTCACCAGGATCTTAGCCGCTTTATAAGCTCTTACATTCTCCTCAGAGTTGTCGTGTACTTTCTTCATCCAGGCCAACTTCTTTTCCTCAACTACTGCTTTCACTCTCTTGTTCCACCAAGGTGTTTCTTTTTCTTTTCTCTTGCCTGAAGACCTTCCACATACCTCTTCCGCTACCGCCACCATTATTGACTTAAAACCATACCATTCCACCTCTACGTCTTGTATCTCCCCTATTGGAACTTGCTCTGTTATTCTTCTGCAAAAATCTTCCTTCACCGCTTCTTCTTGCAATTTCCATGTTTTTATTCGTTTCACTCCCGTGTTTCGATTTCCTTTTCCTCTCCTTTCTACCCTCATCTTTGTGACCAGCAGTCTATGATCACTAATTACTGTCCCAGATGAGACTGCTTCAACATCCAGCAGATATCTGTCCATGCTTCTGCTTACACACACATAATCTATTACTGATTCCAAAACTGTTCCATTTTGTCCTCGACCGACTCTTGTTATCATTTTGTCTTTCTTCTTCACAAACCAAGTATTTGCAATTTTTAAATTCAACGAACTGCACCACTCTATCATCTTCTTCCCTTCAACATTTGTCCTACCCCACCCATGCGGACCAAGCACTAGCTCACACCCCGTCCGGTCCATCCCTACCATGGCATTAAAATCACCAATAATCAAGACATCCTTTAACTCCACCAAGTCCTCTAGCTCCTCCCAAAACTTGTCCTTTTCTTCTTTTGGTCTCAATGTTTGGGGTGCGTACACTTGTACCAGCTCGACAATGTTTTTATCAATTGCTAGCTTCATCTTGATTAGTCGATCACTTCTTCTCTCAATCTCTAACACCTTCTCTTTATAAGCGCTGCTTACGACAAATCCTACTCCACTTTTCCCCGTCTCACCACCTGACCACATGAGCTTGTATCCCCCTCGCAGCATCTTCTCACCTGCCCCCTTCCACTTCGTCTCACTAAGGCCCAACACATCCAGATTTTTGTCAATCATCAAATCCACAATCTGTTCAATGTTGTTCGTTAACGTGACAATATTTAATGTGCCTATTTTCAACAAATACTGACGTCTTCGTCTTCTCGATATTTTCTTCTCATTATTGTCCAGTGTCCTTCCTTTATTGTCCTGCCTCTTTCTCCTACCTACAATATTCTCCTTGAAAACCAACTTGTCCGAAAAACCCGCTTCGACTGAGTCCATACATTCTTCTTGGTAACCACCTTCTCCTCAACCAGCATATTTTTCAGCTTTCTCCCAACTTCTCGGGCCCACTTCCTTCTGTCCATCATGAACCCTGGCGTGAAGTCTAATTCAATAAACTCCCCCTCATTCTCCTTCACCAACTTTTTCAAACCTTTATTCAAATTGGCTGAGTAGTCTGAATAGTTACTTAGTAGTCCCACAATGCCTATTTTTATATTTGGACCAAAAAAGCTTCTAGACACCTCCATCAAACCCCCAAAATCCTCCATTATCTCCCCATTATCCATTCGTGTCCAAACTTCAATATTTCCTAACTGGAAAATTACTTTCTTCAGATTACTATGTTTTTCATAGTATCCCTCTTCAATTCGCGCAGACATTTCTCTGATTCTTATTCCGGGATCTCTTCTTACGTAACACCCTTCCCCTAGAGAGAAAACCCAGGCTTCACTACCACTTACATCTCCAACCAACAAAATCGACTGAGTCCTGAGTCCTGAGTCAGACGATCTCGTGTCATCGTGCTCCTCATACGACTTTTCATTTTCTTCACTCCTCTTCCCCTGGCTCTTCTCTTTTTCTTCATAATCTTGATCGTCTTGTCCATGAATACATATATCGTTCTCAGTCATCATGCTATTTTCTCCTTCTACTGTGTTGTTTTGTTCTGCTTTCTTTTTTGTTACTATTCTCCGGTGTTGTTGTTGTTGTTGTCCTTCCTGCTGCTCTTTTCTTCCAGACCTATCAACCATCTCCTTCATTTCTTCAAAACCTTTCATTCTGATATCCATACTATCTGCACACTCAGCTTCCCTCCTCTTAATCTCTTCAACTTGATCTGCAATATTTTCTTGTTCTAATCGGTCTATTTCCATCAAGATCTTGTGGTTTTTATGTTCAATCTCTTCTTTCCAAACTGCTATCTGCACACATGCTACTCGATTTTCTCTTTCATTCAAACATAACATTTCATTCAAATGTTTAACCTTTTCCTCCATTTCCATTTCCCATACTATTACTTCTCCAAACATGTCACAAACTTCATTCTCTTCCCTTTCTGACTTCTTCCTAAGTTCTTTCACCTCATTTCTAAGCTCCTTCATTTCTTCTCTCATTTCCTTAACCTCTGTCACCAAGAAATCATGATCATATTGCGGTCCTAACAACAACGATTTCGATTTACTCACATGCTTTACTCGCACTTGCTGTTTGTCCACTTCGTTTCCTAGTGAAGTATCCATCTTTCTGCTTCTTCTGCTGTTCTTGTCCTTCTTCGCACTCAAAACTCCCTTCTCTTTAGATCGTAAATTCCTCTCCATGTTCTAGTGACCTTGACTTAAGAAATCGCAATCCACGTCACCGTGAAAAACAATGTTCCTTTATCTCACAAGAAATTCTAATCAGTGAAACTAAATGAATTTATATTGGCATTAAAATATAACCAAACAACATTTAATTTTCACGATTTTTACCTCAGATTGTTCCTCTTGCCTTTCCTTACAATGTTGCTGTTACTTCAAATCACAAACAAAGCTGCATTTCCATAAAATACAATAAATTCAGCAGCAGTTCTACCTCACAACTGTGTCAAACCACGGCCTTCGTGGTAATAAATAATAATATTTATTATTTTGTTTCTCAACGGAGAAATATATCATTCCGATAGAAAACCTGTTAGAAAATTGCATGCAAATAACATACATCAGGACGAAGACGTTGGTAACACGCTCATACCGACGACCAAAACATATCCTTTGCGTGTAAAAGCGAGCATGAATATTAATCATGAATGTCCGCTCGCTGGCTAAGTTCTACCGTAGTTCTTGTCTGAAACCAACCGAAGAAGAACGAAATACGTGAAACACAGCTGCAGCATGGAGCAAGAATCTGTTCATCAAGTAGAAAGTGTTTTATTTGAACTTGTACGATTCACAAGAAAGTTCGGTGAGTGTAAATAGAAAACTAACAGGTTTTCAAAGATTTAAAACAATTTTAAATAATTTACAATCATTTTGTTCTATAATTCTTATTTTAAGAGAAGGTACTTGTTGACAACATCAAGAACTTAAATTAAAAAATACTAACATTTATTGAATGCTGGGCCTCCCCTTGCAAAAAAGTTCCTACGCGCCTGCCGGTAACACGTAACCCCCCACATTTCACTTTACTTGTGTTATCTCTCTTCTGTCTACCCAGGATTGTGGAGAGATTCTGACGAGGAGAAGACCAGCGCGTTCAGTCGATTGAGATATTTTCTTCCACGTCTTGTCGTGGCTGAGCTATGCTTTGAAGCAATCGTCCTTCGTCCCTTGTATTTCTATATAAACTGGAACAACATCACAATTCAAGAACTTCCCAAATTAGTAGTTCTTGAGAACACAGAGGCAATTATGGCGATATGTATCCTAAGCTGCTACCTCTACCCGGACGTAATACTAGGCTTGACAGATTCATTGGATACGGTTAACAAAACCTACTCGTCAGTGAAAGAAATACATCGAATGATGGTACAAAAGCAGATCAAATTTATCAAGAATGTTATTACATATCTGATGCCCGTTATTTTAACATTCATTGTGCTTTTGGGAGTCGTAATCTTCATTTTCTTCATGACGAAAGAAGACATAACTGAGGGGTAAGTAGGTGGGTAAGTGACAATTAACACTTTGCCGTTTTCCAGCAATGATGGTCTCCCTTTCGCATTTACAGAAGTTACTACCCCTACAATGTCGTAAAATCTCCTAACAAAGAAATAACAGCTATGATCCACGTGGTATCTTGGGTAGTAGGATTTTTTCTTACTTGTGTCGTTCAATTAATAGCGTATGGATGGATAATCCAAATGATCTGCCAATTTCAAATTCTATGCGAAAAACTGTTGAATATCCGAGATGACAGTGTTGAGCACATCATGGCCAAGCGTCGCCAGAAGGCTGAGAACAGTCGAACACCAGCTGAGCGAGGTGTGGTGGAGTTTAGCCAAGGAGGAGCTGACAGTCTCGAGCACATCATGGCCAAGCGTCGCCAGAAGACTGAGAACAGTCGAAAACCCGCTGAGCGAGGTGTGATGGAGTTCAGTCAAGGAGGAGCTGACAGTCTCGAGCACATCATGGCCAAGCGTCGCCAGAAGACTGAGAACAGTCGAACACCAGCTGAGCGAGGTGTGGTGGAGTTAAGTCAAGGAGCAGCTGACAGTCTCGAGCACATCACGGCCAAGCGTCGCCAGAAGACTGAGAAGAGTCGAATACCAGATGAGCGAGGTGTGATGGAGTCAAGTCAAGGAGAAGCTGACAGTCTCGAGCACATCATGGCCAAGCGTCGCCAGAAGACTGAGAAGAGTCGAATACCAGATGAGCGAGGTGTGATGGAGTCAAGTCAAGGAGAAGCTGACAGTCTCGAGCACATCATGGCCAAGCGTCGCCAGAAGACTGAGAACAGTCGAATACCAGCTGAGCGAGATGTGATGGAGTTAAGTCAAGGAGAAGCTGACAGTCTCGAGCACCTCATGGACAAGCGTCGCCAGAAGACTGAGAACAGTCGAATACCAGCTGAGCGAGATGTGATGGAGTTAAGTCAAGGAGAAGCTGACAGTCTCGAGCACCTCATGGACAAGCGTCGCCTGAAGACTGAGAAGAGTCGAATACCAGCTGAGCGAGGTGTGATAGAGATCAATCAAGAAGAAACGCATCCTTTTGGGCCGTCAGCTTTACACAATGAGGTTAAGCTACCAAGGCATGAAGTCATCTGTAAGTACCTCAATATTGACAAGAGAGTTTCAACAAAGAAGAGTAGAACACAAATTGTGTTGAAGTTAAATCACCTGGACATTCATCATTGCGATTTTACTAATGCCTCGGATGAGAGAACTTATGGTTGGAAGATGATTAAAGATCTGCGACATCGAACCATTGAGCATACAAGTGAAGAGAAGCGTGAGCTTGACTTGGAGATGGAGAGACGTCTGAAGGAATGCATCCAGCATCATCAAGCTCTTATCAGGTATGCAATAGCTAATGTGCATAGTTCATGCATGTGGAATGTATAGTAAACGTCAAGTATGTGGTGAAATTTTTACTGGTCTATCATAAAACCCCTAATTTGTATGCCTACAATAAAAAATATCGTCTTCCCCCCCTCCCCACCGTAATATTGAAAAAAAACATGCACAAAGGTATATTAGCTATATAGGCTATTATTATAAAATTAGTTTTATTAGAGTTTTATCACTAACTGCGCCATTTGTATTCTAATATTGAAAATCAACGTTTGACCCCCCCCCCCCCCCTCCCAACCCCTTCCACCAATATGTAAAAATGTGATATGCACCGTAGCCTTTGTTTATCAGCTTGTTTGTCTGAGTATACGGTGCATTTTTTAAAGCTGGTTTATCATCAAACCCCTAATAGTGACCTAAAATCGATCTAACTGCGTCTGGTACTATACCTGTTTTAGGGAATTCGACGCTGGAATCCTCATTTACCAACCAATTATGATAAGCGGAATTCTTTTCGGCCTTGTATCGTGTTCATTGGCCACTGTCGCTTTAACACTGGTAATTATATAACCAATTACAGTCCAACATGTTTCAAAACTTCATTTTTATTTATGTTCTTTATACTCTTGTTCTCAAAAGGTTCCCACTATTGACATGATAACTGGGGTTGTTCTTGTTATTCTATCCGCTGTCAATATAATTCTCGGCATCTACTGTTGGATATGTGACCAACTTACACAAGAGGTACGCATGCGCTTTTAACTATCCTCCCCCACAGTTGGGCGCCATTGTAACTGTCCTGTGTCCGATGTTGCAGAGCGATGCAGTTAGGGAGGCTGTCTACTGCTGTGATTGGTTCGAAGCGTCTGAAGGATTTAAGCGATCGATGCGGATCATGATATCCAGAGTGAATCGACCTCTTGTTGTGAAGGCACCAGGTTTCAAGCCCATCTCATTGGACACATATTCATGGGTAGATTACAATGTATTCTGAGCTCAGCAATAATATAATAAAACGGTTTATGTAATGCGTTGATGAATGAGTAGGTACCGCACCGGTATATTTAACACATCAAAAAGATTTCCATACCTACCTGACGGATAGGTAATGGCTAGATCTTCCAATGAAAGAGAAGAAGATTATTATATGAAACTCGTTATTAGATAGATCGCGCCTTGTTGGTGTGAACTTGATCATTGTTCATCATCGTGTGCTCTTTCTTTTGGTTTCAGATTGTGAAGACATGTCACAGCACCTACACTGTGCTTTCTGCCACGATCAAATCTCACTCTACTTAGACATTCAGTTCTAATCACAAGTGTTGTAGCATAGTCCTGTGTGTAGTATTAATACAGTAGTAGTATAGTTATACCCAGTTCTGTCCTGGCGGAACGCTTGCGCGGCCGCTCAATTTATTTAAGACGTCTTTCATTGCAAATCATGTATAATATTACGTCTTTTGCTTAAACCGAGTCAAGAAATAACCAAAACTTACCTAAACCTAATCCTCATCCCTTTGCAACCAATAGCAGGATTTGTCTGAAATTTTGTTTGATTTGGGACAATGTTGGTCGTAATGACTTGTAAAAAAAATCCAATTGATCGGACCAACCAATCGAAAGATATATTTTTTAAAATTTTAACCAATCACAGGATCCCTTTTAAAAACGCTCCCAGAGACCGCATTGATTACGTTAGTATGTATGCAAAATTTCAGATCGATTGGTTTTGCAGTTTGACCTGGGCAGTGCGGGCAAAAAATACACAGAGAAAGTGCCATAAGAGTACCGTGGTGACGCTCGCTACGCTCTCTTAAAAAGTGCAGCTCAATCTGATTCATAAATGTAGACTTACATTGACTCGCATGCTTTACGAATGCTTGCTTATCAACGCGTTACACAGAGCGTTTTCATAGTGCTATGACCTCGGTCTCTGAAGTGTCTATAGCCCATGTTATGTTATTGTTATCGATTTTAATTTTGTGTGCTGACTCTGGGACGTCTTGGACTCGAACTGGTACGAGTCGGTTCGATGATCCAGGGACTGAAACACAAATGAATATCCATTTCTATTCAATAAGGTTCCAATTCGTTTCCATAAGGTTCCAATCGGTACCATCAAACTCAGACAATAATTCAAATATTGTTTTTAAAACTGAGTTTTGGCAACTTAAATGCACCGGACCCTTACCTAATATCGCGAAATGTTGGTGCTACGATGGTGTTGAGTTCAAGGTCGGTGCTACTACGGGTTATTTAGATAGGTAGCACCGTGCTAGGTAGCACCGTCCTACCATTTCGCGATATTAGGTAACCCCCCAGAATTGTTGACATTAATTTCACTCAGTGATAATTTATTTGAAAAACTGTAAATGGCAATAAATACTTAAAGATTTGAAAGGCAATGAAGTAAACATTCAATGAAAATAATTATTTAAAAAACTCTTACGAAACCATAATGGAACCAAAATAATGTAAAATATAAATAAGAGTTCCGGTTCCGGTTCCACTTAAAATATATGGGTTCCGATTCCGGTTCCGGTTCCAATAAAAATATCGGTTCTTTTCGGTTCCAGTACAGGTTCCATTTCCAGTCCCTGATTTGATCACATGATAGCCGCCCCTCCCCCCCCCCCTCCCCGTTCCTTCAATAACACAATGACTGACATACATGAAAACACAATAAATAATAGTGAATTAATATGTTTTCTTTGTCCATTTTCCTGGAAATAATGTTTTACTCTCTCACTTCTGGTCGTTTTATGGAATTTTCTGAATTATTAAAAAATATTAATGTCAGGTATTTACACTGGCGCTTAGATCCAAGATGGACTCTGAAAATTCGTTCATGGAAAATTATCACGTGAATGTAAAGGCGTGTCGTCACGAATTCGGGGCTATCGTGGTCGAAATGTTCTAGATTTCAATGAAATATTTATTATTTTGTTTCGAAACGGAGAAAAAGTAAGTCAGATAGGAAACTGTTTCACAATGACATGAAAATAATGGACATTTGGACCAAGACGATGGTAACACGCTCATACCGACGACCAAAACATATCATTTGCCGTGAAAAAGAGAGCATGAATATTAATCATAAATGTCCGCTCGCTGGCTTAGAGTTCTGCTTTACACTGCGTAGTTCTTGTCTGAAACCAACTGATGAAGAACGAAATACGTAAAACACAGCTGGAAGGAGCTAGCCATGGGGCAAGAATCTGTTCATCAAGTAGAAGGTGTTTTATTTGAACTTGTGCGATTGACAAGGAAGTTAGGTAAGTTAATCGTGGTTTTCAACGATTAAAAACGTGTTTCAATCTTTTTCAATTTTTTGCTTCTCTTTTAAGAGAACATGATGACAACATCAAGAGTTTAAATTAAACAAAATACTAACGTTAATTATTGAATTCTGGGCCGGAAAAACCATGTACCTAACCAATACTTTTTTGAAATACGTTATTTGGTGGAATAACCATGCACATGTCTTGCTTTATCCACTTCCACCTTAAAATAATAATTTATTCAATGTTGTTTTTGTTATACCGGGTGGCGCAAAACAATCTCCCTGTTTGAGAGGCCACTTCATTTAAACGCTAAAAGATAATGGGCTGAAACTTTCATATGTTCAGAATTCATATGAAAAAGTGATAGGTGCAATTTTCAGAAATATTCGATAAATGCGAACAAAGACCCATGCATCGTTTGAGTTGAAACAAATGCATTAGAAGCTTGTTAAAAAGAATCACCTGTTTTGTGCATAAGTAAGTTTGCGTTGATCATAATTTGACATAAAAATTAAAGCATGTATATATCTTATAGAGACGTGGTTTCAAGAAAAGATAGGGAAAAGTAATTGTGACTGAATTTCCAACGTTAGATTGAAAATGTTAACCCCGCTTAATGTCGTTATACGAAAGTTACATAAATTCACACATATACCTACTCACTTAATTAATTCAAGACAAATTTGTATAGATTTATTTAACATAGGTAAGTAAATAAATTAATAAATAAACATAAATTCACTTCATTTCTACAAAGTCTCCAAATCGATTCATCAAACACATACATTTCCTCCGGTTTAATCGTTTTTTTTTTAAATTTTCCTACTGAATAAATTTGTTTGAAACTGTAATATATAAAATTTTTGTATGTTTTCTTATATTGATTGATTGAACTTACTTTTTATTAGCACACGAAAATAATACATAGTTACACTCTTCCACTAAATCCCTAACAGGGACTTATCTGTGGATTACATAAATAATAATTTACACACTAAATCAATCATAGCAAAAAATTGTACACAAATCTTTCAAGACACAGGAAAACAGCAATAAGCTATAGGCATGACATAAAATGAAGATATTGGACCTTAGTAAAGGAAATACAAGATCAAAGTTTCTTATACCAAATAACTACTAGAATCAATCTAATTGAATCTAGAATCTAGTTGAATCTAGTTGGATTTGTTGAAGCTACAAAGTTAATTATTAATTAAACCTCTCATCAATGAGCCATGAGATCTTTAACTTCTTTGTACTTATTTAATTGTCTTAGATTGGAAGGGATAGTATTGAAAATGTAAGGTGTTTGAAATTTAATAGAACGTCTGCCATACTTATTCGTACAATGTGGAATCAAATAATTACCAAGCAAACTGTGTCGAGTATTAAAATCGTGAGAATTTACATGCTTGAAAGTTTCAGAAAAATAATATTTAAAAAGAAACAAATCAGTAACCTGTAAAACATTACAATATTTATACATTTTATCATAATCGGAGCTAAAGCTGTACTTGATATTAGGTGGTAATATGGATTTTATAATTTTGTTCTGAATAATGGTTATTTGATGAATATGAGTGGAAGAAGCATTACCCCACGCCAAGATGCCGTAATTTACAATTGATTCACCCAAGGCTAAATACACCGACCGTAACATATTGAACGAAAGATAATTTTTTAAAATGTACAGCCTATAAGCACATAATCTTAACTTATTACAAATAACATTTATGTGCGGTCTCCAAGAAAAGCTGCTATCAACGGTAACACCCAAATACACACAACTCGATACAGATTCAATTTGTTGCGAACAACCAATACATGCATTGCCTTGACAGAGGCCATGAAGACAATCGTATGAATGAAATAAAATTCTAACATCAAGATACCTTTCTCTATTGTGGGGTGAACATACATGTACAATTTTAGTTTTATTGGCGTTAATAACAAGATTTTTATCATGGGTACATTTCAAAACATTAGTAAAAGCAGATTGTAAATGAAAAACTGCCGCATTCAAATTTTTATGAGAGGAGACAATTACCGTATCATCAGCATAGAGATAAGTTTCACAGTTAGATAAGTTAGTGAATAAGTAATTGACATAGATTAAATATAAAATATGTCCTAAAATACTGCCCTGAGGCACACCAGAGGTAATTAACTTGGGAAAACTGAAAAACTCACCAAATTTCACAATAATTTTCCTATTTTTAAAATAATTTATAAACCAAAATAATAAGGGGCCTCTAATTCCAATAAATTCCAAAGCACTCACTAATTTACCCAGGTGTAACGTATCGAATGCTTTAAAAAAATCAATAAATAAAAGCAACACGTGATAATTCAGGTCTAATTTTGAGTTAACATAATCAGCAAAAATCGTTAATAAGTCAAAAGTACTTTTACCTTTTTGGAATCCAAACTGATGAGAATTAATAATATTGAAATCTTTTAAATATCTTTGAATATTAATAGCAATCCACCTCTCCATAACTTTCTCAATTATTGAAAGAATGGCGATAGGTCTGTAATTTGAAAAACTGAGGTGATCACCTTTTTTGTAAATAGGACGAATAATAGAGATTTTTAAGTCATCAGGCAAAATACCTTGTTTAATAGAAAGATTAATAAATCGAGCAATGACCGGACTTATATCGGCTGCAACAAGCTGCATGTCCTGCATATGTGTACTAAATTCAGAATCCTATTGGAAATAGTTTCTATATAGCTAGGAAGATTGCTGGTGGATGAAATCAACGAAAGTATTTGAGGAACCAGGGGGAAAAGTATACAAACCAAAAGTGTACTGAAATATTACTACCATTACCAAATAAATAAGTTTTTGCAAAAAAAAATCATTTCCAGGTTCCCATTTATTCAATGAAACCTATATAACTAACATCCACATAGTGGAGTCAAGATGTCCTATATAATGGCAAATTAGTGCGTTTGTGATACCTTTCGTGAAAATTGGTACCCTTACTAATTCGAGTATGAGGAGTCTAAAAATCAATGGCACCAACCTGAGAAATTAATACTTTCTGCGTTATTAGCATAATTAGCATAATTAAAAAACAAAATATATAATTTTATAATATGGTCATTATGAGTATCCATCGAAAGCTCGTCATGTCTACAATCCATATAAATCATAAAAAGTTAAATTTTTTCATTCACATAACAATTAACCGCATAATTAATTATTTTATAAAAATCGTCATTCAACAAAAAGCTTAAAATGACCCTCTCAGATTTTGATAAAACGCCGAAAGTATAAATTTCTCAGGTAAGTGCCATTGATTTTTGGATTCCTCAGACTCGAATTATTAAGGGTACCAATTTTCACGAAAGGTATCACAAATGCACTAATTTTAGGCATCTTTACTCCACTAACATATCTTCCAAACTATGTGGCATTAGACTGATTCTTCAAAACTGATCAATATACTCGTGTCACGAAGTAATCTCCGGCATCACAAGTTCATGAATATGCACACTCACGTCACGCTATATGTGGATAAGTACTAGGAAAACGGTCAGTGTAACGCGTTGATAAGCGAGCACGGGTACGTGCATATTCTCCAACAGGAAATGCGTACACAACGCACATATAACATATTTAAATTTTAACCAATGCATGGATTTCTAAACAATAAGGGTCTGCAAACAAAAAAAGGTTGTCTCTAAATTTCAGCTCGATCGAAGAACAACTCTGACCTGTATAGCCTCACCTAGCAGAAAAAAAAGAGGTCCGTGCCAAAAGAGCCAAAAGGAGACGCTCGCTTCGCACGCTCAATTATAAGTGATATAAGCTAAATATTACTTTGCTCAAAATTTTTTCTCCATGTCTCAATAGAAGTTTCCTGCTTGATAAAATGACCGAAAAAGAGAAGCAAAGTCAAAAACGCCCGCTTGGCTATTCGTGCTCGGATGCTTTTAACCAGCAATTGTTTTTGGGATCAAGAGATAGATGGGACTCGTTATGTTCTTTTAAAGTCAAGACGAGCTTAAAAAGTGTTACAATCGCGAAGAAATGCACCATATTCATTCCTGAAATTCGTGGCCGAATTATCTCCATAATCTCCTGCTAAAGCATATTTGCAATAATATCCCCCACCCACCTTGCAAAATACGTTCCTACGCGCCTGCCGGTACCCCGTTATGCCCCACATTTCACTACAATTGTGTTTTTCTTCTCTCTTCTGTCTACCAGGATTGTGGAGAGATTCTGACGAGGAGAAGACCAGCGCGTTCAGTCGATTGAGATATTTTCTTCCACGCCTTGTTGTGGCTGAGCTATGCTTTGAAGCAATCGTCCTTCGGCCCTTGTATTTCTATATAAACCGGAACAACATTACAATTCAGGAACTTCCCAAATTAGTAGTTCTTGAGAACACCGAGGCAATAATGGCGATATGTATCCTAAGCTGCTACCTCTACCCGGACGTTTTATTAAGCATGGCTGATTCATTGGATACAGTCAACAAAACCTACTCTTCGGTGAAAGAAATACATCGAACGATGGTACAAAAGCGGATCAAATTTATCAAGAATGTAATTAAATATCTGATGCCCGTTATTTTAACATGCATTTTGATAATGGGAGTCGTAACATTCATTTTCTTCATGACGAAAGAAGACATAACTGAGGGGTAAGTATTAGTAAGTGCGAATTAGAATTTTACCGTTTTCCACCAATGATGGTCTCCCTTTCGCATTTACAGAATTTACTACCCCTACAATGTCGTAAAATCTCCTAACAAAGAAATAACAGCTATGATCCACGTGGTATCTTGGGTAGTAGGATGTTTTCTCACGTGTGTCGTTCAATTAATAGCGTATGGATGGTTTATTCAAATTATCTGCCAATTTCAAATTATTTGCGACAAATTGTTGAATATCCGAGCTGACAGTCTCGAGCACATCATGTCCAAGCGTTGCCAAAAGACTGAGAACAGTCGAACACCAGCTGAGCGAGTTGTGATGGAGTTAAGTCAAGGAGGAACACATCTTGTCCCAACAGTCTCGTATGAGAGACCTAGAGCATGGAAGGTGATAGGAGCGCATTGGTATCCAATCAGATACAAAGCTGATGAAGAGAAGCGTGAGCTTGACTTGGAGATGGAGAGACGTCTGAAGGAATGCATCCAGCATCATCAAGCTCTTATCAGGTAGGATAGCTAGCTGTGAATAAGTTACTTTACATGCTCTTACGAGGAGGTATAGGCCTTATGTAATATACCTTGTTTCAGGGAATTCGACACTGGAATCCTCATTTACCAACCAATTGTGATTAGCGGAATTCTTTTCGGTCTTGTATCGTGTTCATTGGCCATTGTCGCTTTAACACTGGTAATTATATAACCAAAACAGTCCAACATGTTTCCAAACTTCATTGTTTATTAAGGTTCTGCCTACTCTTGTGCTCCATAGGTTCCAACTGTTGACATGATAACAGGGGTTGTTCTTATAGTTCTATCCGCTGTCACAATAATTCTCGGCATCTACTGTTGGATATGTGACCAACTAACACAAGAGGTACGCATCTGCGCTTTCAACTATCCTCCCCCACAGTTGGGCGCCATTGTAACTGTCCTATGTCCGATGTTGCAGAGCGATGCAGTCAGGGAGGCTGTCTACGGCTGTGAGTGGTTCGAAGCGTCTGAAGGATTTAAGCGATCGATGCGGATCATGATGTCCAGAGTGAATCGACCACTTGTTGTGAAGGCACCAGGTTTCAAGCCCATCTCATTGGACACATATTCATGGGTATATTACAATGTATTCTGAGTTCGTTGCGTTGATAAAATGCGTTGATAAATGTGTTGATAAACGAGTACCGCACCGGTCTCAAAAGAGAATTCCATACCTACCTGACTGATAGGTCAGGTTAGATCTTAATGAAAGATAAGAAGATGATGATATGAACTACGCTATCTTACTTATAGTTACCCAGTTCTGTCTGTGTGTGTGTCAGGAACGGTTGCGCGCTTCGATTTGACATTGGTATTTATTGAAAACTATAACTAAGATGGAGGCGTTTCATTGCCATCATGTCTAAAATTACATCTTCTGCCTTTTGTGAATAAATTAATAACCGAAACTCACCTAAGACGAGCACCTTATCCTTTTGTAATTATAACCCATAAAAAACACTCCGTGTAAAAATACATGCCAAGTCTCTTCAACAATAAAAAAAATAGAAGAAATCAAAAATTTCAGCACTGAAAAGGAGTGATATCAAAAAATGGGCCAAGTCAAAACTAAATTTTAAAAACCAAAATATACTTCCCGCATCGTGCATAATAGATAGTTTAGAAGTATAGGTCAGATGTGTAATATTCATAAAATCTACCTACCCTATAATGCCGTAAAAAACGATGCGCCAAGTATATTTTGGTTTTTAAAATTAAGTTTTGACTTGGCCCATTATTTGATATCACTACTTTTCAGTGCTGAAATTTTAGATTTCTTCTATTTTTTTTATAGTTGAAGAGACTTGGCTGGTATTTTTACACGGAGTGTTTTTTATGGGGATATCACTCATTTTTTTAGTTTATTTACACAACTTATTTAGCAATTTCATATCGAAGCAACAATGAGAATGACTTATTTCTTTAAAAAAATACGCCATTTACGAATGGGTTACTAAGACATTTTTTGTTTGGTTCTAAATACAAAGAATTGCGAAAGCATCGTTCCAATCGATCCAGCCGTTTTCGAGATATGGCATCACTTCCGGTTTTAAAAATGGCGGCTGAAATTACTGCCATCAAGAAATTATTTCTATAAATGTTAAGTATCATTATAAACCTTCTAAATAGATATTTATAGGTTTTTTATATAAAGGGGAAGTGAATTTAGGCAGATTTCGCAAACCTATGATGTCATTTCCTGTTTCAGTAATTATGCAAATTTAATTTTACTACTGATATGTCATAAAGAGGAGCGTCTGAATCGATTGGTGCTAGTTCAATTCCGATCGGTCCAGCCATTTTCGAGATATGACGTCACTTCCGGTTTCAAAATGGCGGCTACAAGTTGGTTTTATAAAAAGGCACCTCAGACGCCAAAAGTGCACATGTGGTTAAAATTTCAGATCAATCGGTTATGCTTTTTAGGCTGTGGCGGTGATAGCGACGTTTCCTGATATCTGAAGAAGAAGATCAAAGCGGTGTAATTTCACGGTTTTCACGGCCCTCTAGCTCGCAAACGGCATAACCTATTGTTTCCAAATTTGGTATATGTGGTGGGGTGGGCCATAGCTCGAAATTAAGATATTTCGCAACAATGAGAGATTTCCCAATTTTGAGATCCAGTAGGCTGAAAATGCTACGTTGTTGCTTACAGTAAAAGTGTTTGGTCTGCTCCTCAGTTTATTTGGCATTTACGGTATGTTGAGTGACTGTGAGTGTACGGTACGACTTGGCTGGGTGGAGCGACCGCTCCACTGGATAAATTCATTATAAGATACTAATACGGTCCAAACCAGCACATTACATTAAAAACGTCATCTCGGCAAGAAACTTCAAACGTTATTTTTCTTATTTTCTCTTGCTCTGAATTTCGTAGGCCGTGAACATGATCAAACCAAAGCCGATGGAGTTGTTATATTATACATTTTCTTGGGAAATAATTTTCCTTCGTTTCTTATTTACTAAGAGTGGTGTGTATTGAGTCATGTAAACGACGTCAAGTTACTGCTGGTAATGTTTTAAACATCAATGCTTAAATTTTTACATTGCATACTGATAGGTACCTTAGAGGCAGATGGGCGAAAGTCAATTTCAATGATTCTTAAAGTGATCTCAAAAACCAGTAATTCTGAGCTGAATTCTTCATCCAATCATATTTGTAATGGTGACATGGGCCATTCTGTAAGGGTTCCTATTCTTCAATATAACTGTATTTGTTAACATCAGTCAAATGGTAGTTACTTATAGAGCTTGATTATTATTCCAAAAGTGTGCACTGAGAAATCCAAAACATATGACCTTCCGCTCTTATACCTACCTCTGACCTCAGAGAAACGGATATAATGAAGCTCACCATGTATTCATAGTTTGCACGAGCTTCATTTTTTTCATCAACAATGTAAAAAAGTAAATTTCAACCATTTTACAGATGTCAAGTCGATTTAAGCTAATTATAAGCGGTTAATCAAAGATATTTGGTATATGAGGTGGTTTTATACCCATAAGAATTTCTTCTGCAGTTTATTGCACAGGTATACCCATTATATCACCACAATACCGAAACACAGATTGACAGCCGTTCTGACATGTTACACCAATATGGCCTCTCAACAATGAGATGATGTCACGTGCAAACTATGAATTGGTATCACAAATAAAGAATGTGTCGTGTGTATCGGGTCACGATATCAACTTCACATATTTTAACGGCGCATTATGACACTATACATTTTCTTAATTTTTCTTACTAATACTCATGGTCATGGTTTACATTTGAAGACTTATGTAATTGATTTACCATAAAAGGTATGATTAAATTGCCTTCCCTCGTACCTCATTTACGTATTTTGTTGGGCATTTGGTATGTTAATTACGTAACGTGTGTATATTAACGACGCCCTATCTGCTGACAAATATTGCTGTCGTTTTATATTTATGCATACCTCACTGGTGCGCATTGGTCATGTTATACATGACGGGACCCTCTAGTTAGATAGATCACCCACCATACATACGCACGCGCCTTGTTGGTGTGAACTGATCATTGTTCATCATCGTGTGCTATTTCTTTTGGTTACAGATTGTGAAGACATGTCACAGCACCTACTCTGTGCTTTCTGCCACGATCAAATCTCACTCTACTTAGACATTCAGTTTCTTATCACAAGTGTTTTAGCATAGTGCTGTGCGTAGTATTAATACAGTAGTAGTAGTGCAATATTAATATTATATTCCAACCAAATCGCAATGCATATAGATACCTCTATCAGCAAATACATTTACATACATTTGTAATATTGTCTCAAATTTTAAGAGGTAAGAAATACAAACCTCTACGAATTTGTCTACACACACATATTGTACCTACATGTTAAATGTGTGCATCTACAAATGCACACGCTTATAAAAATTATGAATACATAACATATGTCAATTTCTTTTTTTATTAACATTATTTTTATTTGTATTAAAATTCAGGCGTCAGAAATGAAATATTTAAGGTCAGTATCAGGAGTGACAAAAATGGACAAAATTAGAAGAGAAAAATAAGAGAAAAATTGGGAGTAGAAATATTGAATTATAAGATTGGAAGAGAGAGGCTTAAATGGTTTAGAAGAGTAATGCTGATGGATAAGAACAGGATTCCAAGAAGAGCATGTGAAATGACAAGAAGAGATACGAAAAGAAGAGTAGGAAGACGAAGAGAGAGGTGGAAAGATCAAATCAAAATGGATGTGAAAGATAGAGGAGAAAGATGTGAAGAAGTTGAGAGGGAGAAACGGTGGGAAGATGGAGAGAAGTGGGAAGAGATGCTGGAGAGAAAGGAGAAGTTAGAAGAAAAATGATGCGTCGAGTCTGGCAAACAGGCGCCGCATCGTTTGTTAGGGCATTAGGGTAGGTAGATTTTATGAACTATATTTCACATCTGGCCTATACTTCTAAACTATCTGTATGCACGATGCGCCAAGTATATTTTGGTTTTTAAAATTAAGTTTTGACTTGGCCCATTTTTTATATTACTACTTTTCAGTGCTGAATTTTAAGATTTCTTCTATTTTTTTATAGTTGAAGAGACTTGGCTGGTATTTTTACACGGAGTGTATTTTATGGGGATATTTGAATGCGACATGCGATGGTTTCAAATCATATTGTAAATATGGTGTAAGCTAGAGTTGATCAATAACTGATTATACTTGATATATACTTGACCACAAAAATAAGTTCGGAAAGTATATATATATTTTTTTTTATTATAACACAAGAAATACACAAAATACAATTAAACATTCACATTTTATCCTTCATAGCCTCGAAGGGTTTATCTAAAGGTTTCTTAATCATTTTTGCTTTTTAGAGGTCGAACATGAAACAATGAATATCAAAAGTATAATGTTAACAGGTAATTTTAGTATTATCAACTTCATTAGATCATTTTGATCTGTAACTTTGTAAGTGGTTCTTCTCCTACCCAATACAACATGAAATCATGCCGATTATACTTTTTGACTTCTCACTGGAACCTTTCAATTATTTCACACCAACAATGAGGGTTGTTGGCATGATGAGAGTATTACCAGAAACTACTGGGTGGCCCATTCGCCCATTCGCCCATTCGCTGCGACGAAACCAGTGCACACATCGGACTGAAAATTTCACATAATCTAAACTAGGAAAACGCTCTGTGTAACGCGTTGATGAGCGAGCACGGATACACGCAACACCTCGAACCGAAATTATGTCTATCGAATGTCATTAAAAGCCAATAATTCTTTAGTTTCGTCACATACTTGTATAAAAATCTCCAAAATCTCCAAAAATATTGGTGCCAATCCTTGCTAAGTTTTCAGTTGATCGATTAAACCTTTATGATTGAACGGTTCCTTGTTAATTTTCAAAAATCACAGGATCTCGTTCAAAAAATATACCTGGGGCCACTCAAATCATATGATATTAGTGTGTGTACACAATATCAGATCAATCTGTTGAACGGTCATTATTAGTTTCATATCGTTTAAAACTTTCTGCTCTAACTACCTTGCCTTGAACTGTAGATTCGAAGTCGCCGTGAATTTGACAGCCAACACGCAAAATGTCCCTAAAATGACAAAAACTTTTGAAAATAACGACAGATTAGAGTGAAAGTTGGCAAAAATACTTTAAATGTTGGTACCAATGACCATGCGAAGTTTTTAGTTGGTCGGTCAATCGGTTCCAGTTTAAATTTAAAAAATCACAGGAAAAATGGTTTCAAATTTGAACCAATTGGAGGATTTGGCTGAATTTTTTTTTGATTGGGTACAATGTTGGTTGCAATGACTTTCCTAAATTTCAAATTGATCGAACCAACCAATCGAAAGATAATTTTTATAAAATTTGAACCAATCACAGGATCCCGTTCAGAAAAGATCCCAGGGATCGCATATTTACGTTAGTATGTGTACAAAATTTCAGATCGATTGGTTGTGCGGTTTGACCTGGGCAGTGCAGGCAAAAAAAAAAAAAAAAAAAAAAAAAAAACACACACAGAGAAAGTGCCATAAGAGTACCGTGGTGACGCTCGCTACGCTCGCTCAACAATACACTAAGGTTTGATGTGTGAAAGTTTGAAATACATATATTTTGTAGGAAAAAAGTTATAGCCGCTAGAATTTGATTGTCGAAAAATCGATTATACGTGTATAAATAGCGCGTGTTCAGAAAACGGCCTTTGGCTGGGACGCTGTTTCTTCAAAACCACTTAAGATATCAAGCTGAAAATTTCAAATATTATTTAAAATATAATGCTATCAATTAGGTAAAAAATTCAATCCATTTGAATTATTGGAACAAAAGTTGTGGTTTCTTGAAGTTGAGCTTAAAAGCAGAGGTATAATTTCACAAGTTTTCTTACACAAAACTTACGGAGTTCTGCGTAAAATCTTAACTTCAAGATAACGTAATATTCGTTCCATTGATCTAAATGTATTGAAATTTTCACACAAATGATAGCAATATATTTTGAATAATATTTTATATTTTCAGCTTGATATCAATAGTAGTTTTGAAGAAACAGCGTTCCGGCCAATTGACGTTTTCTGAACGCGTGCTGTTTGAGCTCTGTATAATTGATTTTGCGACAAACAAATTCTAACAGCTGTAACGTTTTTCCCACAAAACTTATGTTTTTCAAGCTTTCAAATATAAAACCTTAGTATGTTGTTTATATTATGTGAAATTTTCAGTCCGATTTGGGCAGTAGTTTCGTCACAGCAATGTCTCGCTAATTGCGCGTTTTTATTGGGCCACCCGGTATTTATGAGTTTCAGGTATAGATTCTGTGTGCATTCGAAATCACATGGAATGAAGTGAGGTGCTCTTTAGTATAGGTACCATGGAATATCATATTATAACTATCTCAGCTCGCGGGGTAAACGATTTTTCAACGTCTTCAAATGCATGTAATTTTTTCCGAATTACACGATTCTTTCTGAAAATTGCTCGTATTACATTGTCATTTTTGTTCTATAACATGTGAAAGTTTCAGCATTTTTTATTTTATAGTTTTTATGTAGTGACCTCTCAAACTGGGTTTTTTTTGCTACACAAGGTATTTTTTTTCCTTTTTAAGTTCCATTCTTGTTCTCACCTTTCGTTGAATAATTTGAACTGTTAAATTATTTAAAATGAAGACCCTTCAATTCGAGTTGGATAATCATATAGGTATAGGTATTACTTTATTTGCGTAACTATTTAGTAACTTGTCACTTCAATTATTACTTGCTTCCTTGAACAGATGTTTAGAAGTTCAAATCGATATATTTGATTGTGATGTATTGAAATGACACTTGATCACCTCGTTTCGAAATTGCCAGTATTTTGAAATATTCATCAAGTAATAGTGCGGTAAACACTGCAGTACTTACTTCGTGGAAAGTACATTTACAGATATCAAATTACTCTCAACGTTTTATTCGATCAGTTTGCCACAATCGTAGTTTGTGTACGGCGGTGTGTGAGGGATAAAAGTAATATAAAGTATTAAGTAAAGTAGTTGGGAACTGCGCTAATTATCTGAGCTACGTAGACCTGTAATATTTGTATTGATATTGGTTATATTGATTATTTATTAAAAATAATAAAAATATTTTTTTTTGACAATTGATTATTTTTGATAATGTTTGCATCTAGCCATAAGTGTCTTGATTTGAACAAGAAATATTTATATTTATTCGGTAAGTCTCACAGGTACCTATGTTGTTTTTATTTTAATGCCAGGAAACTCTAGCAATAATTATTTCATAAGGAATTGGCTTAGTCAAATTTATTTAAAAAAAATATCAATATATTTTCACTGCTCCTTTGACGCATTTGATTAGAATATATTCGTATTCGTAGTCTGTAGAGCAACACATATAATTTGCAATACGAAGGCTCACAATCAAAGCGTTCAGATTAAAAGGGGGTTAGCATAAAAGTGGTAAGTTAAAATGCCGGGGGTTGGGAGACAAACATTATAACAATAATCATTTTAAGGGGGTAGTGGGTGGGAGGTCAGGAATGCCAGACATATTCTTGAAAAGCTGGTACATACCTACCGCTTTTAATCGTGATACAATGTTATTTCAAATTTTAAAGTTAATGAAATACAATGAAAGTTGAGAGCAAATGTAGGTATTCTCTAAAAGTATTATCTGAAAATTCTTTTAGGCTTTTTAGTGAATCCAGCCCATGGGAAAGTAAAATAGAGTGAATTAAACATATAATTCCTATAGGAAGGTTAATATGTTCGTTTAATTCCTCACAGATTGGATCGACGGATTATATTGTGATACACAGATAAGTTATTTTTAACCTATTATTAGTTTCATAACCGATACTTCTTTCTACCAGGCTTATGGCGCTTGAAGGACGAAGAAAGAACGTCTCTCTCACTCTACCGTAGAAGTTTGCCTTACATCTCTCTCAGTCTGACTTACTACGGCTTCTTCGTCGTCGCTTTATGCGGCATCTATTATTATCTCGACGACATTGAGGTTGTGTGCGAATGTTTGATCCTGATCTTCATTGTCTCCCTGGTATTCTGCAAGACCTGGTGTTTCCTCTTTGACAATGACAAGTACCAGCAGCTGGCCAGTCGCTTGGAGGAGCTGTATTTACGCTCCGAGCTCAAAGCATCTAGAGAGGTAGGACACAACCGTCGGAATTTCTACCGAGTGAACCCTTTGAGTGCAGTAGTTTGGCCAATATAGAGATTCAATATTAAGTCACGTGGGATCGCTCGAATCGCCTTAATCATCATTAGATATATAATACATGCAATTTCCTGAAAATGTCTACGCTAAAAAATTGCACGCGAAGGAAAATAAAAGTGTTTGAGAGCGACGCCCCAAAGAAAATATTCATTACGGTCCATTCGTTTTGGTGCATTTTAGTGATTACCTAATTGAGCGAGCGAAGCGAGCGTCTCCTTTTGGCTCTTTTGGCACGGACCTCTGATTTTTTTTTTTTTAATTTTAATTTTGTTTGTTTGTTTGTTTGTTTGTCTGTCGTCTGCTCGTATACAGGTCGCACCGTTTATTCGATCGAGCTGAAATTTTGCACACATGTCCAGACCAAATATGAGATTTGCTGACCCTAATTTTTTTTTAAATTCCCTGATTGGTTCAAATTTAAAAAAAATTATCTTTCGATTGGTTGGTCCGATCAATTTGAAATTTACTATAGTCATATCAACCAACATTGTACCCCATCATAAAAAGTTTCAGCCAAATCCTCCCATTGGTTAAAATTTAAACCCAGTCTTTCCTGTGTTTTTTGAAATTTAAACTAGAACCGATTGAACGATCAACTTATAACTTCGCATGATGGTTAGGATCAACATTATCTGCATTTTTGACAATTTTCATTCTAATCTGTGCTTAAATCCAAAAGTTATTGACATTTTACGGACATTTTGCGTGTTGGCGGTCAAATTCACGGCGACTTCGACTCTTCAGTTCAAGGCAAGGTAGTTAGAGCAGAAACTTTCAAACGCATATGAAACTGATAATGACCGTTCAACAGTCGATCTGATATTGTGTAGACACACTTATATCATATGAGTGGCCCCAGGTATATTTTTTGAAGGAGATCCTGGGATTTTTGAAAATTCACACGGAACCGTTCAATCATAAAGGTTTAATCTATCAACTTAAAACTTTGCATTGTTATTTGGACCAATATTTTAGGAATTTTTTGAGATTTTTATACAAGTCTGTTACGAAATTCTAGAACGATTGGCTTTTAATGACATTTTCGATAGACAGAATTTCGGTTCGAGGTGTTGCGCGTATCCGTGCTCGCTCATCAACGCGTTACCCAGAGCGTTTTCCAAGTTTACACATATTGTTTGTAAAATAAAGTCTTGAGGGTACTTTTCCAGAAATTTCTTGTTGATATTTTTCAATTAAATAATCAATACAATCAAAGATTTCTTGAATAACAGTTTTCTGAGCAGATGAATTTAATATTCAATGTTCTGTGTCAATGATAACTTTATTACACCATCATTTGTATATATGTTAAATTAAACAGGAATGAATTATGTCGGATAAAATGTGTATTCGCCTTATATATCGTACCTACCCCAATTTTTATTTATGTGTTCGTTACGCCCAACAAAAGATAAAAGGGTATTCGAGAGAAACAGATTGTCTGAAAACGATGTGATGGCATCATCCAATGAAGTCTGTGCTAACTCGTTATCTAATCTAAAGTCTGTGTCATCTTCAGAGACACTCATTGTTCTCACTTACAATGGACCTGACCCTATCGTAAAAACCTAAAAGTGTCAAAACATACCTCAGCTGTGGAAAGCTCTCTGTATCAGCTATGCCGCAATAGATCCTCAAATGTGTCTACATTTTCACCCACTCAAGGTCCATTTTTTTGGAACTAATCTTTATAACCCTTAGGGAGCTAAGAGCTACAAGGTTGTAAACGTCCTCGAACAAGGGATGGGCAATAAATGGTCAGGGATACAATGAGAGCAAATGATTTTCGATACATTATAAAACGAGAACAATGAGTGTGTCTAACTTTGACATAGAGTATAGTAGGTGCGAGCTCTGATTTCAGTGATAATAACAAGGATATTGTCAAGGAACCCGTCAAGCAGCCAATGCGTTTTGTTCCAATACCGTCTCGTGATTTGTTGAGTGTGTGTACCTATTCGCACAAATAAATAAACATGGATAAACGGCGCATCGACAATAATACCCCTGACAACTAATACAATGACTGTTTCTCAGGTGAAGGCCATCTTGACGACGACGCAGAAGCTTGTGCGCAGAGTGACGCAAGCGAATATGGTCGTTATGATGATTCTCATTTTGGTTATGGCGGCAAGATTGCCAAGTCTCTTTCGCTCGGGACAGTTCATGTTCAGGTTGGTTCCTCTGGTGTCCTCAATGGAGGCAGCTGCCTCAATGGAGACAGCCGATGAGTTTTTTAACGATTTTCCAATATATTTTACTAATGTAATTTCGTTAATAAAATAAGGCTCTGTACGAGTCTTCAGAACTATTCAATGAAAATAATTTCTTAGTTTGGAATGGCGTGTTAGTTTCATTTCGTCCTACAGACGTTTAGTGCCATATTTTTTACTAATTTTTAGGCACTAAACGTCATTAGGACAAAATAGAACTAATAAACCATTCTAAGATATGGAATTGTTGTCATTGAACTGTTCTGAATACTCGAAAAAAGCCTTATTTTATTATCAATTACATTGGTAAAAGATTTTGATAAAAATCGATTAAAAAACTCTTCAAGGTCAAATCACTATATACTCAGCCGTCTGAAATGTATTTGTGTTTGTTTAGAATGTAAAAACTGAACTAATAATGACAATGTAGATCTCATCCCCCCACTACGTCATAAAACAAAAGTCAATGTTTGGTCACTGACAGCTGTCAGAAACAACTGTCAGTTAACAGCAAACAGCTGTTTCTTACAGAATTTAACAGTTTTACAATCTACAAATTGCCATTAATAATAGTAATGATTTAAACTATCTACTTGAATATTGTTCAGTCTCAATTAACTTATCATAAGAGAGGTAAGGCCTTTTTAAGATGACGAAACAATCCAGTGACAGAAGCCATTAAAAATTTAAACAATTTGGCAACATACCTGACAAAATATAATTTGTTTCGTTGTACCACTGTAATAATTGTCCAGCATATCATCAAACATGATTTATAAGAGTTTAAATATATTGGTTGTACTAGTTGGAGCTAAATTCTTTGATCTTTTTGAATTTCATTTGTTTGAATGAAAAATTGTTATTTTCTAAGAACCCTGGAGTTACCATAGTTATACTTTTGTATTTCATAAAGCAACGCCCAACTTCATTGGTCAATTACTCTGATGATTTCCAGGGGCTACTATCTGAGCTCCGAGTCCTCCTACTACGAAATCGAATTCCTCTACTGGGTCTACAGTTACCCTTTATGTGCGATGTGCGTTGGATGCGTTGATTCTTTCATCGTCAGCTTCCTCATCCTCATCAACGGTCAGTTGAAGGTTCTTCATCGCAATCTTCTGGACATTCGCAAGACTGCGACAGAAGCTGCGCGGGAGAAGAAGCGCAGACAGATGAGAGTGGTTGATGCATTTCTACGTCATCCTTTCCGAGGAGAGAAAGTCTCCGGCAAATGGCAACCGAGTAAGTATGAACTTTTGTTCCATCCCTACCATTGATCCCAATCCTACCATCCTACCCGACCATCCTATCCTACCCGATCCCTACCATTGTATTTGCTTAGAGACCTGGATTTTCCATGACCGACTTTCCCCACACCACCTTCTGAGGGATGTACAAAATAGTGCAATAGCTCGCAGTGAAAAATACCCTTGTGGCTGTGGTCATAGACAGAGTGAGATCTGTAGATATTTGATCTTTATTACTAACAATTCTTTGTTTGGGATTTGAAAGCCTGTCGCCGATGTATCCTGATAAAGAAGGCCAACCCGTTCTCATTTTTTTTTGTCTGGGGCTTAACGTTGCACTGTTCTGCAGCGAGGCTAATGCCGACGGATGAATGATTATGAGGATGATGGTGAACAGTAGGTAAGGATGGAAAGTGGGAAAGAGGAGGTCGTGGCCTATAGGTAGGGTACCTTCCCAGCATTTGCCTGTCGACTGAGGGAATACCACGAAAAAAAAACAGTCAGGAAGGACGGCCGCGGGAATCGAACCCGGGCCTCCGGGATACAAGTAACTGTTCAGAGCGTTACCACTCAGCCATACCTGTTCCGTTTCTTAAACCCCATTTACACGGTGCAATTTCTTGACCAACTTCTGTGTCACATTCCCATTTTTCATACAATTTTGTAAATTTACACGACGCAACTTTCTGTCACAGAACTTAAAACATGTTCTAATTTCCATTCAAGAAGTGTGACACAGCAGTGTGGTACAGAAGTTGTACAAGAAATTGCACCGTGTAAATGGACATATTAACCAAGGGCTTTACATATTAACCAAGGGCAAATTCTACACGCGTCCGGCTGGCATGTAACTAGAAAGCAGCGAAACCTGACACAGTACATCTGTGTAATTTTGGGTCGTATTATAGACATGCAGAATCTGGTAAAGAAGTGTGGGTTCGACATCGACGATTGCATGCAGTGCTCCCGAATTCCATAGAGCGTTAGACTGAAGAGCCAATGATTTAATTTGTGCGGGTGAGTTGGGGGGGGGGGGGGGGAGAGGGTAGTAAGCCGCTTTGGTGTAGACATTGTTGGGGGCACACTCTTTTTAACACTTACTTCTAAGAAGCAACTTCATTAAAAGATGAAGGAGCAATTTATATTTAAGATACATTTTTCAGAAGTCATATTATAGATAAAACGTACCTATACACTTTGGGACGGTCATTCTTTGGCGGTTTGGCTGCTAAACCTACTAGAGATAGATTATGCGTTAGCACAGACTTCATGGGAACATGCCATCATACTCTTTTATTACCTTTCAGCAAATTCTTTCATTCGAATACCGTTTATTATTTGTTCGATCTACATTAGTTGGCCTTCAATTCTCTGTTGGATAGACGTACGAAGTCTTCGCCGTGGTTACGTAAGTGAGGACTCCAAGGAGCCGATGTTGACGCAAGCGGAGATTGATCGAGAGATGACGAGACTTATGAAGAACTTGGTGACCTGCCACAGAGACATCATCAGGTGAGTTGGATGTTATTGAGCGAGCGTTACCACGGTACTCTTAGGCCATCTTCTCTGTGTTGGTTTATTTTCTGTTTTGTTTTTGCTTGCACTGCCCAGGTCAAACCATTCAACCAATCGATCTGAAATTATGCACACCTACAGTTCGTTTTTCCTATGTTTGAACTCTCATCAGATGGAGCCACAGTCAGTTGTTCTGCTAGGCCGAGAAAGACTTCATTGCGCGCTCACCTTGCAATGTTGTCTTTCTCGGCCGTACAGAACAACTGACGGTGTCTCGGTCTGTAGAGAGTTCAAACATAGGAAAAACGAACTGTACTAATGTAATAAGAGCTGTTCATGTTATTTTTTTAAAATTTAAACTAGAACTATTTGACCGATCAACTTCAAATTTTGTATAGTCATCGGGACTGAAATTTTAAGTGTTTTGTCAGTTTTCAGAATAATCTGTTGTTATTGACATTTTATTGACATTTTATGGGTGTGTGGAAATATTTTTCAAACTTCTTGAAGGAAATGTCAGATATTATCCATATAAATAAACCAATTTCATTTGGAAGTTACACAAACTATTAAATTAAATCCTGATGAAGGCTGAAATATTGAGATTTCATTAAAAATGATTTACTAAAAATTGTTTGTGCAACGTCCAAATGAAGAAAGGTTTTATATATATGAAGAATTCCAAACTAAAGAAGGAAAACTTAGTAATTTAGTTTTGTTTGAATATTCTTTATAAATCGCAAAATAAAAATACAATTTTCTACAAACCAAGCCCCGTAGCCAGAACGGCTAGTCTAGGGCAACATTTTAACATAAAACATATTTATTATTATGGAATACAAACTTACAAATTAAATTATACTACTGAAAAATTAATCGGTCATATATAACCTATGTTATCATTGCTTCTTTAAGGCAATTCGTTTCGTCTCTTTCAAGTTCTGTAGAGCAGAAACTTGCAACATAGTACCTATATCAATTCTACATAACAACGCGTTACACATGAGCGTTAATGATATACAGATCGATGCATTTTCTAGTTATTGAGCTCTTACAACTGACTAAAGCTGAATGTTGACTTTGACTTGTAGGTTGATCCTCGACTGCGAAGACGCCTTCAAATTGATCCTTGTGGATCAGTTTGCGTGTAATCTCATCGCCATTGGAGTCATCGTGGTTTACTGCTCAGTTGTAAGTGACACGTGACGACTGAGGAAAGTCAGACACGGCTGGGTGTATTGGATACCTCGAACCGAGGTTAAGAGGTATGGTAAGCGAACGGCACACGCACTGTTGAGGAAAGTCAGACACGGCTGGGTGTATTGGATACCTCGAAACGAGGTTAAGAGGTATGGTAAGCGAACGGGACACGCACTGTTCCTTAAAATGATTTTTTTTTAATTTGTCTTCCCACTTCAGAATTTTAAAAAAATCAGATAATAGCGACCCATTATAGACTAATATACTAAATAATGCCGCAAACTAGAGTACTTTAAGACCTCTGGTGCGACCTCAAAGTGTTAAATACGATTATATTTCGATAAAATATCGTATTTAACACTTTGAGGTCGTACCAGAGGTCATAAGTACTTACTCCAGTATGTGGAATTATTTAGTCTTTCACGCTTTTATGGGTCGCTACTATCTAATTTTTTTAAATTGTGTTAGTGTGAAGAAAAAATTCAAAAAACTCTCTGACGAACCGTGCGATTCCCGTTTGCTTACCCAATACTCTTAAGCAACGTTGGGAGCGGCCAGGGGTTGGATTGGTGACCATTCAACTATGGCTTACCAGTTGCTGCCGTTGGGTCAGAGAGTCTGGGGTGTTTGGGGGTTAGTGTGACGACCTCCCTCCACCTGTTATCAGTCTCTCGACGGCGCGGGTTGTGGAGGCTCGTGCTGTGAATTTTACACCGTCCTTCGGATGGGACATTAAAGGCCGATGCATTAAAGGCCGACATTAAAGGACTTTAACATTTTGTTAACCGGAAGTGATGCCATATCTCGAAAACAGCTGGACCGATTGGAACAAAGCTTTCGCTTTTCTTCATGTAGTATCATTTTAAGCATTATTTAGTACTACTAAACGCTAACCATATCGGAAATTGCTTATTTTTTTATTGGAATTAGTCATTGCTGCTCCTACATATTGTGTTACAAGTGTGTGAATAATCTAAAAAAAGGAGTTATATCCCCATAAAAAAACACTCCGTGTAAAAATCCCAGCCAAGTCCCATTTTGGCCCATTTTTTGATATCACTACTTTTCAGTGCTGAATTTTTAGATTTCTTATATTTTTTTATAGTTGAAAAGACTTTGCTGGTATTTTTACACGAAGTGTTTTTTATGGTCACTGTTACTTTCGCCAAGCATTTCGTTACAATTATTTCCAAAGGTACTTTGTGATCTGTATGCCCTGGTGTTTTAGATAACCGAGGTGAGTTTGGGCGTCTTAATGCACATCTTCTTCGTTGCAATCCTGCTTTGTGAATTGTTCGCAATCTGCCTGTTGGCTGACTCCATCACTAGTCAGGTATTGATAATAAATTACTATTCAATAACAAAGTCATCCAAATGTTCCCTGTAGTACAGAAAGTACTGATCAACGCATCGAACATAGATATCAATTGACCCGTCATGTTAGTCTGATTAAGATTAGATAGATTTTATTTCCAAACAGTACATTATTACATGTAGGTATGTAAGACTCCTAAAGATTAAACTTTAAATTGGAGTATATGGAAAGCAATAATATTCATTATAATTAAGCAATTATCTATTTACAATCTAAAATCTAAAAAATAACAAACACTAAATGAAATGAAATTCAGTACCTTCATCTAGTGGAGCGGTCGCTCCACCCAGCCAAGTCGTACTATACACTCACACTCACTCAACATACCGTAAATGCCTAAAAACTGAGGAGCAGACCAAACACTTTTACTGTAAACAACAACATGGCATTTTCGGCCTACTGGATCTCAAAATAAGGAAATCTCACATTGTTGCGAAATATCTTAATTCCGAGCTATGGCCCACCTGACAACATATACCAAATTTGGGAACAATACGTTATTCCATTTGCGAGCTAGAGGGCCGTGAAAACAGTGAAATTACACCCCTTTTAAAAGCTATCTGATGATGATGATGATTATGATATCAGGAAACGTTGCTATCACCGCCACAGCCTAAAGGGCTGAACCGATCTATCTGAAATTTTTACCACATGTGCACTTTTGGCGTCTGATGATACCTTGCCTTTACACATTTTTTGTGCCGCCATTTTGAAACCGGAAGTGACGTCATATATCAATAAAGGATGGACCGATCGATACAAAACTTGCGCCAAACGATTCAGACGGTCTTCTTTATAAAACATCAATAGTCGAAATTGAAATGTACTATTACCAAAACCGGAAATGACGTCATAAAAATGCCAAATCTGACTATAATCATCTCTTATAACAATAACTACATATTCAGAAGGCTAATAATGTTATATAACATTTATAAATTTTAGGTGGCAGTGATGTCAACCGCCATTTTGAAAACCGGAAGTGATGCCATAACTCGAGAACGGCTGGACCGATTGGGACGAAACTTTCGCTATACTTCATAGCATAATATTTATAGCAGTAACAAGCACAACTTCTTAGTAAGCAAGTAACAAAGGCATATTTTTTAAAGGAATTATAGTCGTTAGTGCCACAATATATGTTACAAGTTGTAAGAATGAACTGAAAAAAGTGAGTGATATCCCCATAAAAAACACTCCGTGTAAAAATACCAGCCAAGTCTTTTACTCTAAAAAAAAACAGAAGAAATCTAAATATACAGCACTGAAAAGTAGTGATATCAAAAAATGGCCAAGTCAAAACTTTTCAAACAATACTTGGCGCATCGCTTTTTTAGGGCATTAGAGATATATTATATGTATAGATGAGTATATTTGATTTCCGGCCTACTTCTATACTATTTATATGTACGATGCGCCAAGCATTTTTTGAAAAGTTTTGACTTGGGCATTTTTTGATATCACTACTTTTCAGTGCTGAATATTTAGATTTCTTCTGTTTTTTTTAGAGTAATAGACTTGGCTGGTATTTTTACACGGAGTGTTTTTAATGGGGTGAAATTTTACTAATCTAACTTGTCCATCGAAAGTTCTTCTATTGAAAAATATGCCTTTATACTAATAAAATGTTTAATATTTTTTTAAACTCTGAGTGTGTGTTTATTTTTCTTTAAATTTATCCGGCAAATTGTTGTTAAGTTTTTTTTATGAGAACATGACTTGCACTGGTAAAGCCCAGTCCACACAATGCACTAAATGTTCTGCATGTAGTGAGTAATGCCGAATGGTCTGCGCACGAGCAGAACCAAGTTGATCAACCAAACGATCCTAGTTGAGGACTTTAAGTTGCTTTAGGTTTCTTTGTGTTCATGCTACTAAAATTGAATAATTTATTTGATACATTTTCAAAAACAAAATAGCGTCGGAGAGCGTCGGAAAGGTTCAAGCTGATCATGATATCGATATCTAATCAACCTGTTGTTCCGTGTTACAGAGTTAAGCAGTGAGGGAGGCTGTCTACGGTTGTGATTGGTTCGAAGCGACGGAAAGATTCAAGCGATCAATGCGGATCATGATGGCGATGGTTTATCAACCTGTTGTCCCGTGTTACAGAGTGAAGCAGTGAGGGAGGCTGTCTACGGTTGTGAGTGGTACGAAGCGTCGGAGAGCTTCAAGCGATCAATGCGGATCATTATGTCGATGGTTTATCAACCTGTTGTCCCGTGTTACAGAGTGAAGCAGTGAGGGAGGCTGTATACGGTTGTGATTGGCTCGAAGCGTCGGAGAGCTTCAAGCGATCAATGCGGATCATGATGTCGATGGTTTATCAACCTGTTGTCCCGTGTTACAGAGTGAAGCAGTGAGGGAGGCTGTATACGGTTGTGATTGGCTCGAAGCGTCGGAGAGCTTCAAGCGATCAATGCGGATCATGATGTCGATGACTAATCAACCTGTTGTCCCGTGTTACAGAGTGAAGCAGTGAGGGAGGCTGTATACGGTTGTGATTGGATCGAAGCGCCGGAGAGCTTCAAGCGATCAATGCGGATCATGATGTCGTATGGAAACCGCCCGCTTTTGATTCGAGCTGCAAACTTTATTCCTTTGTCTATAGAAACCTTCTGTCATGTGAGTAAACCAACATTTCTCATTCCAACTCAAAGGAAAAACCACAAAATATCTAATCTATTAATATTTTTTATTATCGTAATAATGCTCTAAAAGTCCAAGATGATCCAGTTCAAAGACGGTCCCAAAGACCGCTTAGATTACATAAGTATGTGTGCAAAATTTCAGATCGATTAGGCAGAGCTGACATAAAAACAAAAAAAAAACACACACAGAAAGTGCCATAAGCTCACTACGCTCGCACAATAATATTTTCATAAACCTTGAAACAATGAAAATAGTTACGTATTATTTCTGAATTTCAAGTATTTGAAACTGTAGAGTGATGACTCACCAGTACCGGCAGCGTATTTCCAAAGTATACCCAGCCCCAGCGCACCGGCGACTGATTGGTGTGTCTTGGTCACGTGGTCGATGGTTGAATGATCACCTCGGTCGCGAAACTGAAACTTATCTGTCAAAACATCTCAACCCATCACGGTCAAAGATAAATAAGTTAAGTTATCCACGGAGGAAACGAAGATGATACGTATTAAATGTGCATCTTAAAGTGTTTTTAATGCTCTGCGTATTGTCTTTCTCAATAGCCCATTAGTATAGTTGCTTCCATAGAAGACTAACAAGTTGGACACTTTTTAACCTCACAATCGTCAGTGTCAGTTCACACCACACTTTCAGTGACTGACATTTACTATTTTGCAAATTGCGGGTGAATAATCTTAACACATGTAGATGAGTGACACAATCTATTTGTGTCAGAGTTATGCATTATGTCACAATGTCAACGTTTCTTCGCACCAATAAATAGTTTGCAGCTTACGTTGAACTTTAGAAGATAGCGCCATAGATTTCTTCAATAATAGTTAGTAATAACGAAAGGATAGTAAAACGATATGAATAGGATTGCAGGTCTCAATATGGACAGACATCAATCAAAGGATTTTCTCTCATTATACATTTCGAAGAATTTTTCTTAGTGCGTGGCTGTTGAGATGGTGTTGAGATCTGGGTTGAGATGTTTTGACAGATAACTTTCAGTTTCGCAACCTATGTGATCATTTAATTAAGACCACGTGACCAAGACACACCAATCAGTCGACGGTGCGCTGGGGCTGGGTATACTTTGGAAATACGCGTACCGGCACCCTACATGCCCCAAGGGTGGTTTTTGGCCGAAGATCATAACATCACATATGTGATACGAGTTCTTATTGAGCGAGCGAAGCGAGCGTCTCCATTTGGCTCTTTTGGCACGGACCTTTTTTTTTTTTTTTTTTTTTTTTTTTTTTTTTTCTGTTACTGACGATATACAGGTCAGAGTTTTTCTTCGATCGAGCTGAAATTTTGCACACATGTACGTAACATTTCTGATTGTTGCAGACCCTAATTTTTTTGAAATCCATTGATTGGTTCAAATTTAAAAAAAATTAACTTTCGATTGGTTGTTTTGATCAAATTGAAATTTTGACAAGTCATTACCCCCAACATTGTACCCAATCAAACAAAGTTTCAGCCAAATCCTCCCATTGGTTAAAATTTAAAACCATCTTTCCTGTGTTTTTAGAAATTTAAACTATAACCGATTGAACGATCAACTTATAACTTCGCATGATGGTTGGGTCCAACATTATCTGCATTTTTGACAATTTTCATACTAATCTGTGTTTAAATCCAAACGTTATTGACATTTTACGGACTATTAGCGTGTTGGCTGTCAAATTCACGGCGACTTCGACTCTTCAGTTCAAGGCAAGGTAGTTAGAGCAGAAACTTTCAAACGCAAATGAAACTGATAATGACCGTTCAACAGTCGATCTGATATTGTGTAGACACACTTATATCATATGAGTGGTCTCAGGTATATTTTTTGAAGGAGATCCTGTGATTTTTGAAAATTAACACGGAACAGTTCAATCATAAAGGTTCAATTGATCAACTTAAAGCTTTGCATGGTTATTTGGACCAATATTTTAGGAATGTTTTGAGGTTTCTATACAAATCTGTGGCGAAATTTTAGAATTATTGGCTTTTAATGACATTTTCGATAGACAGAATTTCGGTTCGAGGTGTTGCGCGTATCCGTGCTCGCTCATCAACGCGTTACTCAGATTCATTGGTTAAAATTTAAATAAATATCTCCTGATAGGCTGAAAAATGAAAACGGTCTTCGATAATTCTGATCAAACTCATATTTTGCATGATCATTAAGACCAATATTGTCTCTTATTTTACAAAATTTCATCCCAATCAGTTAAGAACGTATGAAGTTATTTACATTTTTAATATCTGTCAGTAATGAAGTATCGAAATGAATGTTTTCCAGTGCCAATTGAAAATTGATTCTGATTTGCTTTATGAACCAGGTGCTTAGATGCTATTTTAAAGTTTCGATGAAAAGCATACACTTTTAAGTTGATATCATAATCAATTCCATATGGATGTATATGTTTTCTGTGCGTTGTGTACGCATTTCCGGTTCGAGAATTTGCACGTACCCGTGCTCGCTCATCAACGCGTTACACTGAGCGTTTTCCTAGTTATTTCCAGGTCACTCACCTCACGTACAAATACTACATGACCATCAGGACCTCCATCAAGCGTCATAACGCTACGTAGAGAACTGGTCAAGAAATATCACGGTGAATTTGTCAGTCCTTGATTCCACTGTATGACTTGCTATGACTGTATGACTGGCAGCGATCATGCCATTTTATTGACATTTTAATGTATTGATAGGTCCTCAGTTATTAATAACAATAGTCCAAATTATAAATACTCAGTATCGTCATGATCGCTATATATTTCTAAATAGTGTTTATATTTTCATTTAAAATAATCCATAGGATCTATATAATATTTAAATTTAGTCGTCCAGCCTACCTATAAGACTAAGTGGTGATTTTTTCCGAATAAAAAATCTCTCTACACACTTAGATTTATTTTTACGCAAAAGTGATACACGAAAGCTACATAATTGGTACACTCCTGGACACTGAAATTGGCCCAGCCCAAGGAAAATGTTTTTCTCAAAGTCTTAACAATTGGGAGGGGAAATGACTCATCTCAAACTTTTTCAAACTTTTTCAAGAAATCACCGATTAGTTGTTACGAGCACGTGGCTTCGCTCGTGGGTGGAACTTGTTTCATTACCTACTAGCTACCCTAATTACCCACAGGCTGCGAAATATTAGGAGTGAGGTGGAGTATGTCGTCTGTTATCGCGACAAACATCTACCTACGAACTAGGAAAACGCTCAGTGTACCGTGTTAATGAGCGAGCACGGGTATGTGCTAATTCTCGAACCGGAAATACTTACACGCTCAGAAAACATATGCATCCATATTGAATTTAAATATGATCCACCTAATCAACATAAAAGTATATGCTTTTCATCGAAACTTGAAAATAGCATCTATGGCACCCTGGTAGGGTCGTGGAAAAATGTGTCGATCATCCCTACGCTTATAGCATCCCGCCATACAACGGAGCGCTGGTATACCACTGTACGATCTCCGTTGTATGGCGGGATGGTATAAGCGTAAAGATGATCGAGATATTATTCCAAAGCTGTACATAATGCAAATCAGATTCAATTCAATTGGCACTGGAAAACATTCATTTCGATACTTCATTTCTGACCGCTATTAAAAATGTCAATAAGTTCATACGTTCTATCCTGTTCTATCCTGTTCTATCCATACATTATATCCTAAAAGTGGACAGAAATTTACAAGTAGGTACATTTTCCTCTTTCTGTTAGAGCCAGAATCTATGAATCAAGTTACTTTTAGAAATAGCTATTTTATAGTTTTGTCAATGGCGAGAGAAGAAAGATTTCATGTTGTAATAGATAGGTAATATGGTGGAAGAATTAAATAACAAGGAAGTGGGCTCATATATATTCTTATAGCCCTATTAATATGGTGATCGAAGGGTATCTTTTCATAATTTGATCTTGACTGAGGGAAATCATGAAACGTTCTCAAATAATTACTAACTATCTATGGAACACTATTATATATTTTTGAAGTGTCAAGTGTATAAAGCTAAACATTTTAAAGAAATTTAATGTGCCGTCACTGTGTACCTACTTTGTAAAATGTATTGTTATAAGATGCGGATGAATAGAAATTTATTTCATGATGAGAAGGTATAACGCATGAGACTTAATTAATATGTTGACCACGAAACAATATTACGAAGATAACTTTTGGGTATTTATTACAAACATAGGCAACAAGTTTCATGTGTACATATTCAAATAGAAAATTATTTACAGTAGGTATATATAATATGTAATTGAAAGATGTGTCCCTATTATTCTACAAATTCTGAATGACGGGTGTATATAAATGGCATATGCTTATGAATAGAAAAATGTCTTTAAAAAAACGATGCGCCAAGTCCTTTTGTAAAGTATTTCTCGGTGTTTGTACTTTTATTTCAAAGATACGATTAAATATTTGGAAATGTCATTGACTTGGCTCCTTTTTTGATATCACTCATTTTCGGTGCTGATTTTTTTAAAGTAAAGAGACTTGGCTGCCTTTTTTACAGGAAGTGTTTTTTCTGGGATATCACTTCTTTTGTTAGTTTATTCATAAAGCTTGTAACACATGTCGGAGGAAGAAGGACTAATTACTTTAAAAAAATACGCCTCAACCGATTTGGTTACTAAGAAAAGTTGCGTTTGGTATAAGCTTAAAATGATTATCCCAGAAGAATAGCCTAAGTTTCGTTACAATCGGTCCAGCCGTTTTCGATATCTAACCTAACGTCACTTCCGGTTTAAAAAATTGCGCCCGATAATACTGCCCCCTTGAATTCATAATTATAAGTGCAACATAATTGCATAAATAAGCTGCAATCTGTGCAGCCATTTTCGATAAATGACGTCACTTCCGGTTTTAAAAATGACGGACAGAAATAATGTTGTCTTGAATTCATAATTATAAGTCCTACATAATTACATAATTTAGTTGCAATCGGTACAGCCGTTTTTGATATATGACGTCACTTCCAGTTTTGACAATGGCGGCCGAAAATAATGTCGCCTTTAATTCATAATTATTAGTCTACATAATTCCAAAATTTGGTTGCAATCGGTTCATCCGTTTTTGATATATGACGTCACTTCTGGTTTCAACAATGGCGGCCGAAAATAATGTCGTCTTGATTTCATTATTATTAGTCCTACACAATTCCACAATTTGGTTGCAATCGGTACAGCCGTTTTCGATATATGACGTCACTTCCGGTTTTAGAAAATGGCGGCCGAGAACACTGCAAACTTGAGTTTATAATTATTAAAAATGTATGTTTACTTATTATATATTTAAAAGTACAAAGTGGTGAATTTTGTGTAATTTAGCATTTAAATTTCGTCATTTAGCATATTTATGACGTCATTTCCGGTATAGGTAATAAGTAAACAATCTGGTTTTATTTAGTTGATACTACATGAATGACCTTCTGAATTCATTAGCGCTAATTTCTGTCAAATCGGACATGACGTTTTCAATATATGACGTCACTTCCGGTTTCATTTAGTGGTACCGGCTCTCATTTCCGGTACCGGTAATTTGTATATTCATTTATCCCAATTGATTTTTCAAATAGATTGCAGAATGATTAGACAGGAGCTTGTTCAGGGGCAATCGCTACAGGCGTTTTCGATGTATGACGTCACTTCCGGTTTCAGAAATGGCGGCCGAGAACACTGCAACCTTGAATTTATAAATTGTATTGTCTATGTTACAATGTAAGTTAATTATGTATGTATTTTAATTAAAATTTGTTGAAATAAGTGAAATATTGCGTATTTATGACGTCATTTCCGGTTTAGAAAATAAGAAAATAATATTTTTTTATTGAAACTTCATATAGATGACCATCTTAATAGAATGGCGCTAATTTCGTTCTAATCGGTCCAGACGTTTTTGAGATATGACGTCACTTCCGGTTTAAAAATGGCAGCACAAAAAATCACAAGAGGCAATGTATCATCAGACGCCAAAAGTGCATATGTGGTAAAAATTTCAGGTTGATCGGTTCAGCCGTTTAGGCTGTGGCGATGATAGCAACGTTTCCTGATATCATCATCATCATCATCATCATCTTCAGAATCAGAAAGTGATGTAATTTCACTGTTTTCTCGGTCCTCTAGCGCGCAAATGGCATAACCTATTGTTCCCAAATTTGGTATATGTAGTGGGGTGGGCCATAGCTCGAAATTAAGATATTTCGCAACAATGTGAGATTTACCAATTTTGAGATCCAGTAGGCCGAAAATGCCATGTTGTTGCTTACAGTAAAAGTGTTTGGTCTGCTCCTCAGTTTATTAGGCATTTATGGTATGTTGAGTGAGTGTGAGTGTACAGTACGACTTGGCTGGGTGGAGCGACCGCTCCACTAGATGATTCGGCTTGTGTTAGAGCTATGGAGCTCCTAAAAAAACTGATTTTAAAGACAATTGAACGCTCTTGCAAGATATATTAAAACATTTCATTTCATTTCATTTTTTTCATTTTTTTTTGTAAATAAATAAGTATGATTTTTTTTAAATCGCTGTAAAGAATGATATCTTCTGATATTGTTCAAATTATGTTTATTGTTTATGCATGGTTGAACAAAATATCTTAACATTTTCATGTCCGAGATAATACATTATGCCAAAACAGCGACATAGAAAGTTCCGTGATAGGCTTTTCATAGTCAGCGCATCGCCGAGTATAGTGAAATTTTTTTTCATTAAAGTTATGAAATGCCATACCTGAAATTATCCATATAATTTTATGCAATTTCGGACAAAATGACAAAAAAAATTGACGTAGATCTGAGATGATCATATTGCAGAAAAAGTATTGAATAGCGACATCGAATGTAATGCATCAGGCGTATAGAAGCGCTACGCCGCGTTGATGATTTTTTTTCTTTGAAAAGTTATGAATTTCCAGACTTGAATTTTTTGTGACTAACAAACCATCTATTAGCAATATATTCTGAAAATTTGATCAAAATCAGATAATATTTTTTTTACAGCAATTTAATAAAAATCATATTCATTTACAAAAAATATCAAAAATTAAATGTTTTAATCTAGTGGAGCGGTCGCTCCACCCAGCCAAGTCGTACTGTACACTCACACTCACTCAACATACCGTAAATGCCTAATAAACTAAGGAGCAGACCAAACACTTTTACTGTAAGCAACAACATGGCATTTTCGGCCTACTGGATCTCAAAATTATGAAATCTCACATTGTTGCGAAATATCTTAATTTCGAGTAATGGCCCACCTGACAACATATACCAAATTTGGGAACAATATGTTATTCCATTTGCGAGCTAGAGGGCCGTGAAAACAGTGAAATTACACCACTTTCATCTTCTTCTTCTTCTTCTTCTTCTTCTTCTTCAGATGATGATATCAGGAAACACCGCTATCACCGCCACAGCCTAAACGGCAAAACCGATCGATCTGAAATTTTTACCACATGTGCACTTTTGGCGTCTGAGGTGCCTTTTTATAAAACCAACTGGAAGCCGCCATTTTGAAACCGGAAATGACGTCATATCTCAAAAACGGCTACACCGACAGGAATAAAATTAGCGCTAAATGATTCAACCGGTCATCTATATGGAATATCAATAGTTAAGGTAAAAATTTACTATTGCCGTAACCGGAAATGACGTCATAAAAATAAAGAATCAAACCTAAATCACCTCTTACTACAATAACAACATATTCAGAAGGCTTATAATGATACATAACATTTATAGAAATAAATTCTAGGTGGCAGTTATTTCAGGCGCCATTTTAAAAACCGGAAATGATGCCATATCTCAAAAACGGCTGGACCGATTGGAACGATGCTTTCGCAATTCCTCATGGAATATCACTTTAAGCTAATATTTAGTACCAAACAAAATTTTTCTTAGTAACCAATTCGGTAATTGCGTATTTTTTTAAAAGAATTAGTCATTTTTGCTCCGATATGTATTACAAGTTGTGTAAATAAACTAAAAAAATGAGTGATATCCCCATAAAAAACACTCCGTGTAAAAATACCAGCCAAGTCCCTTTAACTATAAAAAAAATAGAAGAAATCTAAAAATTCAGCACTGAAAAGAAGTGATATCAAAAAATGGGCCAAGTCAAAACTTAATTTTAAAAACCAAATTATACTTGGCGCATCGTATTTAAGGGCCTTATAGGTATATTATATAATATATTAAGGTACATTTGATTTTTGGCAAATACTTCTATACTATTTATATACACGATGCGCCAGAGTAAAAACATATCAACTCAACTGAAAAAACGTGAAAATTTTCATGTACCTCTTCGATTTAACTGAAATTTGGTAAGATTGTTAGTTATACCAAAGTAACACATACATATTTTTTTGTTTGCCCCTAACCTTGCCCAATTTTGGGTAATGCCGTGTCAAAAATTTTCAAATTTTGCCTGTAGAGCTTTATTTAAACATATCCCCATAAAAAACACTTCGTGTAAAAATACCAGCCAAGTCTCTTCAACTAAAAAAAAATATATGAAATCTAAAAATTCTGCACTGAAAAGTATTGATATCAAAAAATTTGCCAAGTCAAAACTTTATTTGAAAATCAAAAAATACTTGGCGCATCGTGTATATAAATAGCTTAGAAGTATAGGCCAGATATAAAATATACATCAAATATACATATACATATAGTATACCTATAATTCTCAAAAAAATCGATGCGCCAAGTATTTTTTGATTTTCAAATAAAGTTTTGACTTGGCAAATTTTTTGATATCAATACTTTTCAGTGCAGAATTTTTAGATTTCATATATTTTTTTTTAGTTGAAGAGACTTGGCTGGTATTTTTACACGAAGTGTTTTTTATGGGGATATCACTCCTTTTTTTAGTTTATTCTTACAACTTGTGACACACATGAAATGAACAATTACTAAATTCTTTAAAAAAAATCGCCATTTACGATTTGGTTACTACTAATGAAAATCTGTTATATATTCATATATAGTCTTTCGTGAAGAATAGCAAAGGTTTCATTACAATCGGTCAACCCAGTTCCGAGATATGGCATACACATCGGTTTTCAAAATGGCTGCTAAACTTACTGCACTGCCACATAGAATTTATATCTACAATTAATGTGTATCATTTTAGGCTTTCTGAATATGTATTCATTGTATAGAATGGGGAATACAATAATTTTTAAATTTGAATTACTTCATTTCCGGGCTCATAAATAAGAACATTCTAGTTTGACTGTTCCTATTACATTAAGATGGCCTTCCGAATCATTTGGCGCTAGTTTCGTACTGATCGGTCTACCAGTTTTCGAGATACGACGTTACTTCCGGTTTCAAAATGGCGGCTGAAATATCTGACCCCTTGAATTTTAATTTACACATGATAACATCTTATTATAAGCTGTCTCAAATAGTGTTTATTGTATCAAAATGTAAATTTGTGAGATTTTTCAAATGTGTGACGTCATTTCCGGTTTTGCTATAAGAAACTGCAAATATTATTGTTGATAATACATAAAGTTGACCGTCTAAATTGTTTGGCGCTGGTTTCGTTCAAATCTATTTAGCCGTTATTAAGATATGATGTCACTACCGGTTTCAAAATGGCGGATTCCGGTTGGTTTTATAACAACTCAAATGAGATATCAAAAGTACATACGTTACATAAATATCAAAATAATCGGATCAATCTTTGTTGCCGAAATGCCAATCGATGTATTTCAAATTTCATGACGTCATTTCCGGTTTCGTTAACATAATTTTTAGTCTTTTGCTACTGATAATGCATATAGATGACCGTCTGAATCGTTTGGCGCAAATTTCGTTCCAATCAGTTTAGCCGTTGTTGAGATATGACGTCACTTCCGGTTTTAAAATGGCGGCACAAAAAATTCATGGGGTGAAGGTTAAATCAGACGCCAAAAGTGCACACGTGGTAAAAATGTGAGATCAATCAGTTCAGCCGTTTAGGCTGTGGCCTTGTTACCGGATTTGAATTCCAGGAGACTACTACTACTACTACTGAGATTATTATTATTATGAAAACCGCCCTAAAACACTGTTTTCACTGCCCTTTAGCTCGCAAAGGGCGTAACCTATTGGGCCCAAATTTGGTATATGTAGTAGGGTGGGTTATAGCTCGAAATTAAGATATTTCGCAACAATGTGAGATTTCCCAATTTTAAGATCCAGTAGGCCGAAAATGCCACTTTGATGCTTACAGTAAAAGTGGGTTGCTCCAGCCTTTTTAAATGAGAGTGTGCGCGCGCCGTACGACTTGGCTGGCGTGGAGCGACCGCTCCACTAGATATATTGGAAAAAGTATACAACCTAGAGACTTGATTTTTTTTAAGAAATGTAGGTATTTACTTCCTCTATTCAATAAAATTTTGTGTATTTACAAAAAAAATAAAAAAGTGGGGGGGTCGACTAAATTTTGACTTTTGTCGGCCCCCCCCCCCCTCAAAAAGCACCTTTTTTATTTTTTTCTCAAAAATTTCTTATCATCCTTATTGTATGTTCTCAATGTACAGCAAGTTTCAGAGTGGGCACGGAAATCGTCTGGGAGTTATGAGAAGAAATGTTAAGACGTTTTGAAAAATAGTGCATTTTTGGAGTGTATAATTAATCAGTAATTTGGCGTTCAATAAATATATTACAAAATCAATGCAAAGGCAAGTTATTTTTTTTATGTATCAAAGTAAATTACACATTTTCAATGTGTTTTCAGGTTTTAAGAACAAATAGTACAGGTAGTTCTATAATACTCCTACCATGTATTAAGACAAAATTCGGATCATGAAACAAACACATGCACAATGCAGTTTTTAATATTATTCGTAGAGAAGTAACTTCAGTTTAACCAATTTTGAAGTAAATGTTTTCAGTTTGGTGTTTACTAATTTTACTTGACTGCATTCATCAGCCACCTCAACCCATCTTCAGGGAGGTACACAATAGACCAGGGTTAGGTTTTATTACTTTATTGCTTTCTACCCCAAATTGAAACACTGCGTTCGTCTCAATTCTTCAGTGTGGTTTTGATTTTCAAACATTGAAGACGCATTCGAGCTAGTTTTGTACGAGTAAAACCGATAGGTGTGCAGTTCAGTGCTTTTCAAAATGCCGAAAATCAAGATATCGCCTCGGAAATCGCTAAGTTTAAAATTTTGGTGTTGTAATCCTTTTAGCATAACCAAACATAGAATAAACTCTGATCTTCGAGCTGTTTCCACGGTGTTGCGCTTGAAGATACCTCACGTTCCTGAGGGAGCCAAGCTATGTCGAGGATGCAGAAGAAAACTGACAGCTCTAGACAAGCCATTGGCGCCGGCATTGGAAGAGGTCACCGATACGATTAGCGTCAGTACATCGTCCAGCTCAAGTGACCCGGGAACGTCCCAATGCAAGTCGCCTCCACTTGGTCAGCACGCAGCTGGACCGTCGTTCGAGCAAGAGGTGGTCGTTTCCGCATTTAAACGGGGCTTAGAATTAATTGACGAGTCCCCAATTGTTGTAAAAAAGTTGTGCCAGAAAAAATACGCCAAGGATAAAAGTAAAAAAGTACTTAAAGCTATTTCAGAGTCAATTTTTAGTGGCCCATCCACCAGCGATACGTCTGAGCCTCAAGAGATCGATCAAGCAGAAAGTGAAATATTGACACAACTGAAGCAAAAGTTCGACTCTGAAACAAATAAAAGTGTAAAAGTGCAAGTTCTCACCGTTCTTCCTCGGAGTTGGACAATTCAAAAAATTGAAGATGAGTTCGGGGCTTCTAATTGCATGGTCAGGAGAGCCAAGCAATTAGTTAAAGAGAGAGGAATAATGTCAACTCCTAATCCCAAACCTGGGAAGCCCTTGGCTCAGACAGTTGTTGACGATGTTGTTAGATTCTACAACAATGATGATGTCAGTCGGGCAATGCCAGGAGCGAAAGACTTCAAATCCGTGAAGTTGGATGGGAAGAGAGTGCACCTCCAGAAGCGTCTTATTTTGTGTAATTTGAAGGAGATTTATAAACTGTTTAAAAGTACGTTTCCTCAGCACCGAATTGGATTTTCTAAATTCGCGGACTTACGCCCTAAAGAATGTGTGCTGCCTGGCGCAAGTGGTACACACAGTGTTTGTGTGTGCACTTACCATCAAAATGTTAAGCTAATGATGTTAGGAGCAAAGATCGCCGACCTGACCGCTGAAGAAGACGTTCAACTAAAATCATATCGTGAATGTATTTCAGCGATTATTTGCAACCCTCCCCAAGAGTCTTGTTTTTTGAGGGAGTGTAATTATTGTCCCGGAACTTCGTCTTTAAGAGAAAAACTTGCCTTCCTCATGGATGAAAATGCTGTCGAAGAAGTGACATTCAAGAAGTGGACGTCTGTCGACAGATGTAGTTTAGAAACGGTAACGACGGGTGTCGAAGAGTTTCTAGACAATTTCTGTGAATCGCTCAGCATTCTTGTGAGACATTCATTCTTGGCAACACAGCAGTCGGCGTATCAGAAGGAAGTCAAGTCTAAGCTTCAGCCTGGAGAATTTTTGGTGGTGTGCGATTTTGCTGAAAATTATGCTTTTGTTTTGCAAGATGAGGCTCAAGGCTATCACTGGAACAATTCTTCAGTAACATTACATCCGTTCGTGGCCTACTATATCAGGGATGGCGAGGAGCACCACACGAGTTTTGTCATAGTTTCTGAGTCTCTTAAACACAACACTGTTGCTGTCCACTTGTTCCAGAAAAAACTCATTGACTTTTTGACAACCACTTTCGGGAAAACACCAAAGAAGCTTATTTACTTCTCCGATGGTGCAGCATCGCAATACAAAAATAAGAAAAATTTCAGTAACATCTATGACCACCAAGAGGATTTCGGTATGCAAGCTGAGTGGCATTTTTTCGCAACATCTCACGGAAAGGGACCTTGCGATGGCGTCGGTGGAACGGTCAAGCGTTTAGCTGCACGTGCAAGTCTTCAGAGGCCTTATGATTCGCAAATCATGACACCGCATCAGCTCTATGATTGGGCACAGCAGAGCATCCCTTCCATCACCTTCGCATACTGCACTCTTAGCGAACATGAGGCTCAAGAAAAGCTGTTAGATGAGCGCTTCAAGAAAGCAAGAACGATTCCTGGCACTCAGAAGATTCATTCTGTTATTCCATCTTCCGATTTCACATTGTCCACTAAGATCTATTCATTTTCCGATCATTCCAAACTTGTATCAATGACCATTTCATAAGAATCAGAAATCCTAACATGTCCGGTGGTTTAGCCTTTCCACGATAAAAAAAAAGTCCTCATACAATGGTTGAGACCTTGGCGATCGGTTATGAGGCTTTAAACAAACGTCAACCAAATTTTCTTTTATATGGAAATTGTTTATAGTCTTTACATAGGAGCGCGGATAATAAGAAGAAAATTTATTAGCTCAGTAAGTGATTTGAGACCATTAAAAGTTGAAATCAAAAGTGTAAAGCATAAAAAATAAAATTATTATTAAATAGCAATAAAAACTAGTACTTAGGAATAATAATAATATAAATTATATAATAATAATAATTTGAAAATAGTATTGAAAATGTGCTAATTTACTTTGAAATATAGGCAAAATAACTTTCTATTGCAGTAATTTTGTTATATATTTATTAAACGCCAAACTTCTGATTAATTAGTATACACTCCAAGAATGCATATTTTTCAAAACGTCTTAACACTTCTTCTCATAACTCCCAGACGATTTCCGTACCCACTCTGAAACTTGCTGTACATTGAGAACATACCATAAGGATGATAAGAAATTTTTTTTGAAAAAAATAAAAAAGGTACTTTTGAGGGGGGGCCGACGAAAGTCAAAATTTGGTCGACCCCCCCCCCCCTTTTTATTTATTTTGTAAATAAACAAAATTTTATTGAATAGAGAAAGTAAATACCTACAGTTGATAAAAAAAATCAAGTCTCTAGGTTGTATACTTTTTCCAATATATGTTTAAATAAAGCTCTACAGGCAAAATTTAAAAAATTTTGACACGGCATTACTCAAAATTGGGCATGGTTAGGGGCAAATAAATAAAACGTATATGTTACTTTGGTATATCTAAACATCTAACCAAATTTCAGGTAAATCTAAGAGGTACATGAAAATTCTTCAGTTGAGTTGATATGTTTTTACCCGCCAAGTATATTTTGGTTTTTAAAATTAAGTTTTGACTTGGCCCATTTTTTGATATCACTTCTTTTCAGTGCTGAATTTTTTAGATTTCTTCTATTTTTTTTATAGTTAAAGGGACTTGGCTGGTATTTTTACACGGAGTGTTTTTTATGGGTATATCTTGCAAGAGCGCGTTCAATTGTCTTTAAAATGAGTTTTTATGAGCTCTGTAGCTCTAACACAAGCCGAATATATCAGTTTCTACGTACCGTACGCATGCGGCGAAGAGTGCCATTTTAACCTGAAGTTCGTGACCTTGTAACTTGAGATATCCGGTCGACAAAAATCATTACAAAATCATTTGATACTCGCCTCAAAAATCTTCAACAGAATGCCAAATTTCAGAATTTTCGGAGCTGATGAAGTCAAAAAATTTTTGAAACTTTTGGTGGTGTTATGTGGAATGACACTCAGTAGCCATGGTTCTAATTAATATTATACTGAATTGAATTTTAATTTATGTTAATTAGTTAAAGCAAACAGCCGACAGTTTTTTGTTTTTTTACTTTTAAGTGATTTTGGGGAGTTCAGAAGATCAGAGAAAATGTATTAGTGTGCACATCCTAAAATGTTTATCTCATTTCATTACCATTAAAATAATAAAGAACGGACATAATATAGAATGGCTAGGTGTACTCATCTCAAAAAAACCTAAACGGTATTTAAGCGAAACGGTTTGGCTGCACGTCAGTTTCCTTGAAAATCAATCATTAGTTATTATTTTATTTATTTTAATTTTATAATTTCCAAACACACAGTGCAAGAGTCCCGTGGCTGTTATGCAACTTTGGGAGGTAGTTTTGATACCCATTTTCTCGCAATACTACCAAGAAATTTTAAAGAAATATTTGAAGATTTTTCATGTGTTTTCATTAAATATGTAAAATATAAAACTTTTTTCTTTAAAAATTTCTTAAATTTTCTCAATAGTTTTGCGAGAAAATGGGTATCAAAACTACCTTCCAAAGTTGCTTCACTGTGGATTAAATAATAAGCCTTGGTAAGACTTGGTATTTTGAAAAAATTTTACGCAACCGTCAGTTTCCATAGTGGTCCCCTAGGGGGTTATTCTAAATTTCCTTGTCTCGTCTCAATTGATACGGCGTCACTACCATGTTAAATAGATAGCAGTGAGACCGTATCAATTTAAGTGAAACGAGACGACAAGGACATTTAGAATTTAAATCAGAACTCATTGCATGAATTAAATGGAGCGTTAGCACTCACTTGAACTTTGATAAACAAAAGCTCAACAGTATAATGTACGTACATGCTCAAGAAACAAGGCAAACTCAACAGGTTCACATTCAATATAAAGGAACAAAGCAAATCCAACAACATTCTAAATACATTCACTAGAAAACATATAACAAACGTCCCCAAAAAATTAGAGGAATTAGTGAGATACGCCTTTTCAAAGGATCGCTGAAGTTCATTCTTACAAATGTTGCATACTACTCAATTGATGAATTCCTAGATGACAAAGACTTTTTGGTAGCAGGTTTAATGTTTAATGTTTAGTTTAATGTTAAGTAACATTCTCCTTACTTAATAAGGATGTACATGAATTTAAATGATTTTAGTACAATTTTAATGTATTTGTAAATATTACAATAATGTAACCCTACTGTAAAAGAGCACCTCTTCTCAAGGGTCAATTCATTATGCAATTTATAATGTGAATTGAATTAAACTTTGAAACTATGAAACTATGAAACTTTATCGGATGCTGCCATAAAATCTTATTCAGCCTCGAATACCGTAGTTTCTTTGTTGAGTGTATACCTATAATGTTTCGTGGAATGGAATTACCAAAATATACTATTAGTGAACAAACTGACTAAATTAACGTTGGGTCAAGTTTAGACACACAAATAATGATACATTGATTAAATATAGTCACAAGGATTTGCCTCCGGGTCATCAAACACTTTCGTATCAACAGATCTCCACTTATAGCGCTTGTGTTGTGTATTCAATACCAGCATAGGCTAATGACGGCCACGCAATTGAGGGGGTGGGGAGGAAAACATGATAACCACCGAAACCATTATTCCGAGATACAGGCCAGAGTCCTACAATTTGTATCATAAATGCTAATGTATGCATCTTCGTGATATCATGAATATTATTTTCAATAGGTTGATATCTTAGCTAGTAATGTGCAAATTTTCAGTGCAGGAAGAAACGTGGCCTAGCTATAAAAAGATAGTAATCAGTTTTATGTCTGGAGATATCATGTTTTACTCTGGACATATCATGTTTTCCTTCAAAGCGAGAAAAATATTATTTTATTGTCAAGCACTGAATATCAATCAAATTATCATAAAATTTATATTTAGTGAAAAGTAATAAATGTCATATGGCTTGCTATACTAAGAAATCAAAGGTGTTATATAAAAAAAATAAACATCATGTCGTTGCTTGTTACTATTATTATTTTCACCATCCGTCCCTTTAAATAAGACGATGCAGTAAAACGTGATATCTCCAACGCGACCTGCTGGTGGCTTAGAATCGCTATAAAATGATCAATCTTCCCTCAAATCCTTCGGAAATTGAACTCACATCATCATCACTGTCCATTAATTCATTTCCACTATCTTCATGAAGAAATTCACTTAAAGAATCATCGTGATAAAGCTTTTTCGAACAGCCAGGGCGCGACGGTTGGCCATGTTGGAGTGGATATATCAAGTTTTACTCAAACCGAAGGGCGCTTATCGAAACATAAAAAGCCTTTCTGGTGCCCTCTATGATGATATTTGACTACCAAACCTTGTTTAATACACTCCTTTAGCCGCCAGGACCCGCCAAACTTAAAATCACCGATTTTTTAAAATTGGCGCTTATCATGTTTTCCTCCCCACCCCCTCAATTTATAAACTTCTGTACCTACTCCGTACGATACTCACGACACAGAAGATTTTTTTTTGTTTCTACCCAAATATGACCAATATTTGTGTAATTTTTTCCCCATTTTTACCCAAATATTGATGTATTTCGATTTTTTTTCAAAATCGACGAAATATAATGCATAATTTAACTCAGATTTTCATAATTTTTTGTTTTTTTTTACTGATATTCATGCCATACACAATCCCTGAAAAATAAACACTTCTCGTGTCTAGTTTCTGAGATAATTTGAGTTTTCTCCCCTATGTTATCTTATGGCAGCCAAGTAAAATCAGGTAATTTTCAAGCTATGAAGTCCTAATTATTTTGTACCGATAGATTTGAACAAAAAACCAATTTTCATGTAGATATTATACGGACGTACTATCAGTAAATAAAATTGAAAACATTACCAACGTGTGCTATTTTAAAAGTTAGAAACCAAATTCGAAATGATTGTACTATATCTACATGTATATCTACATGTTGTACTACATGTTAAAGCTTTGCTCATTCTCTAATAACATAAAATTGAAACCTCACTTATGGACTGGAGTTGCAAACTAAAAGACAATTAAAATAATATTTTATACTTCAATACAGTTGAAATATTGAAAAACGTTTTCTGAACTTATATACTTTAAAAAAATAATAATAATTGTATATATCGACCGCTCCAGCCACCTTACACAAAATTGCTCCCTCAGCTGCCCGTAGAAGGGGTTAATATAACAAAGGATGCCAAAGGGAACAAAATAACAAAGGGAACAATAGGACGCCAGACAAAAATCTGTTTCATTAAAAAATTAACAATTATTTTATTTTTATTCAATTGTTGCAGTGATTTCAGTACAAAAACAAAAACTTGTAAAAAAAACTGCCACGCATCTTCCCGCCTAAAAGGATTGCGATCTAAAAGAAGGGCCAAGCAATAATATATTGTTTAAACTTTTTCGCACTTAAAATTAAATTCGTGAAATCATTTCGCCCAGTTACTGCCGCCAAGCACAACACTATAAACCCAACGGAGTGCCCAAATTTGAAGAAAAAAATCTATGTAAACCATCATTGTAAACTTTAACAAAATTGTAAAAAAAATAAGAGCGATAAATATAAATTCTCCAAAATTTAAAAATTCTCAACATTTTATTTAAAAACAAAATAAATGTTTTTGATTAATTTAAAACATAACTTAAAAAAATAAAAATTAAAATAAAAAAAGGCTGGTCGCATTGTGTTGTGAAGAAGGCAATATAAGAAATAAGATGACAAAAAGAAGGAGACGACGAAAGCAAGTACCAACATTGTCCTCAATCTTAAAAGTTTCAGCCAAATCAGCTTCCATTGGTTAAAATTTAAAAACATATTTCCTCTGATTTTGATATTTGAACTAGAGCCGATTGACCGATCATCTTAAAGCTTCGCATGGTCATTGGGACCAACATTTTGGGCATTCTTGCAAATTTTCAGTCTAATCTGTCGGTATTTTCAAAAGTATTTGACACTTTAAGGACATTTAATTCTATAATCTTGAAATATTTGAAAAATGTATACTAAATGTTCATCCCTGTCTTCTTGAAGCTTCAGGTCCAAGGCCGTGCTCGCTCATCAACGCGTTACACAGAGCATTTTCCTATGTATTACTTATTTAGAATTCGAGGACGCCTACTGTTTCATAGTTGTTATCTCAAATCTCCCTCCCTCTTCTTTACATTACCTGATAATACAATATTATCATTCATAATTATAACACCTCCCACTGCTCCGCTACCATGGAGGTGAAAGTGGGCTCTAGAGCCACTGCACTACACAGTCTCGTGTCCTCCAAGATGTTGGTCGCAGCGGCTGTGTTGCTTCTTCTCTACGTCACGTATTGGTGGACTCACAGACACCTGTGGCTTCATTCCTGGAACCTGCCAGGACCAAGATGGCTGCCATTCATAGGAAACTTAGCGTGGTTCTCCAGCGACGGGGTGAAAAACTTCCATGCTTTTCTCACACTAAATAACAAGTATGGTTCTGTGTATCGAATGTGGTTTGGACCTAAGTTACACGTATTCCTGAGTGATCCGGTTGTAATACAGAAAGTACTCAGCAATCCGCAAGTCCAAGACCACAGTTCCATGGCTGACATGGCGATTAAAATGTTCTTTGGGAAGGGGTCGGTGATGTTGTCGGGTGAAGAATGGAAACATCGTCATCATCTTGTGGCTCCAGCTTTCAATCGAAGCCTCCTACAGACTTATATTCAGATATTTGCAGAGAACGCAAGCAAATTGGAATATAATCTTCAACAAGTAAGATTTTCAACCAATTTCTTCCGTCATAGAGAAAATAATACCTATAGCTCTCAGTGCTTATAAAATATACATTTTATATCTTTATTTCAAGATACCATCTAAAACTGGGTCCACATAGGCCGTTTTTGCGTTTTGCGTTTTCCGCTTTTTCTCTTGACCATGAAACCTGCGGGATTTGGCTCAGAGGGTAGAACACAAAGAATCAGCAATATTATAATTTGTTTATTACAGAGAAAATAAATGTTCATTGATGTGAAAAGAGCAATCAAAAATTATGAAACAATATTACGTTCGATACGTCGGCAGTAGTGATGATGTCGTCTGGTTTGTTTACTTCCGCGTAAACAAGTGGATGGCGTTGACTCTTGCGTAGTGTGTCCCGTGAACTCCAGTCCACCAGCAGAATGAAATGACTGGATATGTCACCTCCTTCAGCTGCGATGCGATGATGTTGTCTAATAACCCCTTGGTTACCAGGACGTCCAGCAGTCCGTGCACAAGGAGTGACCTCCTCGAGCAGTTGGATCAAGTTGGCTCAGTCTGATGACGTTCGTGGCTGCAGACTCGTCGGTTTCTCCCGGAGTTGCAATTCACTAACTTTTATACTTTAACATTTACTGACTTTAATGTTGAAACTGTTCAGTTGATCACTTGTAACTTGAAATTGTCTTAATGCGATATTATTTGCCTCAGCATTAGGCTTGAAGTTTGAATTTACTGGATTGACGTTTATACAAAAATGTTATTTTAATGTTTACCTTTGATCACATCGGCACTGTCTCGCTGAAATTATACTATGTTGCGTGCACAAGGCTTCACGGTTCGCGAGGCAGGTCTCACTGCTCTGAGAAAACTCCGACTGATGAAGTTTGGCTGGTAGCTTGACGTTTTATACCCTCTCACCTCGGTTTACCGCCAAAGAATATGATTGGTTGGTTTCGTACACGTGGTAGCTATTTTTAGGCATTCTGTCATTTCTAAAGCCCGCGAAACGACTTTCTTTCTGCACGTAGGCCCATGCTTTTCTTGGAATCACTGAAAACTAGTCTGGCTGACTGGTTTTGTAGCGTTATCACAATGACTGGTTCACTTGTTATTACGTGGTGACATCACAATTTAGGTAAGGTCACATACTTTTTATATGGATTCACTCACTTTCTTGATATAATTGCACATTGTTAAACTTATTTGATTGCTCGTTATATTTTTGTCTATATTTTGATTGCTGTTGAATTTTAAGATTGTAAGTTTACATAATGATTCTAATTAATTACTTTGTGTTCAGTTAACCTTGACTCTAAGAATGCCATGCTACAAGCTTGTTCATTCTTTAAACCTATTTCAAGCAAACATTATTATTTTTTTTAAAGTTAATTTTCTAACCTAGATAGGCCAACTTGTTACAACCAATCACAAACTCGCCGCACGCGGAATTTATCCTCGCCGCGCCGCATAAACTTCATCAAGGATTTAAAAAAAAACGCGCGGCGGAAGTGACGGAAAATACCCAATCACGCGCGACTACGTCCCATGATCAAATAACATGGCCGATCTGACACTACATTATTTAAAATTGCACACCTGGGAAGAATATTAGCCCATCTAATAATTCACAAACTGTCACTGAATAAATAATGTTAAATGAATTGTATAGAAGACGCAAAACGCAAAACGCTCTATGGACAGTCCTACCAAAAACGGCGATATGTCATGATGTACTATCATTCTTGATATTAGGCAATAAAGAACCTGCATATTAATGACGCACACACGGCAACATGGCTGGCGAAAAGACCATTCATTCATTCATTGCATTCATTGTTTTCTAATAGTTTTCCTTAGTTTCTCATTTACATAAACTGCAGTGCATGCAGTTTATGGTAACAACGTCACATTTAAATTAACGGCGCACAGTTTCAACTAAAATTTTCCTTCGATTCATACTTTCGATCGAACATCCTAAATAATGGGCGTTTTGTATTTCACATAAATGTTAATAACTATGAACATCGTGTGAAATCTGGTTGTGCAAGAAGATTTGTAAAACTCTTTCAATTATTATTTACGCATCACAGTGATGCACATTAGGAACATAAACGACGTCACGTATATATTAACGAATATTCAGCAGAGCGTTGCTAAATATTTAACAGTGGCGGCCGGTGCCTTGTCCATTGGTTGGGGCACATGACCAAAATTGCCCTGGACACGAAGGGGGGTCCGGGCGGTACCCCTAACCGGCGGAGCCATCCCATAATTTATTATAATTTATAATTTCAAAATAACCAGATTAAATTTTTTATGACAATAGCAAAAATTTTCCTTCATAAATTTGAAATGTAATTTCAGTGCACATTGGGGCGGGACAAAGACAATTTAGATAACGTCATGTTTGTCCTAGTTTTATTGTTGCCATCGCTCCTTGTGGGTACATGTGCTCACTGTTCATCTGGTTTATCACTTCTTCAGATTGCCGATGGAACGCCACATGACGTACTCAACATCTTTGCCGAGTCAACACTCAACTCGATCAAGAGGACTGTGCTAGGTGCGAAGTGGCAGGAATCTTTCGGAGACTATTCACAACACAATTTCATTTCACAATTGCCCTGACTTTTCTAGCTCAGAATTAATATTGATGGTTAACTTAGGAAATAATATTATGGTAGATATGGTTGGAGATAACCTCCTTGGTTATCTCGATGACTCCTTGGGAGTCATCGAAATCCCAGAAAAAAACACTCTGTGTAAAATAGGCAGCCAAGTCTCTTCAACTAAGAAAAAATAGAAGAAATGAAATCTAAGAATTCAGCACTGAAAAGTTTGATATCAAAGAATGGGCCAAAGTCAAAACTTAATTTTAAAAACCATAATTATACTTGGCACATCGTTTTTAAGGGCATAGGTATATTATATGATTTGTATATGATATGATATGATATATATGATATGATATATGATATATATATGATATATGATATATGATATGATTTGTATATACATTTGATTTTGGGCACACTTTCTATACTATTTATATACACGATGCGTCAAGTATATTTTGGTTTTTAAAATTAAGTTTTGACTTGGCCCATTCTTTGATATCACTACTTTTCAGTGCTGAATTTTTAGAATTCTTATATTTTTTAATTTTTATATTTGAAGAGATTTGGCTGGTATTTTTACACGGTGTGTTTTTATGGGGATTACTACTAGGAAAACGCTCGGTGTAACGCGTTGATGAGCGAGCACAGAACATGCAACATTCCCAGACACGATACACGACTGCAGAAAAGTCGATTTTCTCTGCAACTTTCCAATCTCCATATAAATACTTTGGATGAATATCAGATCCATTGTGTCGTGTCTTTCCTTCATACATTTTCCAGCTTTGACAACCCATACTAAACTCGTAAAATGACAAATTATTAATACTTGACTGATTGGGCTTAACATGTTTAAAATTTTAGATTATGTTGGTCTTGATCACCATGCAAAATTTGAACTTAATCGGAACATTTTGATTGTCGATCAATCAGAAGATAGAGGATTTGGCCTTTGTACTGCATCCGATTTGATATGCGCTAGTTTTACATTGCTTTAATTAGGTATCTTTGGTTTTACTGTAAATTGTGGACCGCTTGGCTGCTCTACAGGCCTTGGAGCAGAAGCTTAAAGAAGGCAGGGATGAAAATGTATAGCATACATTTTACAAATATTTCAAGATTATGGAATAAAATGACCCTAAAATGACACAAACTTTTAAAAATAACGATAGATAAGACTGAAAATTGGCAAAAATACCTAAAATGTTGGTACCAATGACCACGCCAAGTTTCAAGTTGGTCGATCAATCTGTTCTAGTTTAAATGTCAAAAATCACATGAAAAATGGTTTTAAATTTTAACCAATGGGATAATTTGGCTGAAACTTTGTATGATTGGGTAAAATATTGGTTGCAATGACTTAGCTAAATTTCAAATTGATCGGAGCAACCAATCGAAAGATATTTTTTTTAAAACTTGAACGAATCACAGGAGCCCGTTCAAAAACGATCCCAGGGACCGCATAGATTACGTTAGCATATGTGCAAAGTTTCAGATCGATTGGTTGTGCGGTTTAACCTGGGCTGTGCGGACAAAAAAAAAAAACGCACAGAGAAAGTGCCATAAGAGTACCGTGGTGACGCTCGCTCAATTATACTGAGATTACTGAACACCGCACAGAAACACGATTTTCACGGCCCTCTAGCTCACAAGTGGCATAATCTATGGTTACTAAATTTGGTATACGTGTTGGGGTGGGCCATAGCTCGAAATTAAGATGATTCGCAACAATGTGAGATTTCCCAATTTTAAGATCCAGTAGGCCGAAAATGTCACTTAGATGCTTACAGTAAAGGTGGGTTGCTCCAGCCTTTTTATGAGAGTACGATTTGGCTGGCGTGCAGCGATCGCTCCATTTGATAAGATATTTCGTAATTTGGAATTTTCAATATTTCAAAAATGCAATTTAGATGCCTGTCGTTAAGTGTACGGTATGTCCCGAGTCATTTTATTTTAGGTACAATTATGCATTTGTGAGAGGTGTGCAAAATACGTTTTGGTGAATGTTTGATGCCCCTGATGTGTATTTTTCATGTTTACAGGTGTTGGTCCCAAGTCTCAAACAACAGTGGATCGTACAATAATATCAAAAACAGCTGAATTAATTGTTTCACGAATTTTTCGACCTTGGGTCTTGATTGACTTTATCTACAAACTCACGAGCGACGGGCGACAAGCTTTTAAATATATCAAGGTCAGTCAATGTGTGGAAACCCGGTCCCAGCATGTGGCCTATTTCTAACGAAAGATACCAAGGGGGCCAACGGCTTAACGTCCCATCCCAAGGACGGTGTATCTAACGTTTTCAGTATGTGCCTCCACAACCCGCGCAGTCGAGGTACTGATAACAAGTGGAGGGAGGTCGTCACACTAACCCCCAAACAGCATAGTCTCTCTGGCCCAACGAAACAACCTAGCAGGCTATATGAGTAAAACACATATCTAACTACTGAGCTCTCTATGTTAGTTTAAACTCGGTGATCTGACGAGAACCCTGGGTGGTATACAACACATCAACCGTTTGGTCATCCACTGGGTTTATTGTCGGCATACTAGAAAAACGCTCTGTGTAACGCGTTGATGAGCGAGCACGGATACACGCAACACCTCGAACCGAAATTATGTCTATCGAATGTCATTAAAAGCCAATAATTCTTTAGTTTCGTCACATACTTGTATAAAAATCTCCAAAATCTCCAAAAATATTGGTGCCAATCCTTGCTAAGTTTTCAGTTGATCGATTAAACCTTTATGATTGAACGGTTCTTTGTTAATTTTCAAAAATCACAGGATCTCGTTCAAAAAATATACCTGGGACCACCCATATGATATGATATGTAGTGTGTGTACACAATATCAGATCAATCTGTTGAACGGTCATTATTAGTTTCATATCGTTTAAAACTTTCTGCTCTAACTACCTTGCCTTGAACTGTAGATTCGAAGTCGCCGTGAATTTGACAGCCAACACGCAAAATGTCCCTAAAATGACAAAAACTTTTGAAAATAACGACAGATTAGAGTGAAAATTGGCAAAAATACTTTAAATGTTGGTACCAATGACCATGTGAAGTTTTTAGTTGGTCGGTCAATCGGTTCCAGTTTAAATTTCAAAAATCACAGGAAAAATGGTTTCAAATTTGAACCAATTGGAGGATTTGGCTGAATTTTTTTTTGATTGGGTATAATGTTGGTTGCAATGACTTTCCTAAATTTCAAATTGATCGAACCAACCAATCAAAAGATAATTTTTATCAAATTTGAACCAATCACAGGATCCCGTTCAGAAAAGATCCCAGGGATCGCATAGATTACGTTAGTATGTGTACAAAATTTCAGATCGATTGGTTGTGCGGTTTGACCTGGGCAGTGCAGGCAAAAAAAAACAAAAAAAAAACAAACAAACAAAAAAACACACAGAGAAAGTGCCATAAGAGTACCGTGGTGACGCTCGCTACGCTCGCTCAATTATAGTAACAAATTGAAAATTCTGTAGCATTAATACCAGGATGCCTATTCTCGAATCGAAACCGCATACGAAATGTTCGAGAATAATCATAGCGAAAGTATAGAGATGGCTTTGTTTTTCAATCCCCTCAATGTGTACCTTCTTCCAGACCGTGCAGGAGTACTGTGAAGGGATTATCGCTGAGAAGCAGGACGAGTATCGCCGAGGAATCAGACGCTCCGGATTGGTCACTGCAGGCGACAAGAAGGTCAACTCCTTCCTGGACATGATGCTGGAAGCCTCGGAGTCTCAAGGTTCTCCCATGACCGCCGAGGAACTGAGGGATGAAGTCATAACGCTCCTTGTCGCCGGAACTGATACAACAGCTCTGACGATGTCCTACTTCCTGCTACTCGTCGCGATCCACAGCGATGTGCAAGACCAGATCCACCAGGAGTTGGACGACATCTTTGCCGGTGACCACTGTCTGGTGACGGCTCAAGATCTGGACAAAATGGTCGTCTTGGAACGAGCTATTAAGGAAACCATAAGACTATTCCCAGGAATTCCCTTTATGCCAAGAATTTTGCCGGAAGATATCAACATAGGCAACGGCAGGATTCTACCGAAAGATTCTGTTTCTTTTGTTGACCTGTATCATTTACACCGCAACGAAGACTATTTCAAAGATGCGAACAGTTTCTGTCCTGATCGTTGGCTGTCTTCTGATACACTTCATCCCTACGCATATCTTCCGTTCGCTGGAGGAGCCAGAACATGCGTGGGTCGTCACTACGCAATGCTACAGATGAAGTGTTATTTAGCCACTGTTCTGAGACAAATGAAAGTATCCACGCATTTGACTTTGGAGGTAATCACAAATAACTTATTGGCTGGAATTCCATTGGGATTGAATCATGATGTTGGTTTTATGGTACAAATAAATCACCGAGATTCTACAGTTAAGTTAAAAAATTGAGCAAATGAAACGTTTTGTTCAATTATAATTTCTCACTGTATAATTATGAAATATAATTATACAATTATTTTGAGAGGGGTAGCGGGAGTGACCAAGATGGATAAAATCAGGAGTAAGAAGATAAGACTAGATTTGGGAATAGAGAAGTTAAGTTTGAAGATAGGTCGAGAGAGGTTGAGATGGTTCGAGGTTCGGGCACATGAAAGGAATGGGATAGAAGAGTTTTCGTAGAAGAGAATAGGAAAGGGTAATACAAGTGAAGAATAAGAAGGCTGGGCGTCCGAGGACGAAGTGGATGGACAGCATTGAAGAGGATGATTTGTGGAGAGCTACGAAGATTTAAAAGAGAGAAATTGTGGGAAGACAGAGAAAGATGGAATGAATTGTGGAGCGGCAGGTGGAAGAATCATACGAGATTGAAGACGATAGTGAGGGAGAGATGAGAAGGAAAACCACGCGGTAGAAGTCGGAATGGCCAGCGGGCTTCGGCATCCCAGGAGGCCCCCCCCCCCCCCCCACCATATATCAGTTGGGGGGGAACATGAATATGTATATTAAAAACGAGTATATTAAAAACGAGACTTCATATGAAGTCTAACTAGGAAAACGCCAGTGTAACGCTTTGATAAACGAGCACGGATACAAGCAACACTAAAAACGAGCATTATTAAAAGCCAATAATTCTTGAATTTCGTCACAGACTTGTATAAAAATCTCAAAATATTTTTAAAATATTAGTCCCAATAACCATGCATTTTAAGTTGATCGATTGCAACATTATGATTGAACTGTTCCTTGTTAACAATCAAAAATCACAGGATCCCTTTAAAAAAATATACCTGGGGCCACTCATATGATATTAGCTTAGACTAAATAACTGTGCCTTAGACTCCCAGCCCAGTGAGCAACATGTCTGTCGCACGCCGACAGTGCCCTCTGAACGGGGCGAAGGTGAACTTCAAGCTTGAGCTTCGCCCACGCTAGGCGGCAGTGTCGACATTTTCACTGACAAACTTTTCCCCCTCCAAATTACCCTGACCGCCAATTTCAAATCGACCCCCGCTCGCCAGCCAGCAGGTTTGTCAACAAGGCCAGGGGCGGTCGGCCAGCTACCTGATACTCGCGGCTGCAACATCCGTCCCCCGCTATTGTTCTCATGTTCCTCGCCTTTCCACCCTGATGATAAACTATTCATACGCTTGGGACATTTGGAAATATTTCGGACTAAACTTAGATCCCGATGCTCCAAAAAAACCAACTATGAATGATTATTGTCGCCGATAGAAATGGATTGTCGCTATTATTATTTTATATTTATTCTTCTTCAACTATGATACAAGGAATTATTATTTAATATAAATTGATGCGAGATTAGCTTGTGACCCGAGTTCGATCGCACACGAGATCACAATCTTCTTTCAAACATAAAATGGTACTGATTTATTTTCAAAACTACCTTCTCTATTGATATTTACGTACCTTATATAGGTAGGAACCTACTCAATAACAACCTGTTATTGTCTTCGATTTTAATACCTCTGTTATCCGTTTATTATTTCACTCATACAATTAATTTAACTTTTATCTTCCGTGGGTTTTGCAACTAATGACGTTAATATGATAAATATTATTTCTCAGGCTACCTTCCAAACACTTTCCGAAGTGAGATATTCACTACATTTCCATCATTATCAATAAATATTATGTTATGAAGTCGGACATTTAATTTTTGAACTTGATTCATTCGGTCTGGCGTGTTCTCCTGCGAAAGTCCCCCCTCCCCCTCGCGGCAATAGCCGGGTGAAACATCCGTCGAGGGCGGAAGAAGGTCGGTCCTATTGTCCCTTTAATGACAGGGCTCAGTTTCTTGACCACCAAGTACAATAACAAAATAACTTTTTTGATTCTCTCATATTAATATAATTTTTTCTTTGTCATCTTCTAAAACCGAAATTGATTCACATTAAATTTTGAACCAAAATAATCCGTCAATATTTGCACAAATGAATCGTGAGGAATAATGTCAAGATTAGTTTGTTCCCGACTGACTTGACCGCCTTGCCGAGGGTTGTGATTTCCGGGAGATAATAACGGCACTTGTAAAGAATGACAGGTGACCTCGAGTTCAGAGTTTTTCTACTATGTTTACAAAATTGTTTTCCAAACAAAAATGTTATTGAGCAGATTATGTTCATATCTGTTTTAGTGTAAACTTAGACTAAATAACTGTGCCTATTTAGTCTAAGGTGTAAACAATGTCATTTCCAAATTAATGATTTAATGTATATACTTCGTATGGCTACACATTATTCAATTATAGAATTCGTCGAAAACAGCTCATCAGGCGAATGAGCTGCGAACAGATAAAAACTCTAATAAAACAAATACAATACCTACATTGTGATACAGTTTTTTTAATCCTATTTAGGTGGTAAGCGTATGGACTGTTTGTAGCTGTTTTTTTTCATTGTCCAAAGTTTTTGTTATCACGCAATTATAAAGGGTCAATTGGGAGGTCCACTCACAATTCATACGCAAATCAGGATGTTTTCTGGACAAATTTATACATTTGTAGTAATTTAAAATGTATACGTATTTAACACGTATTCTAAGCGACGGATTGAGTACGGCGGCGATTTTCAAGAAGAAACCTGATTTTCGACACATGTTTGACATCGGCTTCGATGTTATTCATTCATACCTCCTCATTCCCAGCGTATCTCACGTAATGACCGACGAACTCAAAAATATGTCAATATCTCAATTAGGACGGTGACAAGTTTTTCAGTGAAATTACGCTGACCGCCAATTTCAAATCGACCCTCGCTCGACAGCCAGCAGGTTTTTCAACAAGGACAGGGGCGGTCAGGCATCTACTCGCGGCAGCATGTAGCATTGTCGCCGATAGAAATTATTGTGGCTAAAATATGCTACAATTATATCATATTTACTCATCTTCAACAATGATACTATAAATTATTATTTAATATAAATTGATGCGAGATTAGCTTGTGACCCGAGTTCGATCGCACACGAGATCGCTATCTTACTGATTTATTTTCAAAACTACCTTCTCTATTGATATTTACGTACCTAATATAGGTAGGAACCTACTCAATAACAACCGGTTATTGTCTTCGATTTTAATACCTCTGTTATCCGTTTATTATTTCACTCATACAATTAATTTAATTTTTATCTTCCGTGAGTTTTGCAACTAATGACGTTAATATGATAAATATTATTTCTCAGGTTACCTTCCAAACACTTTCCGAAGTGAGATATTCACTACATTTCCATCATTATCAATAAATATTATGTTATGAAGTCGGACATTTAATTTTTGAACTTGATTCATTCAGTCTGGCGTGTTCTCCTGCGAAAGTCCCCCCTCCCCCTCGCGGCAATAGCCGGGTGAAACATCCGTCGAGGGCGGAAGAAGGTCGGTCCTATTGTCCCTTTAATGACAGGGCTCAGTTTCTTGACCACCAAGTACAATAACAAAATAACTTTTTTGATTCTCTCATATTAATATAATTTTTTCTTTGTCATCTTCTAAAACCGAAATTGATTCACATTAAATTTTGAACCAAAATAATCCGTCAATATTTGCACAAATGAATCGCGAGGAATAATGTCAAGATTAGTTTGTTCCCGACTGACTTGACCGCCTTGCCGAGGGTTGTGATTTCCGGGAGATAATAACGGCACTTGTAAAGAATGACAGGTGACCTCGAGTTCAGAGTTTTTCTACTATGTTTACAAAATTGTGGCGAATGAGCTGCGAACAGATAAAAACTCTAATAAAACAAATACAATACCTACATTGTGATACAGTTTTTTTAATCCTATTTAGGTGGTAAGCGTATGGACTGTTTGTAGCTGTGTTTTTTTATTGTCCAAAGTTTTTGTTATCACGCAATTATAAAGGGTCAATTGGGAGGTCCACTCACAATTCATACACAAATCAGGATGTTTTCTGGACAAATTTATACATTTGTAGTAATTTAAAATGTATACGTATTTAACACGTATTCTAAGCGACGGATTGAGTACGGCGGCGAGTTTCAAGAAGAAACCATATTTTCGACACATGTTTGACATCGGCTTCGATTGGTATTCATTCATACCTCCTCATTCCCAGCGTATCTCACGCAATGACCGACGAACTAAAAAAGTGATCAATTTATCATATCACTAATATCATGATATCAATTCACGTGGATTTGATCACATGATCTTATTAAATGCCGGGCGTTCTTAGGTATCTCAAGTATTTTACGAAATATATCTAAGGGGAAATGCAAATAATTTCCACAATCATTTTAGAGTCTGGGATTTCAGACTCCAAAACTCCGGGACTATGGGATTTCGCGACGCTTGGGATTTCCAGAAATGTGAAAAGTTCGTTACTGGGGTTTTAGGGAAAGCAGGTGGGAGAAAGAGAAAGGGAATTATTGCCACCAATCAGAATGCAAAGGGCAGTTTCCTGTAGTTTCAAATCAAAAATTATCGTCAGTGGGCTTTTCAACGTCGTTGTGTACACATCGTCTTGACTAGCCCCTACATTTTTCAAACATGCCTCTGTCCCGCGAGAGGTGTTCGTATAAGAACTGTGTTAATTCGTCGAAATCAGTGCCTACAGTGAAAATGTTTTATTTTCCAAGGAACATAAGCAAGAACGAAAATAAACTTGACGAGTGGATAAACAATTGTGATAACAGTGAAATTTCAGAATACACGCGTGATAAACTTCGAAACTATGTCGTGTGTCAGCGGCATTTCACAGAAGATTCCTTCATGAATACTCGTCATGACAAACTCACACAATGTGCCGTGCCTACGCTCGATGGTGTAATATTAAATGATTTGATATCATATGATATCTCCGAGAACGTCGAGAACGTCGAGAACGTCGAGAACGTCGAATGGGCTTCGGGAGTCTCAAAACCGGCGGTCGACACTGCATGCACGCTGTAAGTAGCATTTTATAAATTTATCAATAAATTAAGAGTCGGCTGAACTCAAGGTAAACATTTGGAATAATATTTTCTAAATATTGTCATAACTTTTGAATAATTCAATATAGTCCAGAGTCTAAGAACCCACCACAAATTGCAACAGAAGGTTTTTTGATGTTAATCGATTCATAAAAATGCCCTCTAATACATATCAAAAGTTCTCGGAAATTTGATTAGGGTGGGTAGGCCAAAATGCCCAATTTGTCAAAAAGTCATTTTTTGACAACAAATTAAAACAAATGTGACCGTTAAAAAGGTCATCCAAAGGTCATGAGAGGCCAAAACGTGATAAAATTTTCGGAGTGGCTATTTTCACCGTGTGGTGAGAATAGCGTCAAGTGCTATTATCACCGTGTGGTGAGAATAGCGTCAAGTGCTATTATCACCGTGTCGTGGAAATAGCGTCAGGTGCTATTATCACCGTGTGGTTAAATATCCAACTGCTATTTTCAATAATTATTATAATCAGATCAAATATTACACACGCAATAATTGTCACGGGCCATCAGGTCGTTCATCTTTATTAACTTTGTTAATAAATTTGTTATAAATTTGATGTCAAGTCAAGCGGTTGGATCCCATCCCTCCCTCTTGATTGGACAGACACAATATGGCGCTTGTCACATGTTTATTGAAGTAGATTTGAAGTCTTTAAAAATGGTTTTTCATGATTATTGAAAAATAAAGTCAAACTAAAAAACATATTAAAAAATGTTGAAAAGTGTGACAATAGCTATAAAAAGAATTACATTAGGTAGTACCTCTAAAAAGAAAGATACCATAAACAGTGAGATTTGTTACGTATGTATGAGGAAACAGCCCTTGAAGTCACAAATGCAAGGCAAACTAATAGATTGGGTAGATTGTGATGCCAATTGACCACTAGAACGGGGCGGAGTTAACTTTTGTTCGCGTCTCAGCCGCTAGGGGGCAGCTTTGTCGTGGCCCAAGTTCTGCCGGCCAACAAGGATGCCGTAAGATTCCTGCAGCAACTTACGTGGATAAAATCGTTAAAAAAGTTATATTGTTTTAATCAAAGTTATTTTATGAAGTATGTAGGCAAGTAGGAAGGCCATTGGCTACTCAAAGAATGTTATAGTTTGTTGGTGAGTGGATATTATACCGAGATATGGACTTCAGACAAATGTGTTGATTCCTGGCTTTTGCTAGCGCGGGAAGCTGAATATTTCTTACTCTCTACATTTATGTAAGCAATCTATAGGTACCTATACTAAATAGGAATAATTCACTGGTGAACGTTATTTTTATTACGGATGTTTATTATTCACGGATTTATTGACGGTTTGTTGATTATTTCTACATACCTACCTATACCCACCCACTTACCTACAAACAGTTTGTTGGTGGTATTTTTTACTCTTGTAGGTCTAAACTAGAAGTAAGTAAATATTTTCGTCTAGGTATGAAGGTATGAAGGCATTGCACTTGGAAATCACCTATATAGCAGGATGATCAAATGAGTCAAGTTAGGGAATTATGTACATGTATAGGGAATTAAACAAGCAAATAAAACACGGTCGCTTTGCCAACACAGCAAACAGCCGTTCGTTCAATCGAATTCTTATAATTCTCTCTTTTCTCACAGCAATGTTACTAGAAAATCTAAGAAATGTTATTCAGGGAACTTTTGTGCTGATGTTACACCCCGACACAACACATTTCGGTACCATTTTCGCCACTGAAATACGATTTTTGAATCAACCGAACTGACTTCCCTATGTGTTCTAATGGCGCGCGGCGACGAGCTGGCCCACAACCATGTTCCCGCCACTTGGGTCACGTGACTCGTGACGTATCAGGAGGCGGAGCGTTCTAGTGGTTAATTGTGATCGATGGTTTCACAGTGTTTGCTTAACTGGTGACTTGTCAAACTATGTGTGTACTTTTTGTCGTTCAAATGCCTGAGATTCAAACAATCTGTGATTGATTTACATTTTATTACAAAAATATTTAGGACAATCTATAAAATGAGATATAAGTCTGTGATTTAACTGATGTATTTGTATTGTATTTTGTATGTTTATAACAATCTGTGATACAGTGCTTACATTTTGCGTGTGTAATATTTGATCTGATTATAATAATGCCATAAGATTCTAGATGGTAAATACTTTGAAAATAGTAGTTGGATATTTTAACCACACGGTGATAATAGCACCTGACGCTATTTCCACCACACGGTGATAATAGCACTTGACGCTATTCTCACCACACGGTGAAAATGGTCGCGTTCTAAAATTTTACATTATTAAGAGTCCAAGGACAATTGGCATTATGTTATCGTTAATAAAAGTAAATAATATACTTTTTGACACCAATCTATCCCAAATTAAATCGTTTATAACATATAAAAAATTCGTCAAAATTCATAACCGTGGGTGAGCCAATTGATTTTTAATTTAATTTCAAAATTGCGATATTTTGGTGACGGAAAAATCGAACGTCTAGTATAAAATAATGGATAATCGTTCTGATTATACATATACGTTGGTTTTTTAATTAAATGTGGTAGTGTTTGTCTATAGTTATATTATTTTCTTCATATTTAAATGTAAATACCGGGTGGCGCAAAAAAAATCCCCCTGATTAAGAGGTCACTATATCAAAACTATTATAGATAGGATTCTGAAATTTGTACACATGTTAGAAAACATACCAAAATTTAATATGTGCAAGTTTCAAAAACATTACTATTGTAGGAAAAAGTTACAGCTGTTCAAATTTGGTTGTCAAAAAATTGATTATACGGAGCTCAAAAAGCGCGCGTCGAGAAAAATTCCAATGGCCGTGACGCTGTTTCTTCAAAACTACGTATGATATCAAACTGAAAATTTCAAATTATTTTCAAAATAGATTAAGATCGATTGTGTAAAAATTTCAATCAATTTGAATGAATAGAACGAAAATTATGGAATCTTGAAGTTGAACTTGAAAACAGAATAGTGGGAAAAGAATCACTTCTATAACGTGTGTAATAACAGTTTAGAAATAATCTTCATTTTCTGATTTTACGCTCAACTTCATGATTCCATAATTTTCGTTCCATACATTCAAATAAACTGAAATTTTTACACAATCGATCTTAATATATTTTCAATATAATTTGAAATTTTCAGCTTGATATCGTAAGTAGTTTTGAAGAAACAGCGTCCCGGCCATTGGAAGTTTTCTCGACGCGCGCTATTTGAGCTCCGTATAATCAATTTTTTGACAACCAAATTTGAACAGCTGTAACTTTTTTCCTACAACAGTAATGTTTTTAAAACTTGCACATATTAAATTTTGGTTTGTTTTCTAATATGTGTACAAATTTCAGAATCATATCTATAATAGTTTCGATATAGTGACCTCTCAATCAGGGGGATATTTTTTTGCGCCACCCGGTATACATATATTCAGAACGATTATGTTTTAGAATATGTTTTAGGGGGCATTGTTCTGTAACGTTTCACATCAAAAAACCTTTTGTTATCAATAGTGGTGATTTAGGAAATTGGTTTAATCTTAGACTTTGCACTCAAAAATAAAAATCGCCCATTGAATTTATTTGACAGATTCATTTGTCGATCTGTTGAAAAGTCATTATTAGTTAGACTACTTCTCAGGGAATTATGCAGTCGGATGTAGGCTCTATAATAAATTGCCTTAACATGTCAAGAAAATTCAGTGCAGGAATGCATTAAAAAACGACTTGAAGAAGTTTCTGATCGAACACTCTTTCTATAGTGTTCAAGAATTTCTTGACTCTTAACGTGATTTTTCCAGTTATGCTTAGTGTGTTTAATGCAGGGACCCGAACCGGAACCGGAACCTAGAACCGGTATGAACCTTTATAATTTCGGAACCAGAACCGGAACCGTTATACATTTTCCCCAAAGAACCGGAACCGGAACCCGAACCTTTATAATCAATTAGGTTCTTAAAGGTTCTTAAAGGTTCTTTAAGGTTCCTTCTTTTAATGAAAAATCATGTATATCACTTGGATATAATATTATTCACAAAGTTGTATTTAAAGTTTATTTTTTGAAAAAAATTTCAAAATGTATTTTTTGTAGTAATTTTTAATTCTTGATAAGAAATAATAATTCTTCATTATGCAAACGCTGCTGAGTTTTTAATTTTTGAATCTGACTACTGCAATGAGAACTGCATTGCCGACAATTTGAATAATATGATAGTTCAGGAAAAATGAATGTTTACGTTGTCTTATGGGAAAATTGCAGCCACTATACTGTCTCCTCTGATATTTACTCTGCGCACCATCCTGTGAATTTTATACAGACACTGCCTACACCTGTGCTTGCATTCATAGGAAAATCCAAATCCAATAATGCCATTAAATTTGACATTGGTAATTTACTGAAGTTTTATAATATAGTTTGATTTAAAATTTTAGAACCGGAACCGGAACCCGGAACCTTTATGCAGGAACCGGAACCGGAACCGAACCTTTAAGAATATTTGTTTCAGAACCGGAACCGGAACCCGAACCTTTATAAAATAAAATGGTAGAACTGGAACCGGAACCCGAACCTTTATGCAGGAACCGGAACCGGAACCGAACCTTTAAGAATATTTGTTTCAGAACCGGAATCGGGACCCGAACCTTTATTTTCTTAAAGGTTCGGGTCCCTGGTTTAATGTATTGATTTTATAATTTAATAAATTAATAATTATGACAATGTTTGTCCTCAGTTTTAAGTAAACTTTCACTTTTTAATTGTAATGTTAGCTTCTAACTTGACTTGTTTCATGTTATTATGTTTATTAAGTAATGTTTGACAATGTTTGTATACAATTTTTATTGTTATCTGCAAAATAAACAAAATACAAATACAAATACAAAATTTTCATATGCGAGTCGTTCCGTATCTACTCAACCAATGACTTTTCGGCAACCTCTCCGATTCTTCTGAAAATTTGTGACAATACTACCAAAAACAAAGCAACCGACACACTTCTTTCAGGATTTTTCCATTTTCTTTATACTTTTTTACATGCAGGCCGCCAAAATATACCAAAAAACATACTTTTTGGATAATTGCGAGCGTTAGACAACATTCAATATCTTTTCACTCGTTCCACTTAGAACGATGATTTCTTTTAGATCTGATAGCTCTTGAAACACACTTATAAAATATGTATGTCTGCTAAAAAAAATAAAACAAAAAATCGACAAAATATTTTTTTAACTCTAGACAAAAAAAATATTTATTTTTTTATTTTTTTCTGTAAAATCTCTGATATGTTTTGACATGCTCAAAAAGTTTCAGGATGGGCCTCCTATCGGTCTGGGAAATATTAACTATTTACGAAAGTGATAACCTCCAAAATGTGTCTCCAAAACCTAATAAATGTCCAAATTGAAAATTTCTGAGTTCGTCACAACCATTTTCAAGGACTCACACAAAAATGAGAGTAATGAAAATTATACTTTATGCTCAGAAAAAGAATATGGGTATCAATGTTAAATGCCATTTATCGACCACGATTAAACACGAATTTCGGATATGACATTCGTAAATAATTTATATTACCCAAACCGATAGGAGGCCCATCCTGAAGCTTTCTGAGCATGTAAAAAATTTATCACAGGTCTTACAAAAAAAACATAAAAAAACATTTAAAAAATAATTTTTTTGAAATAATTAAAAAAAAATCAAAATATAAAAAAAATCCGGACTTACATATTTTAAAAGTCTGTTTTAAGAGCCAACCCTTCCTACCTCTATGCTATCATCTCTAAAAAAAAGCATCGTTCCAGGTGGAACGAGTAAAAAACGAGTTAAAAGATATTAAATGTTGTCTAACGCTCAACTATTCAAAAAATAAGTTTTTTGGGATAGGAGTCCAGGATAGGAGGCCCATCCTGAAACTTTCTGAGCATGTCAAAAACATATCAGAGGTCTTACAGAAAAAAAAAAAAAAAAAAAAAATTGTCTAGAGATTATTAAAAATTTTGTACAAAACAATTTTGTAAAAAACATTAAATTTTTTCCGGACATAAATATTTAAAGTCTGCTCAAGAGCTATCAGATCTAAAAAAAAATCGTCATTATAGGTGGAACGAGTAAAAAGATTTTAAATGTTGCCTATCGCTCAATTATCAAAAAGTAAGTTTTTTGGTCTATTTTGCACGGCCCCTGTAAGTAAAATCCCCATAAAAAACACTCCGTGTAAAAATACCAGCCAAGTCTCTTCAACTATAAAAAAATAGAAGAAATCTAAAAATTCAGCACTGAAAAGTAGTGATATCAAAAAATGAGCCAAGTCAAAACTTAATTTCAAAAACCAAAATATACTTGGCGCATCGTGTATATAAATAGTATAGAAGCATATGCCAAAAATCAAATGTACCTAAATATATATAATATACCTATAATGCCCTTAAAAATGATGCGCCAAGTATATTTCGGTTTTTAAAATTAAGTTTTGACTTGGCTCATTTTTTGATATCACTACTTTTCAGTGCTGAATTTTTAGATTTCTTCTATTTTTTTATAGTTGAAGAGACTTGGCTGGTATTTTTACACGGAGTGTTTTTTATGGGGATATCACTTATTTTTTTTAGTTTATTTACACAACTTGTAACACACATCGGAGCAACAATGACTAAATACTTTTAAAAAATACGCCATTACCGAATTGGTTAATACGAAAAATTGTGTTTGGTGCTCAATATAGCTAAGCTTAAAGTGATATTCCATGAAGAATTGCGAAAGCTTCGTTCCAATCAGTCCAGCCGTTTTCGAGATATGGTATCACTTCCGGTTTTCAAAATGGCGACTAAAATTACTGCCACATAGAATGTATTTCTTTTAATGTTATGTATCATTATAAGCCTTCTGAATATGTAGTTATTGTAGTAAGAGGTCATTAAAATCTAGTTCTTCATTTTCATGACGTCATTTCCGGTTTCGGTAATAGTACATTTCTACTTTAACTATTGATATTCCATAAAGATAACCGTCTGAATCATTTGGCGCTGGTTTAATTCCTAACGGTCAAGCCGTTTTAGAGATATGACGTCACTTCCGGTTTCAAAATGGTGGCTTCCTGTTGGTTTTATAAAAAGGCACCTCAGACGCCAAAAGTGCACATGTGGTGAAAATTTCAGATCGATCGGCTCAGCCGTTTAGGCTGTGGCGGTGATTGCGGTGTTTCCTGATATCATCATCATCATCATCATCATCATCATCAGATCAAGATAGGTTTTAAAAGGGGTGTAATTTCACGTTTTTCACGGCCCTCTAGCTCGCAAACGGCATAACTTATTGTTCCCCAATTTGGTATATGTAGTGGGGTGGGCCATAGCTCGAAATTAAGATATATCGCAACAATGTGAGATTTTCCAATTTTAAGATCCAGTAGGCCGAAAATGCCATGTTGTTGCTTACAGTAAAAGTGGTTGGTCTGCTCCTCAGTTTATTATGCATTTACGGTATGTTGAGTGAGTGTGAGTGTACGGTACGACTTGGCTGGGTGGAGCGACCGCTCCACTAGATAGTCAGGGGCATTAGGCTAGTTAGGCTAAAACCTAGGGGCCCCATCTTCCATGGGGCGCCGCGGCGTCAAATAAATGCCCAAATATGATAAAAAATATGAAATCATAAACAAATTATTAACAATTTTTCTCTCTCAATTTGCTCCATCGGCCGAGCGCTTGTATCACCGTTTTGACGCGGCTCGAAATAAACATTTGGCAACTTTGTAAGGCGAAGGGTTGGGGAGTCATTTAACGGTCAGGAAGCTTCGGAAGAAGGTGATGAGCTTAACTCTCATACAATGAATGAATCATCAATGAATGAATGATTGTATCCTAGATTATGGAAAGTCCTATATGCTCCAGCCAAAAACTGGGGATATTTGAGGTGACCGCGTGACTCCCTGTTCGATACTCCCGCTGTTTCACTTTCTAACTTGATATTTAAGTCACCCAAGATTATATACCGGTGGCCCAAAACAAAACGTCCAACGGGCGAGACACCATTGTGATAAAACTACTACACGTATCGGGCTAAAAATTACAACAATTACACAAAACAACCTAAGATATTTTTGACAGTTTTAACACCATAACTTTTAGTATGAAATTGCACACATACTAATGTACAATCTATGCAGTCTCTGAGATCGTATTTTAAAACAGGCTCCTGTGATTGGTTGATAGTTTGAAGTATCAAATCGAAATTGTTCACAGTTTTTGAGGCCGTCCTATAGTTTAAACATGATAAATTTCATGAAAATTCGTTAATTAGATAAAATTTAAAATAGGTAATGAATACTGTTATTTTTGAAATTTAAACTAGAACCGTTTGACCATGGTTTGACCAATCAACTTATAACATTGCATGGACATTCGAATAAGCGTTTTACGTATTTTTGCAAATTTTTACTGATGTGTCGTCATAATATCAAATATTCTTTTTCTATTCTAGTAATTAATTCTTCTACCTTGAGGAATATAAATAGAAGAAACACAATTCAAAGACTTTACACTTAAGATTCAATCTAATTATTTCATTAAATATTTCGTTTTTTTTTTACAAAAACCTTTACAGTCAATTAACTTTATAAACTAAACAACAAACAAGGTTGAGAAATTAACATAGGCTTCCTCAAATAAAAAAAACAAGGCCATTTTACTCAATATTAAAAATGTTTACATTGCATTGAAAGAATATTAATATGTATCTAACTTCAAGAATTATTAAATTTATAAATAACAATATGTTCCCTAATGGTTTCTTTCTGTCAAATTTCTGTAGAATTACTGTCAAATTCTAAACTACCTTGGCTGATTGATAACTCATATTATATTTTAAATAATTTTCTTCGTTTTATTCCAATCTATGTTGAGAATAAATTCAGCTGTATGCCCAGCTACTAGCGATTTTATTAATGTAACATAAGGTCTGTTCGTTTTGCTTACTGCAATTTCAGTAGCAGCAGTTTATAGTTGGCCCTGGTAACTCTTGCAGTCAGGGCCGGATTTAGGGGTGTGCGACCTGTGACCCCGCACAGGGCGCCAAGCTCGAGGGGGCGCCAAAATATAAAATATGTATTGCTATTATTGTTGAATACATAAACGCGATTGAAAAATTAATATCCTTTAGTTAATACATTCAACTATGTAAGCACTAGTTTTAATAACCAATGTAATTTAAAACTTGAAGATATATGGGCACATTCAAACTATTTTAGCTTACAATGTTGAATTCGTCAAATTAGTAATCAAAAGTTTTATAATCCTGCATTGAAATGTATAAATTATATTATTGCTTATTGTAATCCAATCAGTATAATTATATGCTAAAAAGGCGTCAAATGCGATCTAGTAGCCCAAAATTTTTCCGGGGCTATGCGCCCCGGACCCGCATTGTGCTGGGGGGCCTTCCCCCCAGACCCCCCATTGTAATCGTGGGCAACCTCGATTCGACGAATTTCGTCTCTGATGTTTGTTGGGGTGGGGTGGGGGGGGCAATGGATGTGTTGCGGGAAAAGCGCGTGCGGTTAAAGATGGAAATAACGAGAGAACGTTTTGGGGGTATTTGGTCGTGTAGCATGGGCTTTTGGCGTTTGCGACCGTGTGGCTATTGCTGAACGCAACTCGCGTTTTGGGGTTAATTTATGTTTGAGTGATAATAACAACTGAAAGAATACTTGCCTATCACTTTTCTTGTACCATTTCCCTCAAATCACTTACTCAAAACCACCCAAACCCTCTGAAATGCTTTAAAACAACGTTTAATATCGGACCTGACATTTCGTCTGCCGCCATCTTTAACCTTGGTGGGAAACAAGAAGTGAAAGACCGCCAACTTTTCAAATAATCCGTTAATAAAATATTTCGTCTTTAAAATGAACTTAAACTATATTATAATTGTTGTATTGCTTACCATAATTTGTACTAATACTAATCTATACTAGTTTCAATGTCTAATCAGCTCAAAATCATTGAAAACAATAATCAAGTTTGAATTTGAAATATTGCGCCAACTAGGACGGTGCTGGGAAGTGGCCTAAAAGCACAAGCCACACGGTCGCTCATGGCAAAAGCCCATGCTACACGATCAAATACCCCCAAAACGTTATCTCGTTAGTTCCATCTTTTACCGCGCGCGCTTTTCCCGCAACACATCCATTGTTATCTTGGCACAGGGCACCAAACTGTCTAAAACCGACCCTGCTTAACACAAAACGAACGCATTTGCAGCAGGATGGCAGTCTGGCCTTTTCCTATTGGTTGAGAGGTTTGTGAATTTGGCGGGAAGAATTTACAAATAAGTGAGGTTATGTTCTGCATTTATAGAATTCTTGTCTAATCCCAATGCATTTTTATATAAATATGTATAATTTCATAACTTATAACTCACCTAAACTCTGAAACAAATACCAGTGTTGAGTAAGTTACTTGAGAAAAGGAACTTCGTTAAAGTTAAGTTACTTGGCCAAAAAAGGAACTCAGTTAAAGTTAAGTTACTTCATGAAAAAAGGAACTTACAAGTTACCAGTAAACCCAAAGTTACTTGCAAAGTTACTTTCAAAGTTACCGACGGATTTTTTTAGGGAAAAAACGTGAATATTGTGGCAGGTTACTTTTGAAATGGAATAGACTGTATATTGGTTTCAAACGTAATGTCATACAATGCAGTGTAGTATTTTTGTCTGCACAAAGTATCACGGCAAATATTTTCACCTATTTTCATCACCAATATAAATCTACAATAGATAGAAAATCACACGGAACGAAATTGAAATACTAGAAGAGGTTATAAACAATGCTCTGCACAAGTATTGGCGATGATGGTTGAAGGGAGAATGAGCTGCTACGTCACACTGCAACAAGCCAAGGTCAAATGAGGGGGTGAAGTGAAAGTGATTCTCATTGGTCCTCCCTCTACCCCTCACCCCCTTATCTACACTGACGAGAGCATGCACATTCGCACATTCCAAACCAATTACTAATGCAGCTGCACTGCCAGTGGAAACTTGTTTTGATGGCAGATCGCTACACCGGAAGTATAAGCTGGGAAATTTTGGGAAGATTGCTGAAAAAGTAGAGTCTGTTCAAACAAAAAAAGGAACTTTGCAAGTAACGTAACGTAATATAGACGTTACATCAATAAAGGAACTGTATTAGTTAAAGTTCCTGACTGAAAAAAAAGAACTAAGTTACCACTAAAGTTCCTGAAATGTAACGCGTTACTTTCCTTAAGTTTCTACTCAACACTGACAAATACTCATTTCCCTCCTCCTTGGGCGTTTTTTCACTATCCATCCATAAGAAACACATTTTACATTTTAATACATCCACAATTTTGTCGTCTACTGCAAAGTTACTGCAGTACAGAACCTCCCTACCCAGCTGTAAGAACAATCACTGCGCAGCTACTGTCAGTGTCAAATCGAACACAATCGCAGTGACGGAACAGCAAGTTTGATGCAAAACGAACGGATTTGCAGTGAGCAGTCAAGTGCAGTAAGCAAAACGAACAGACCTATAGGCTCTGTCTTCTTGTTTTAAATGATACATTTGCATTCTCTGATCACCGAGTCTGCGTTCTTGATGCCTCAGTTCCACGGCCTGTAGAGCAGCTGATATTTGCAAACGAATATCAAATCGCATGCAATATGAAGGCTCGCTCATCAACGCGTTGCACTGAGCGTTTTCCTAGTATAAATAAAATCATCCCCCGCATAGCTACTATATCAAAGGATATAGAATACTCAACACATTTGCATGGCAATAGCTTTATTAGCTTGATATCATACACACATATAGGCACATACATTACATTTACAATCATATGAGTATAGACACATCTATACCAAGTACAGTATCCATGAGTATAAAATACGTTAGTACACGAGATAGCTGGCAATCCCTGATCGAGTACACGAGATACCCGCAACAATACAAGCTTATGAATATGATATTGCAGCGTTGATCATCTTTCAATGTGATTATAGTGGTCAAATTGAGTTAAATTCCATCATAGATTTAATAAGCTCCTCCCCCTTTAGTGGAGGTTTAATTGAAATTCCGAGAAATTATCGAGTTTAAAATCGACCTTGAAACATAAAGTAAGGCCATTTATTAGAAACCATCCAGCAACCTATTAAAAACTATTTATTAATATTATAGATATTATTACAGATATTTTACAGTCATTAAAATCGTATTCAAAATAGAGCTAAATTACTACGGCTTGACAGTATATTTCAAGGTCATCATTCTTAGGCTGAATTGATGTTATCAGTGATTTCGATCGACAAAACAGAAGTTACTTCCGAGTTAATGGTGCAGAAATGTTGGTGATATATTTGGAAATAGGTGCCTAAAGCTGTAAGCAGCGATTCAAACTCAAGATTGCTGGCTACCGATTGGTTACACCAGGCTAGAATCTAAATGTATTTTATTTTGTAAACAAAAGCTTTTGCTCTGAAGTAAAAAGGATATTCAACAAGTTAAATTTGTTTAAAAATCGTTTGATGGATCGTTTTGAGTGTGGATCAGATCAACAACAACATTACTGAGCAACCATATTTGAAATAAGAAATGCATTCCTTATTTCAAATGTAGTAGTATAGTAGTATAGTAATGTATGTAGTAGGGCTGTGCAAGTCTCGAAAGTTCTCGAATCTAGAATATGAAACTCCATCTCGATCTCGATCGTTTGTTCAAATTACCATCTCGAATTTTCAAGTCTCGAGCATATCAACTAAGAGCCATCAAAATTTCCAATTTTGTGTTATTTTTACAGGACTACGTACGCTAACTTTCTTTGTAACGTCCATAAATGTGATTTGTATTGTTTTATATATAAAGCAGACAGTTCTGCATACTTATCAAATGTTATTCTTGTGTGGCTGGACAATTTCCATTGTGTTTCTCTTTCACCAAAAAAAATTAATTTTTAAAAAAGTATAATCTTGCTCGAATATTCTCGATCTCGAAGGTAAAATATCTCGCTCGATCTCGCTCGACTTTTATGAAATAATCTCGATCTCGCTCGACATGAAAAATTTCAATCTCGCACAGCCCTAGTATGTAGTATACTATATTCCATTAATTATTTACGTACATTGTACAGCGATATCATTAAAAACTTGTAAAGAATATGGCAGCTGCTAGAAATGAACTCCATCACATTGGAAAACAATCAACGCTTTCAAAGTATAATTATGTTCATTCATACGTGCTTAATCACGAATATTCATAGCTCGATAGGTAGTTTTAACTAGATGCATAGGGTGGCATAGCATTGATAGGTGCATTCTTAGTACTATAGTCTATAGGTACAAGTTAGTACTTTATTTACTACTTAGATATTTACTAAATTATAATTGAATATAATAGAATAATCAGATCTGAGTTTTGAGATCTTGCAGAAATTTTTCATTTTCAAATGCAGATTCACTATATTTGAGTGATTTGTAGATTTAACAATGAAACATCAGCAAAGGTATAATGTGAATGGATACTTGGAAAAGTAGATTTTAGGTGTGCGAAGAGAGTAAATATTGTGGGAAATGTTTAGAGATTTAAGGAGTGTGTAGATTAGGTTGTGAGACAGTGAAAAGAAGGTGGTGTCACTTTTTATTCCGATTGGACCGAAATCTACGATCATTGAAATAAATGTGTTTTACGTGAACTTTATGACTTTCCGTGAGTTTGTGTTTTACGTTTAGTGTTGTGTTAAAGTGAATACTTATTGCCAGGGGTGTGCCATTATTTGAAATCGAAATAGTCAATTATATTTGCTAAGGAAAAATAGATATTCGAAAATGTGTGTAAATGTCAATAATTGAAAAGATTCATGTGCTAAAATCTTAAAGTTATCCCACCAATTCTCCTATTGGCTAACTTTTCACTGTAGGGGATAAAAAAAATATTTATAACATGTTTAGTTTGTCTATGTTAGTACCTTGTCCATCCATAATTTTTGTAATACAAAGGGAGTTTGGTGGAAAACCATTTTATATTTGATATCTAGTCAAAATCGTTTTGTCCAATCCAATATCAGTATTCCTACTCGAAGACAGAAATCATATTTGCACACCCCGACTAATTGCTTTATTACTAATTATTAGTGTTTTCGGAATTTTATTGAGAAAGTTTAACGATTGTAAATTAAAACATTACGTAAGACTTGTGAATAAATGACACCATCGGAAGATACAATTGAATTGATATGAAATACACAGTGATTTGAGATCATTCCAACCGTTGACAAAAGAAGCAACCAAATCCAATCGAGAAGAAATCGAGTAATTTTACTCTTGGTTAGAAAAAAGTCAAACAAAGCTAAGATAAGTAAGAATTGGAGCTTTTAGTAAGAAATTAAGAATATTAATGGTAAAATATATACCTAATTTGTATACTGTAAAGATACCAATAAAATAAATAGTACATTGGTATTTACAAGGCATGGTTATATATAAATACTACATGACATGATAAAATTGAACTCCAAGCATAATTTGGTTCTCATTTGGTTTTGCTACTTCGAAAACCACACAGTTCAACTACAAAATGTCTAAAAGAAAAGGGAATTCCTTCGCCCACAAATAATAATCTCAATAATACACTTCTTGCAAACTGATAACCTATGTACATACCAGCCTTGAAAGCTGAAACTTATTCCCTTAGCTGCATGTGGCGGAACAAATAAATAAAATACAAAATCTGTAGGTATAAAAAAATCTTGTTGACGATAAATCTAAATTAATTCTTTGGGGAAAAATGCCTACCTAGGTAAATAATATTCCTAAAAAAGGCCATCACTGATACCGATCAATATAGTTAGGTATTTGTTAATAATATAATAAATAAAATAATGAGTTAATAATAATATAAATAATTAGGTATGTGGACTCAGAAAATATCTCTGGACATATTTGACATAACTAGCTCTGTGCATAGATATGAGATATTGAGATGCGTAGAAACATTATCGGACTACGTACTATTTGATACAGCGATGTAATATTCAAGGTATGAGCAGAAGGAACGTACTTGGCTACAAAGCGTTGTGAACTAATCGAGCGTAAGGCAAATACCGTGAGAAAAGTTACCTGGCAAACGTAGCCAAACGACACACACTACAGTTCGCTCCTTAAACAAATAATTTAGTCTTTACTGCTAAATTATTGAAAAAATCCAGAAGCCAGATATTAATTGATTTTCCAACACAGAAAATTGAAGATAAAGATTAAATATCCATTTAGAACCTAACTATTAGTTTTTATAAATGGTGCCAAAAGTCAATTAAAAAAAAAATTATTTAAAAAATTAATAATTATTATTATAAAAAATTTATATTATATTAATAATTATTATTATAAAAAAATTAATATTATATTATTAATATTAATTAATACAAAAGTCAATTTCAGAGTTTTGAAGTTTAAAAGAAAGCTGTTTTACTCTGTAAATGAAGAATTATATATTAGTATCATATTAATAGAAATATGATACTAGTTGAATATAAATAAACATAATGTAGTATAATTATTTATCTACAGAAAACGCAAAATAAATATAATCTTAAACAAAATATTTAATTATTATTTACAATCTAAGTGTGGTGTGTGTCGCCGGACTGTCCACTGTATCTCGGAAGATTACCTCCCCCATTGAGCCGGTTTTCCCGGGTGTTACCAGTTGTCGAGGAAGTCGAAGCCGGTCTTGGGGAGGTCCTCGCCCGACCCGGCGGGACTGTTGAGCGCCGAGTGGAATTCCTGGAGGCTCTCCATCGACAACGAAGCCGGGACCTTCTTCTCCGCTGCTTCGCTGCTCGGTAGAACCTGAAGCGGGGGAGCAGATGTTAAGGTAGCACAACTGTTAAGACGGCTGGGTAGTGAGTTTGACCTTGAAGAGTTTTTTGATCGATTTTTATTAATATCTTTTTCCAGTGTAATTGTTAACAAAATAGGGCTATGGACGTGAATTCAGAACAGTTCAATGAAAATAATTTCATAGTTTGGAATAAGTTATTAGTATTATTTTGTCCAACAGGTGTTTAGAACCCGAAAATTTAGTAATTTTCGGGTTCTAAATACCTGTTGGACACAATAAAACTAATAGCTTATTCCAAACTATGAAATTGTTTTCATTGAATTGTTCTGAATTCATGTCCATAGCCCTATTTTGTTAACAATTACACCGGAAAAAGATATTGATAAAAATCGATTAAAAAACTTGTCAAGGCCACACTCACTACCAAGCCCTCTTAAGTCACATCTTCCAAATGAGCTTATTTGATTTTTTGATTTGATTTTTTACATTAGTAATAAAATAATCAGTTGATTTTTGGTGAAAATTGTATATCTTGTCACCATGGGTGCCGTATAAAATTTAATTTAAAAAATGTGCTAAGTGATAACCCTAAGTTTGTCTTATCTAATCATGATGAAAATTTGAAATCAATTGGTTTTAACTGGTTTGGTCTACAATTGTATCGGAAATTTCATAGTTTTGCGCGGTTTTGTTCCTGGCGCCTAAGGCACGAAGCAAAAATGAAAAAGTGAATATACAATCAGACTGATTTGTGAACATCCTACCAAAGTTACACCCACTTATGAATCATTTTTTCTCTCTCAATTTGCTAAAACAGCCGAGCGCTTGTATCACCTTAAGGTCGCAATAATGTATAATAATATATTATACCAGGGCTGCCGTTCCTACGGAATTTATCCGTTCCTACGGATATTTGGAGTCAGATTAGGATTCACGGAATTGAGTCTAAAACTACGGATTTCCTAGCTAGTCTAATAAAATTAGCAATTTGTCAGTTTGGACGGCATATTTCTAAGTATTCAGTATAGTTTGAGAAGTTGATAATGTGCGGGAGGGGATGGCTTGTAAGAGGGTGTGAATGGCGTTTATTGTAGGTGGTTTAGCTATACAAGTGAAGTGTGGTTGTGTGATTGGTTGAGTGTGGCTGATGGGGATGGGGGAGAAAGCGGTCGACCTTGAAGCGCCTGAAGGCAGTCACTTGTTTGTCTCTGCCAGCTGTGCCACTTGTTCGTCGCTCGCGTTGGGTTATTGACCTGCTTCATTTCGCCTCTTGCGTGAGTTAAAATGAACACACGTTGGCAGCAAACATACAAATGCGAGTGGGAAAGTGAACTTCCTTGGGTTAGGAAGGCGAAGAAAGATAGTGACGCTTTCTGTAAGTGTGTAATAAAGATTTATCAATTGTGTCGGGTGGGATTAAAGATTACGCAGACACGAGATCACTCAATACCACGTAAAAAAATGCGCGAGCCGGGAAACCAGTGCACAGATGACCAATTTCGTTGTCAAAGATAACAATGGCGTAGTCGACGCATTTATGACGCGTGGACGCTTTATGATCTTCGATTCCCATTCATAGCTGTCAGACCAGTCCCAGCCCTCCCCCACCCCTCCTGTCATGTTCTCCATGTGTTGATCTACTTCAAGTGGCCACTTGAGATCTGGAAACCGTGATTTGATGAATTTTTACGGTTTTTGATAGAACTACGGATTTCTACGGATTTTTCATGCTTCACACAAGGATATTAATTTTTATATGGCGGCAGCCCTGTATTATACTTTATTTTACTATTTTTACTAAATTTACTATTATTTAACTTTATTTAACTTTATTTATTATACTATTATACTATAATAATAATGTATGTAATATGTAATGTAAAATGTTATATTGTAATTTTCTTGTACCATGTAGGTATAATATAGCTTGATAGCTAAATAAAACACTACTACTACTACTTCTGTTTACGATTAGACCATGTATACACATTTACTCGATCAGAAGAATAATGTTGTACTGTTTCAGGTTACACAGAGAATCGTTGTCAATGGTATCATTACGCAGAACATTCTAACTTACCACTTTCTTTTCGACAACCTCGTCGACCTTGGACTTGGCCGGCTGCTGGACAGTTGGCAGTTGTCGAGGGATCGTCGACTGTTGAAGAACTGATGGTTCGTTGCAGTCAATCTCATCTCCAGGGCTCTCCTGTGGCGGAACAATGCGACGTTTAAAACCAATTACCAACACATCAAGACGCTAACATTAGCGGGCGAAATTTGCTGACTCTAAGGCTTTTTTTCTTCTTTCCTCTATTTGTGTTTTTGCCTGCACTGCCCAGGTCAAAACAAATGAGAAAATATATCCTACTACCTGGGTGCCTACTCTCAAACCCACCCGCATGCAAAACATCAAACCTGCGAAATCAAGTGATATCTTTTGTTTCATGAATGATAAAGTAGGTAGCTGAATCCATTGTGCAGTGGATTTAGCTCCGCATGGCGAACATTTTCAACAAACTCGAAAATAGGCACACTGAAACGAGCGGGCCATACACACTTCATCACAGATTGTTCCATCACCCTTCCTCTTCCCAGCTTGTTTGTAATTGTAACCCAACAAAGAGTGAATGTGATTGCACTCACCTGCAGTAGTGCTCTCTTCTCGTCCTCCACTTTGGCCTTGGGTTTGGGCGGCGCAGGCGGCGGAGACTTGTGCTTGGGCGGCGCGGGAGGCGGAGTCTTGGGCTTGGGCGGCGCAGGGGGCGGGGTCTTGGGCTTGTGAATGCGGCACTGCTTCGTGATCTTGCCACGCGATGGCTCCACCAGGGCCTCAAGCTCGGAGGCCTCGCTGGCTCTGCAAACAAACGAGTAGTTCATTCAGAATATTGAACAAACTTCTAACAACAAAACTCATTCCTTTATAAATAATCATTGAATACTCTGAATATTGTGTGCACTTCGGTATAATAAAACAAAGGTAGGATAAAATAATCTATAAAATAACATTCAGATAGATTATTTTATCTAAGTTAAGTAGTAATCAATCAAGTATGCACTGGATCTTCTCCCTTCAGGTCTTCTATCCTACCTTTGTTTTATTATACCGAAGTGCACACAATATTCAGAGTATATTGTGTGCTCATGTCCAAAATTATAATATTTGAAACATTATCCTTTAACTCAAACAGCAGTGCCTGGTTCAATCAGTTTGTCACCCATCATAACCTACACACAGATATTTCTTGCTTGTCCGTTTTCACTTCTCAACTAGGTACATACTAGGATTACTAGGATTTTAAAAATAATAACATTCCATTTCATCTTTTCAAAGCTAAGGTGAAAAACATTTTACTGGCAAATGCTTTTTATACAGTCGAGGAATTTATGAGTTTTAATTTTAATATTGATTAGTACATGTTCTATTTGACTGTCATTCATAATTATTGTATGTAATTGATAATTTACAATAAACAAATATTCTATTATTCTATTCTATTCTACCCTTTGTCATAAGAATAATGTTTCAATATTTAGATCAATTTTGTATTGATTGATTATTTCTAGATGTACCCAACACCAGACAAATCATAAAACGGTACCATGAGAACGAAAAGGATTGGCTGCTGGTCAGGTTTCTTGACAATCAATCCTTGTTATTATCAATGAAATCAGAGCTCATGACGAGTTAGCATAGACTTCATCGGATGATGCCATTACATTTTTTTCAGCTAATAGGTAGGAACATTTCTTTCAAATACCGTTTCATCATTTGTTAAGTGTACATTCTCAACAGTAAGACACATAATAGAGTGAGGATTTCAATTCCAACTTCAAATAATGAAAATTCCTCAAGATCGTGCGTGCATTGCCATGTTGAAATACGTACTTGCGCGAGCTGTCGCCGGTGGCCTTGGACTTGAGCGCTTGTATCTTGAGCACCGCAGTGTTGTTCTTGAGCCGACTGAGCAGTCCACCGTCCTCGGGCAGCTTCAGCTTCTTGCCGCCATTCAGCGCCACGGACCCTGACAACAAGACCGGGACTTGATGGGCGAGAACTCTTGACATTCAGAAGAATGGAATGAAGAACCATCACAACACCGGTGACTCAACTGTTTGCTAGCAGATCTCTACCTTAACCAACTCATTTTTATTGGACACAGAGTGGAAAGAGGATAAGTGTAGATGGTTAATTGGATACTTCACTAAGGGTCGGTTTTTTAATGCTCTGCTAATGTTTAAACAGTTGATTACGATTACTATATCGTAATCGTAACTTGGAAAAGAGAGGCTAAGATGGTACGGACATATGAAGAGGATGGGAGAAGAGAGGATACCGTATAGAGAGGCACAGCGTGCAACCATGGGTGGCAGAAGAAAGGCAGGAAGACCTAGAACTAAATGGATCAACGGAATAGAGGCAGCCGCAGAAGAAAGAGGAGAGTGTTGGGGAATAATGACAACAGAGAAGTGGTGGGAAGACAGAGAGAGAAGGAGGGAACTGGTGGAAAGAGAGGAGGCTGAAGAACTGGAAGAAGAGATTGAAGAAGTGTGGAGTGTCGGACTTGGCAAGTCGGCTCTGAGAACACAAGTGCCCTAGAACATTGGTGGGATCATCCCACCCCCTGACCCGACAGTAGTTGGAAGCAGGGTCGCGATATTTATTACTAGTATATTGCCATGGCAACAAGCCTGGTTGTAGGGATACAGTCCTAGTAAAATAAGTGCCAGGGCGCTGAAGAAGAGCGAAATCCATAGCATTCACAACCCGCGGGAGGGAGTGGGGGGGGAGGGGGAATTGGGGCGCAATACCGCCCAATTTTGAGCCGTCGGGAATTTTTTCAAAAATTTACTATTTTAGTGATTATTTTACGCTTTTGGGACCAAGTTTTAAAATTGATCTTAACCCTACAAGTGCCAAGGCTAAAAAGTGTATAGTGCCAGCCCTATTTAGCAGAAATGTGGACATAATTGGGAAAATTAATTTGAAGATGAAATAATTGATCAACAATATTGGGATTGGTTTTAAAAGTTTCAGAAGACTCCAAAGAATCATATGAGTGCATGACATTTTAGTTTTTTTCGAAATATCAATTGATTAAAAATATAATTAATCGTATAAAATTTTATTACAAATAAAAAGGTATTTTGCCAAATTATTTGCATAAAATAATCACTAATGACCATGATCGTTTTTATCAAAATAAATGTAATTTACAATGCTGAGAAATACCAAAAAAATAATCAAACAATTATATGCAATAGAATAAAAGATACGTCGATTTTAGTAGTTGCGCATGCGCAATTGCACACATGGTAACAATAGGCGAGAATTCACCACCATCTTTATGAATCATGTTTCACGGCCTTCTAAAGTAATTTTACCGACTGATCCAGCTCAACAATTAATCCACTATTGATCAAATAAACAAATCCACCAATAAAATACACTGTGCGCCCTTAAATAAAATTTAGGGCCCCAATTTTACGAAGTGTCGAAAAAATCGACGTTGGCACTAGAAATACAGTTTCAAGTGTCGAAAAATAACAAAAGTTAAGATGCAATTTATTTGCATTTTTTAGTAATTTAATGGATTTTGATAAAGATGGCAGTGCATGTTTCCCAAAAAGCAGCCAGTGCGCAGCCCTGCCTTCAAAAAAAGGTCCAGGGCGCCGCACTGGCCCCACTGCATCCCTGCCTGGTGGTACAGTGTACTGTACCTACAGTCGGGGCAGCAAATGGCTGAACTCTCACCAGATGGAGCCACCGTCACTTACTCTGTTAGGCCGAGAAAGACGTCATTGCAAGGTGAGCGCACAATGAAGTCTTTGTCGGTCTAGCAGAAAAACTGCCTAACAGCTCATTCTGTTGAGAGTTCAAACACTCGGTACCCCGACTGTAGAACTACTGAATAAGTAGGTAAGTGATAGTTCACTTTAGCCTAAAGTTGACTTTAGCAGTCTAGATGGTTGTGTTTCATTGGCTGTTGCCATGGATTCAACAGATAAATCCTACTGCTAGCTTTATCGGGACATTTTACAACCATTGTATTCAACTAGGTCGCGTGGTAGGTACTGATTTAACATAATAGGTCCGTCAGGGTGTTCTAACCTGTTCGGAACACACCGGAAGTCGTCACGGAAAAGTTTAATACCTATCCGTCGAGTTTTGATTCGTAATTCATGCACCTAACATATTCAGTGACGTACTTCCGCCTGCTCCGAGCAGGTTAGAACACCCCGACGAACAAACCTAGGGTGAGGTCCAAAATAGGAGCTGGTTGGGCGTTGACGTCACCATAGGATTTACGGGTTAAATCAAACTTGCCGCGTCAACAAACGAGCTGAAACCGTGCCCATAATGCCCAAGCTCAAGAGGTTAGACGTTCTGATCCAACATGGATGCCTGTATTTCCATTCATTCGACTAAATTCGACTCAAGGTCACGCCCAGGTGCTTACGTCACAATGTTAAAAGGATAGGGAAACTGGGCGACCTGATCCAAAAAGGGTATGCACCCCTAGTATTAAAAAACTGGCCCTTTGCAGTGAGAGTGACAAAGCTGTGCAAAACAATACGTTTACAATACTAGCAACAATCCCACCTCGGATAAACCTCATTGGTTACGATATTGCCACTGTGCTACCTAAAGCTGTGATAAGAGCTATGCAGAAAATCTAGTAAATTTATCTCTAAAACAGATTATTGAGTATACCTAGGCACCAGGGGCGGTCTGGGATGAAAAGGAGCGGGATGCGGAGGCAAAGGGCCCCGATAAACATCTAGCAGAGATAGAAAAAATGTATATGTAAAATGAGAAAAAATGCTGGTTAAATATGAAAATCGACAGTAAAATGTAAGGGGCCCGGGATGCGATCGCACCCCGGCATCCCGGGCCAGACCGCCACTGCTAGGCACTGATATGGACAAAAGGAGTACTCTTCGTCTTCGCGCCACTACAAGGGCATACGATAAGTTTACCGAGAATCTGTTTAGACCGTCTGGATCAAGAGTTGAATCATACCTCCGAGCACAATGCTGGGTGGATCGATGAACGCATCTAATTGAGTGGGCTTCTTCGGCGTCGGGGGCTTTGGTTTGGGCGACGTTGCGGGACGATTGTTGCCGTTGACGTTGTTGTTGTAGTTGAGATTCAACTGGCTGCGGGTCATGAACGAGAAAGGGGCAGAATGTTCGTCGCGCCAACGAAAACCCTGCGGAAAAACAAAAGTAGCCTAGACAATTAATTTGAAACATAGGTGTGCACTGTTAGAAGCCAATTCAAAATATTGTAGAATTATTTTATCAATGTTCCATATTAAAACTGTTGACAAACCTTCCCTTTCCCCCCGTCATCATCGAAGACATATTTTTCGCCGGTCTGAATTCGTAATCGAGGAAAGTATTCCACTTCGGGTTGATTCTTCGGCGAGAAGGAATACTTCAACACTGCTTCTGGATGGATAATAGTTTCATCTAATACTTGTCGTTGATCTTTATAACTCAAAGTAATCCACAAATCTTCATAGGCATCGCGTGTGGCTGCTACATCAGAGCTAATCCTATGTGCGATCGGATTTAAGTTGTGAAAATACTCTTTTGCGTATACTTCTACTGAACTATAACTCATCGTTATATGTAAAACTAAATGGCACAACTAAATAAGCGTGATTTACTAATATTATATGAGTATTTTATAAGAAAAGTGAAAAAATATTTGAGCTGTCAAATGAAGTGTCAACACCCCGATTTTATTACGTCAATAAGTTAATTTTTCATCCGCTCCACTGAGTGTAGCAGCACTGTGCGGACAAATTAGAAAGAAAATCAACTGTCAAACTGTAAAATATATTTTTAATTATAAAATATAAAATTCATTAAAGATATTAGTGAATATAAATTATATAAATTTCTATTATGTTATAATCAAATATAATATACATTGATTTCATATGTACATCCATTTCGACTACAGTTGTCGAACTCGATATCGGCAAAAAAAATGGCAGCCGCCAAAGAGTTCACAAGTAATCGTTCATTATTCCAGCATTTACGTGAAATTGGTTGTTGCAAACGTTGTTCATTACGCCATATAGGTGAAAGAGATCACTTATCATATGTAAATGTCGACTGCATCATCAAGCAGGTAAATAATCTCATGAACTGAACTAAACTTGTCATGTTGACATTTGTATAACCACACTTTCGCATTTCTGCTTACCTTGATAATTATTGTCTTTCTCATTTTCAGAAAGGTTTGGTTAATGGCAGTCCCTTCGATAACGAACCGGAACTTAAAATAGCAAAGAGCAATCCTTGTATTGCTTGTCTGGGTATTTTAGAGGATGCTACAATAGCAGATATAGTTGAAAAGGTATGCACAGATTATCGAATTGAATCTGTCGATTTCAGTAATCTAACAAAGTTGATATAATGATTGACAGTTGGCTGTACCTACATCCTTCTTTAGGTGGCTAGCGATGTTCTAAAGTCTGACTACGACTGCACTGGCTTCTCGTGCGTCCTCCACCTCCCCATCAGCCTACAGCTTCGAGCCCACTCCATGAGTCTACATCTCGCGACGGTTTCCGATGCTCAGACTGTTCCCGTGCCGCTCAAGGAGGCTTGGAAGTGGTGTGCAGCGCCCCTAGTGGCCGATCGCATCGACAAGAAGCTGGACAACGGACAGAATGCAGAGTTCTTCATCGAGGTTCACATATCGTACGCTGCCGAAGAGAAAGAGTGTAGCTCGCTGTAAGTGCTTGGGAATAAAACCTCTTCCTGCATATACTCTTCTTATTTAATTTGAGTTGTTTCACTTTAACATGCCAATTTACAATAAGTCTTGAATTATTTGAATTTTCTGCTTTAGAATAGCTCTTCACTATCTTCTTTTTATTATCAAACTACAAGAAGGTCACTCTGAATTGTCAAATATATTATGACACAAGAAATACGCTCCGTATTTCTCGGGTAAGATCCCCGCAGCCGTCGTTCCTGGCTGAGGTTATTTGGTGATATCCTCGGTCTAGGGACAAATGTTGGGAAGGTTCCCTTGCTAATAGACCACAACTGCATTATTCGGCCTTCCCAACTCCCTTCCTGATGTTCGTCATCAACTCCATATCATCATCTTCAATAATTCGTCACCATTAGCCTAGTTGTAGACAACAATTGTGACATTAGACAACAATAATACAAAAGATCTTATTTTGTGTCTTGTTCAAAATGTCAGATATTGTTAGGCATCAAACTTAACTGAATTTAAGATGCAAATCTGTTGTTTTTAATGAAGAGGATAAATTAGGTTTGGTAAACTTCAACCTAACTTTTGGAATTCCATTTCCTTTCAGCCTGTCAATGCATCCGGACGTGTACAAGATTCGATTCAAACAGAAGCGGAAGTACAACGGCCTGGTCTTCACCCGCAAGTCCGTTGAGACGTCGCTGGCGACCACCGAGCCAGCGCTGTTCGTACAGCACTTCAGTTCGCCGCCGCCGCTGCCTGATCAGCCGATCACATTCGAGAAGGTCATCTGCGTGCACAACGCTATATACATTGCAGGTCAGGTCATGTCTCGGATTCCTCTCAATTCTCGCTTCGAAATAGAGGAAGAGATTCAGACTGAATGTGTCAGTGTCAAGGGAGTAAAAGGGATAATTATGTCCTTGAATTTCATTGAATAAATTTGAGAGCTATTTAAATATGAAATGATAAAATGTCAATACCTCTTGAAGTTTTTTATTAGTCTGAAAATTGTCATATAACACCTACCTACCTAAGATGTGGTCCCGATAGCCTTGCGAGGTTTTAAGTTGTTTGGTCAAACGGTCCCATTTATAGTTATAATTTACTACCAATCACATGATCTCGTTCAGATACACAAGACCACTTATATGACATTTAGTTTAAAATGCAAAATTTCAGATTTGTTGAACGGTGTTACTTGCATTGCTTACAAATTTAAAAAAAAATGTCATAAGAGTCCCGACCGCTCGCTTTCTAATAGACAACATCACAAACCTACTTCGCGTGTGTGGAAACCATAACATGGACTTGCACTAGGGGCGTGCGTGACTAACCTACAGTCTGCTGCTCCAGAGCAGAATGCTCGCCTCTCATTGGCTGAGGAGCGTTATTCAAAAGAAAATTCAACATTATCTCATAAATTGACATGGAAATGTCCCGATATTATATTTTATTCATTATCAATGGTTTTGTACATCTACGAACAAGTTGTTCAAATAGTTTCTATTTAGTCAATGCCGTACAGAATTGAATTTATTAATCATTTGAGATTTACAGACAACGCGTAGAGACTGCAGTTGGATTGAACCAGGTACCCGGTAGGCAATGAGCGCCGATATTTCTCCCGCCAGAGGGCTCTTATGACGTTGTCTATTGCCTAATTGATACTGCAAGTCATATTTTTTATATTAAAATCAGGACGGATCATCTTCCAATGAAATAAGAAGAAACTACCTACACACTAAGGTATCTATCATGCTGTTTGATTGGTATTGTAAAGCATTGTCATGTTGGTAGGACGATACAACAAGTACAGCCGCGCGCTGAGTCAGACGCCCTGGGTGCTCGATGGTGAAAGGAAGATGGAGTCGTCGGTCCAGGAGATCATCTGCGAAGACATCCGAGATGCAATGCAGGCGGAAGGTGAGGCTCTTGAGATCAGTGGTACTCAACCTGCGTCAAAAGGGTTGGCGATTACTGCTCCAGATCATACCCAGTTGTTAGAAATCCTACATCGGATACCTCACTATAGAAGGCAGCAGGCGATCTGTGGATTGAATTTTATTTTAAAACCGTTATTTTACGAACACCTGAGTTAGCGCAACTTAGAGTCCATAATAATTACCATAGTTAGAATCATCTCTATTATTACTTCTGGACTCCTGGTTGGGAGAATTCATAGTACAGTAAAACCTCGTTAAGTCGAAATTGAAGGGACCCAAAAAAAAGCACTTCGACTCATGATTTTTCGATTTATAAGTATTTTCATAGAATGATGTTTTCCAGACGTGTAGTAAAGATAAGCCTCGTAAACCTACCCCCTCCCACTGCGCAAGGGTCTAGAGACCACTTGAAGACAGCTGTTTAGTGAAGGGTCAATGCCTCCAATGGTTTAAAAGACTCTTATTATTTACGCAATTATATATAATATGCAGACTGGATACTAAACAAATTAATCACACACTTAATTTTTGACAATAAATCGATTTCACAATTATTATTTATTCAACTACCTATAGGTGTGGTGTTATTGAAAAAATAAATAATGGAACAGAAACGGAAAGATAATTGTTCGCTGTCATTTATGAATCATCAAAAGATTGAGAAAAAAATTAAATAGGTGGAAGATTTCTTGAAAAAGTCACTGATTTCAGTTTGTTTTTCAGTCGACAGAATATTTATTTTATGTGGACATCCATATTAAAAGTAAACATAAGATTAAATATTACGCAGAATAATAATTCAATGACCAATGTTTATGCCCGCAGTCAGTTGTTGACTATTTACAGTTCTTTTCAGAGTGACTTTTTGCTCTATTCTTAGAAACAGGGATTCAACCCTCCACCCATGTCTGTTTTTTTGTTGAGAGACCCACTTGTCTTTGAGATAGAGCAGGTAGTGCCAGCTGGGGTGCCGCAGGAAAGGGAGGGAGTCAGGCGGACACTCTGCTCCAAAAATAGAGGACATTTTTGATAGAAATAATCCTGTATTCTCCGAAAATTGTATTATACAAAATAAATACTTCGATTTTTAAACTGAAATCACATGTTATATTTCAACTTGGGGCCAAATATTACTTCGAATTACGACTTACGCAAATTTCGGTTTATAATTTATTTTAACATGTAACAGATTATACTGTGGACGGGACTTGAGTTTACTTCGATTTATGATGGATTTCGGCTAATGGTTGTTCGATTTAAGGAGGTTATACTGTAGTTCATAAAATACTTGGTTTAAAAGCGAAATTAATCCACAGATTGCCTGCTGCCTACATTTGTTGTGAGGACTACGGTGTGTGCTGACACTTGACTTCTGACCTCGACAGGCTTGAAGTTCTCGTCGTCCGGCCGGGAAGACGTCGACGTGAGGATGTTGGGCCGCGGTCGACCGTTCGTCTGCGAGCTGACCAATCCCCACCGAGTCCGTCCAACGGCCGAGCAGTTGAGGCAGTTGCAGCGCCGCATCAACAGCAACAGCCCCGATCAAGTCATCATCAGGGATCTGCAGCTCGTGGACAAGTCAGTTGACACTTTTATCTAAACACTTTGAGGAAACAATGGGCTTCCACGTGGCCATGTGCTATCGCTATGAGCTCCACGGTAAGGTGGTGCAAGCGCGAGCGATTTTGCCGCGTGTTTCAAGCACTTTTTTGGTTACGATTAGAGACAAAATGGTTTGACGAAATTATTTGAAATTTTAATCATGATTAGGTAAAAGACAAACTTTGGGTTATTCCTTGGTACATTTTAAATTTTTTGCTTTGTTTATTAGTAGAGCTCCGTATATTTCGCACATCGCAATAACGCGATATCTTTATATCTTGTATTTTCTTGGAATATGAGCACGAATTACGTCATTCTAAACCCAATTCTGCAAGATTTGAATCGCGAAAAAAAACGAAATATGCCATTATTGCGAAATAACACCGAAATCGACAATATTTTTGTAATACATCGCGAAATCCCACAAATGTTGTTCAGTTTTCAGAAATGTTTACAGAAAATGTTGAAACTTAACCTAAAACTTCCTATTTCACGCATAATTCATGGAAATATCCACATTCCGCGGAGAAAGCAAGCGCGCTTGTTAGGTGACATTGGTCAAGGTTAAACCCTGCTCACTGCGCAGGCGCTAGGAATCAGCTGTTCCCATCGCGCGAGGCAGCGATACGGCGGCGGGCGGCCATTTTAGTTGTAGTGCCACTGTATTATTAAATTATTATTATCGTTATTGTGCACAAACTGGTGTTTTTACTTTGTACACAATGCCGAAATCAACAGTTACAGCCGCGTCTAGGGCTTCAGAGTTCAGGAGTGACGGGTTTTACGTGAGTGACGGAAAACTTTTGATGTGCCGGTTTTGCAACTGCAGACTAGAACTCGAGCGCAAGGACACACTGATGAAACACGTCGCATGTAAACGCCATTCAGAGCTCCTACTTAAATAAATACACTTTTATTTACTCTAAACTCTTGTTTGTGTTCTTGTTTGTTACTTAGATTGCCTGTAATGTTTAGTGGTTAATGTTTAGCATTGAATAGGGATTGGTTACTATATAATTTTTGACAGAAATATTAATTTATTGATTTGCCGCTATAAATTCTATAAAACCGCTAAAACGAAATTTGGGTTTTTAAAAACGAAATTGGTAAAATAATAAACCCATTTTCACGGAGCTCTAGTAATAATGAGTTGATTTTTGGTGAAAAATGGTCTATTTTCTTGTCCTGCTGGGTATGTTCCATCTCCCATTTGCCATCCCATCTACCACTCGCCCCTTGTACATCCTCCTTTAGTTTTGTTGAGTGACAAAACACCGTTGTTCTGCAATTTTTTTAAATTCTTGTCATTGCCATTTATAAATAATAAGTCTACATAATAATGACAAAGTGATGTGTTATTTGAAGCGAAATTGGATCTATGCTAGGGAAGTACCTGGTGATGTAAATATGCAATGCAATGCATAATTCAAACGCGTATGCAAATGTCAGGCAATCTCCCACCAAGGTTTAAACTGCATTTTGATTGGCTCTTACAAAAGATTCAATTTACGTGGCTGACTCTATCCAAAGCGTTGGGAAGCCTATTGAATTAAAAAATATGCATGAATAATAGCCTAATAGGTAGGTAAGTACCTAACAAATGCAAAGTACTAACAGCATAGGAATAGCATTAATAATATCACTTATAAGCTGCCACTTTTGTGTGAGCCATCGTCACTCTCGAGACTAGTATCACAAGTTGTCACAGCACCGCGGTACTGAGCTGCATGGATAGTCTGGTCTTTATTCTTGGCGATACCTTGGCTTACTTCTACTGGTAGTAGTAAATTGCATCAGGGCAATAGTATTGTTACTGTGATGGTATTGTTGTGATTTCATAAACCAAGTGTTAAAGGCTTACTATCGGGCTACAGTTTCCTTTACGGTTTTTGGGCGTCGAATAATAATTACATCGGTATTTATATAATTATTATAGTTTAATTTCACAAGGACATTACATCTTATCAAACTTCCATTTCAAGACAACTTCCAACAATTAACTTTTCTCTCTTCTTTTGTTCTTTAAAATTACTACAGCTTGCAAACCTAACAAACACATGAACTACTTTATCGACATACAGTCTGGCCAACATTAATAGCTAACACTCGGCCAACCTGAAATTGATCGACCTCGATCAAGAAAACATTTCCAGTTTTACAAATTATGAAGTTAAACACAATAAAATAATCAAATTAATCAATAACATAATCTTTCAAATAATCTGGCTGTCTACGAACGCGCTTTTCATTTACTGGATTAGTTTCTACGTCGTCTTCTTCTTCACTTTCATTTTCTTCCTCCATACATTCATTCTTCCAAGGCTTCAACTGAGAAACATGTGCAGTTGAACTATAAAAATAGCCTGTTTTTCCTTCTTCCAAATCCGCAACTTTGTATGTATCTCCCGGCAATACTGCTGTTATCACTAGGGGTCCGCGATACTTTGCTTGCGTTTTTGTCGGTTGTCCTGTTGCTGTTGGGGCTTTCTTCATAAATACAATTTCTCCCGGTACGTACTTGATTCCTACGAAATGTCGCTTGTCATAACGATCCTTCATGTCACCTTGCATTTCAATAATTCTTGCTCGGGCTGACGTTTGTAGTTCAGCGGAACTTTGCCAGGTGTCGTACTGATCATCAGTCGTCAGGGTCCTCAGAAGCCCATCATGAAATATCGGCGAATAACCATGCAGGAGTTCAAAGGGACTCTTACCGGTGGTTTTGTTGGCGGCGGTGTTCACGTCTCTCTCGATTCTCTTGATGCTTTTGTCCCAATCTCGTTGAGCATGATCCTCAATCGCGATGGAGATCAGTGGTATTAGAGTACGATTAACACGCTCTACCTGACCATTTCCGTGTGGATGTCTCGGCGAATTTAGAGTGTGATGAATCCCATTGTGCTCACAAAAATCTGTGAATTTCTGAGCAGTGAAACATGATCCTCGATCTGTTATTACTCTGGTCGGGTAACCTTTGTCCATGACAAATTCTTCCATTGAACGTAAAACATTCTTCACTGAAGTGTCTCTCAGTGGATATAGCTTGACAAATTTTGTTAAATTGTCAGTTAATACAAGAAGTTCTTGGTTTCCTTTTGAGCTTTTGATAAAGGGGCCTAAATGGTCCAAATGGATTGTAGCAAATGGTCGCTTACCAGGTGGAATCGGATGCAGAAGTCCTGGTGTCTTACCTCCTCTACTCTTGTACAGTATGCACTCCGCGCACATGTGGATGTGTTGTCGGATGTATCTGCGGATGTAGGCAAACCAGTACAGCTCAGTGATTCTTGCGACTACTCGATCTACTGAAAAATGTCCAGAAAGGTCATGAAATTTAACAGCAAGACTTTTTCTCATCGATTTAGGCATGACGTAAAGATATCGAGTTGTTCCATCTTTGTTCGTTACGATTCTGTACAGTCGGTCATTCTGTAGTTTGAAGTGCTTCACGCGATCTTGTTCTTGTGATGTTCGTTCTTCATCTTCTTTCTTCAAGATTCTTATCAATTCTTGCAGATCGGCGTCTCCATGCTGAATCATAAGGACGTGGTCTTCTGTGTTCAGTGTCAAGAACACATCGAATCGTGATTCAATAATGTTCTCCATTGTGTCGGTTGCTTCTTCGGACGGAGCGCGACTCAATGCGTCGACGTGATTCATTTTAATACCAGGGCGATGACGAATCTCTCGAATATTAAACTCTTGGATCAGATTGTACCAACGTGCAATTTGCGGGTTCAGGGTCTTGTGAGTATTCATGTAGACAAGTGATTGACAATCCGTTATGATTGTGAACTCGAGGGGCAACAGAAATTGACGCAGTCTATCCAATGTCCAGACTATTGCCATGAGTTCTAGTTTTGACGAATGATAGTTGTGTTCTACAGACGTTGTCTTCTTCGAGACACAATACACTAGATGCAGTTTTCCATCAGTGCCTTCTTGAAGTAGCATCCCTCCCAAGCCATCTGCTGAAGCGTCGGTGTGAACTTCCGTTCGGGCTGCAGGGTTGTACAACATCAGAGTCGGTTTCGATACTAATGCGCTTTTTAGATCATCGAATGCTTGGTCTTGTTCAGTATTCCATACAAAAGCTTCACTTTTCCGAGTTAGTCTTGATAACGGTTCGGCTATTCGTGCGTAATGCGGAATAAAACGACGAAAGAAACCTGTCAAACCTAACCAACGCCGTATCTCGTGAACGTTCTTCGGCTTTGGAAACTCTTCAATTGCGATTAACTTACGATTGCCTGGCTTAAGGTGATTCGTCGAAATTACAAATCCCAGGTAGTCAATCTCTTCCTTTCCAAATTCACATTTTGACAATTTGCAAGTCAAACCGGCTTTTTGCAATGCGGCAAAAACAAGTGTTAAACGCTGGATCATTTCGGTCCAAGATGACGCAGGGATCAATATATCGTCCAGATAACAGAGAGCAATCGTGTTACGCAAATCTCCTAACGCTATGTTCATGGCACGTTGAAATTCACTAGGAGCATTGGTCAAACCAAACATCATGCGTTCGAACTGACCGGTTGTATCTGGCGTTACAAAGGCGGTTTTCTCCTTTGCAGAATCTGCTAACGGAATTTGCAGATATCCATGTGCGAGATCAAGTACAGCATACATCTTACTGTTCGATAGACGTTCCAACATGTCGTCTACGTTCGGAAGGGCAAATTTCATCTTGACGGTCTGGAGGTTCAAACGGCGATAGTCAACTACCATACGATATTCACCTGTTTTCTTTCGGACTAATAGAACAGGACTAGCATACGGGGAACGAGTATCGGTAACTATTCCGTTTTGCTTCCACTCCTTTACGATCTTGTTTATCTCGTCGCGTTCTTGTGCAGTAGTCTTGTACGGTCTAGAAGCTACGGGTTTACTTCCTTCTTGTTCAAGAATCTCCATTTTTACAATGTTTGTGCATCCTAGTTCATGCATGTTTGTAGCAAAACAGTCACGATACGTATTAACTAGTTCCAAAAGTTCTGATTTTTCAGTTTCAGTAATCTTCGGTCCTACTTTCAAGTCTGCAATCTTGATCGGTTCGGGAAGATCAGCGGGAAGATCATCGTCTTCACTTATCGTATAAATATCTTCTACTATGTCGGCTCGCGTCATGCATTGATCTTTGCGAACTTGTTGGTCTTCATTTGTCATGTTTACTACAGGAATAGTAGTTTTACCGGATTTCAATTCAAATAAAGCATGACTTGTGTCATACTTAGCGTTACCACAGACTATGAACGAATTATCATAATCTGATGCAGGGGCTTGTACATTGATAAAACTAACCGAGTTTCGTGGAATTAGTTCATCATTTACAGCTTTCAATGGTAATCGGTTTGACGTAATCGAAAGATTGAAGTTGCGAAACATTTCATCTTCTCGATATGCGATGACAAAATCGTTGTCGACTTTCGCATACGCAATGTGCGGCAGGTCAAGCCATGTTCGTCCAATCAGCATACTGACAGAGAGCGCTGTGTCAGGCACTACTAAAATAGTAACATTCTCTGCAGTTACACCATCAATTGTAATTTTACGTGTTACCTTTCCTAAAGGCTGCGTTGCTTTGTCAATATTTCCGAAACCATACAAAGACGATGTTGATTCTTCTAGAACCATACCACATTTCAGTGCTGTTGTTGCACGCATTATACAACTAGAAGAACCTGAATCCATAAATACCGTGATTTGATGATTATCAATGAAAGCATTCTTCAAGTACTTGCTTGAAGTGTTACCATCTTGCATATTATTAACTTGGCTTACTACGTCATTAGCTGAGCTTGCGGAAGATGACGATTTAACTGATGCGCTTCCGGATGAAGTGACTTGACAGTGTTTCTGCGTGTGTCCCGTACCACGACATTTCACACAGAAAAGGGTCCTCTTGGGATCGGGACAGTCCTTACTAAAATGTCCGTACCGGTTGCAATTGAAGCAAAGCGATTCTCCTGATTGATTTTTAAGGGGTAATTGCTTTTTATCGCATTGTTTCGATTTAGTCGGTGACGGAACTTCGGTCTTTGCTCTGTCTTGAGAATCATTTTTTTGCGAAGTTTGCGGATTTTCTGTTCGCGATGGTGCTTTAAAATCTCTTGGTTTTGCAAATTTGTCATATCTGTCGTTTTCAAGTTTCTCAAATTTTTTTAGATCATGATACAATTCGTCAATATCATAATGATTACAACTCATTAGCATTGCGCTAACACTCTTAGACCACAGTCCTACTAAGATTTGGTGTTTAGATTCTTCAAAGGATAGTTCTAATTGCATACAATATTGTGATTTTTTGTGAAAATACGAAGATGAGCTTTCTCCTTTCTTTTGACTCAATTCTTGGATTTTTTTCCAAAGATCAGCTTTACTGCTAGTTGATGTTATGAATGTTTTTCGGAAACGGATTTTAAACTCTTCCCAGTTAGGAATATCAGCTTTTCGTGCATTATACCAATGCAGGGCGGATCCTGTTAAATGGCTCTTCGCATTTTCTAGTGTAAAACTTGATGGCCATTTGTGTAACATTGCAGTAGTTTCAACTGACTCTAGCCAATTCTTTGCTTTGAAACTCGTGCCCTCTTCGAAAACTTTGATATTCTTTGTAAGATCTGGCATTACATGATAGTTAGTGGATTGCGAACTTACAGTTTTGCTGAGAATGTTCATATACATTTCATCTCGTCGTCTGTTCTCTTCCAACATAATCTTGATGAAATCTGTGGCATTCATGTTGTTGTCAGGTGTATTGATGTTTTCGGTCAAATAGTTGTCGGTAGTAGTTTCATCATAGATTTCATTTACTTCTTGATCATCATCATTTTCATGTTGCAAAGCGGCTGCATTTGCCAGAATCTCCAACGATGTAGACATCGAGTTATGTCTTCTCTTGAATATCCGAATTAGATAAATTTATAATCCCACACTTCTGAATTGTTAAGGGCTTACTATCGGGCTACAGTTTCCTTTACGGTTTTTGGGCGTCGAATAATAATTACATCGGTATTTATATAATTATTATAGTTTAATTTCACAAGGACATTACATCTTATCAAACTTCCATTTCAAGACAACTTCCAACAATTAACTTTTCTCTCTTCTTTTGTTCTTTAAAATTACTACAGCTTGCAAACCTAACAAACACATGAACTACTTTATCGACATACAGTCTGGCCAACATTAATAGCTAACACAAGCGCTAGAGTTGGTTCAGAATGATGTGTCTTTATGTCTCCAGGAGCGAACTGAACGAACTGAAGAAGGGTGAAGACCAGAAGACGAAGGTGTACTCTGCGCTGTGCTGTTGCACGGAGCAGTTGACGCAGCCGCAGCTGGATCGGCTGGCGGAGGTCGTCGACCTGCCCCTGAACCAGAAGACGCCCATCCGAGTACTGCACCGGAGGCCTCTAGCGACGAGGATAAGAATGATTCATTCCATGCAGGCCAAACTCACCACCAAGCCAGGTACTGATGACAACATGTTTTAGAAATACCTACTTGGAAGAAACTAGAAAGATGATATGTGATGATGTCTATTAAAAAACTACCTATGCAATGCACAAAGTGTACAAAGAAAACAGAAAAATAGAATAGGTCTTATAAGTGAAATATGGTTTTTACTGATTCCCTCAGTTAGGTAAATGTTAATAAATAAATACCAACTGCAATATGAAAAGATTTTCCTCAAGTGGTTCCCACTCGAAATAATTAATCATTCTTGGTCTTGGTTTTCATCTTGTTTGTGTTATTTAAGATGTGGGCAGCTTGTTTGTGCTGACAATCACGACACAGGCCGGTACTTACGTGAAGGAGTTCGTTCACGGCGACTTCGGCCGCACCAAGCCGAGCCTAGGAGACATTCTGAAAGTCCCTGTCGATATTCTTGCCTTGGACGTTCAGGTAATTCAATCATTGACTAACACCTCTATACCGGGATATGAAACTGCCATGCCAATGCCACTATAACGCACGGCCCTCGTTTGTACCATTGCGCGATACTCTGATCCCGCCTCCCGGGCATCCAGCCACTGCAACCGTCAGATTTGACACAGCATACAAACTTATTTCCGTTATGAAAACTCAGTAGACCATGTCTAGTACACTTTTCAATCATCTAAGAATGTATTGCTCACATGTTTTGTGAGATTAAGATATTTAGGTAAAAGTAGTTAGGTGTAATTCATTCGCATCTCTACACACGAACCCCAAGAGAAGCTCAACCCAAGAGAAGGCTCGGCATAACAATGGGGCATGGTGCGCACGCAGGGAAAGAAGGGGGCGGGAAAGTAAAATGACCCTTTTCCAATCCACAGATCGACTGCGGACGACTTTATATGTGCGGATTATGAAAACAGTGTTATTACGATTTCCCAATGCTTATATCGTGCTAATACGTACATGATACTATGTTAAATATGTTAAATATTAAATAGTTACACAATGAATGGTGAGTATAATAATTTAATAATGTGTGTCTTCATTTAGGAGATCAACCTGGACTGGCCACAAGAATTGATGTCGAATGAAACTGATTAGGTCATGACTTTTTGCTCTACCTTTTTGTAATGTTGTTTTTAATGTTTATAACATTGTTATAATAAAGCTTTAATCGAACAAAGCACTCGTCTATGTTATTACTTGAAGTTCTTTTAATACTACCACCAAAGGTAGCTTTAGCCCAACGTCTATACAATACTCTCTTATAAAGGTTGATCCGAACGAGGGATTTCAGTGTTCGGAAGTATTCGGCTTTTCCCACTTCGTGACGTCAACACAGCCGGCAACTGCTTGATAGTCTGTATGCGCTGGCATGTGATTTAGATAGAAATGTCCTACTCCATGACGTCACGGAGTAGGACAAAGCCGAATACTTCCGAACACTGAAATCCCTCGTTCGGATCAACCTTTATAAGAGAGTATTGTATAGACGTTGGCTTTAGCCCAGCCCACACTAGCAACATTTGGTTGATCAACTTTGATCTGCACATGTGCACAGTATTGTCACCAAAGTGACACTGTGCACGAGCAGAACCAAGTTGATCAACCAAAAGTTGCTACATAGTCTGAAATTCTGAATCGGTTATTAGTTAACCCATTGACATCCGCTCTATTATATTTATTATTTGTAATACCTTGTTCATGAGGCAGTTTGTGCATGAGGCATATTCCTGAATATTAGAGGTGGAAAATGTCAAGGGAGTGCATTGTATTCCAAAACACGTTACACAGAGCGTTGTCCTAAGGTGTTGTTCTTATAAAGAAGACTAAATAATGAAACATATGACATTTAAAAATATTTATTTCCATTGCTCCCTTTTCTGAATCTGAATGCGATATCCTCCTAGTTTCTCTGCCAAGTGTAAAGTTATACCGAATTTTAAATTATCCGTCAAATCCTTCTCAGTCATCCTAGTAGTCACGTGATAATTCCTTATTATCTGACTGAGCACACATTTCAACTGCATCATCGCGTACTGCCGGCCCATGCACACTCGATGACCTCCAGCAAACGGAAGGTACGCATAAGGATGACGGTTCACAGAATTCTCTGGCAACCAACGATCCGGCCAGAATGTTTTGGCATCCTTGAAGTTCGCCTCATCACGGTGCATGTGATAGTAACAAATGAGGATCGCACATCCTTTCGGAATTGTTTTCCCGTTGCTCAGGCGAATATTCTCCGGTATTCTTCGTGTAGAAAAAACACCAGGCGGGAAAAGTCTCATCGTCTCCTTTATGACGCGTTCCAAAATGACCATCTTGTTGATGTCATCAAGAGTGACGTCACGTTGGTTGTCTCCGAAGATCGTCACAACCTCGTCGTGGAGCTGTTCTTGGATGTCTGTGTGGATCGCGATTAGGATGAGGAAGTATGACATTGTGAGAGCTACGGTATCTGCTCCTGCGAGATATAACGTTATCACTTCGTCTCGAAGGTTTTCGGGCGATAGAATAGGTTTTCCGTCCTCGGACGCTGCGATCATGATGTCTAAGAAGGAATTGATTCTTTTGCCATTGGAAGTCAACATTCCTGGCTGTCTTATGCCGTTTTTATAGAGTTCGAGTTTTTGTTTGATGACGTTCTCGCTGAGTGACCGTAGCTTCTGGAACATTCAACTTGGTGAGTTCATTTCAACTCTAATTACAACTATAAGCTATAAAGATTAGATTTTTATCTAAAGGAATTTTAACAATAACAATGTATCAAAGATGTTGATGCGCAGTTAAACAAAAATATTGAATTCAATCAATTAGTTCATTTGAGGAGCTTATAAGGTACTATACCTACTTTCTAAAGTCAACTTCCACAAAATCATCGACCAAAGATAAAAGCGAGTCTATGGACATTCAAATGTAAGAGTTTAATAGTTTGAGCTTCAGATTTGATAAACATTGTTGATCTTCATGATATACAACTTTTAAAAGAAAAACGCAAATTTGGATAAGTTTGAGTTTGGAAAAACCTCCTCATTTTATATGAATTGAAAGCATTGAAATAAAATAAAAAAATTATAGGTACTGTTAGGTCGGACATGGAGGCAAGAGGCTTGAAAGATTATGATTGTGTGGATAGGAGGAGGTGGAATCTGGGATGTGGGAAACGGCCTTGAGTTGCTGTAGAAAACCCTCTTAATAATAAAAAGGTTTAAATTTTAAGTTATAAAATATCAATTTTGTTTTAAATAGCAAAAGTCTGCGATTCAGAATGTATCATGCCCATTGCCTAATGGGGTTGTTCACGCAAAACTATTGTAGATGGCGCTGCTGTTCTAATCGTCCGGGAGAGAGCCAATCAAAATGCATCTAGCGGAATGGAAGGTTTTTAAACTTTGGCGGGAGTTTGATTAATAGATCTTGGATTCAGAGACCAACCAATCAGAGAGAGACACCTCCAATGCCGCTAGCGCTGCGAGTGAGAGCAAATGGCAGTGAACAACCCCATTGTTAATTTTGTTGATTACCCAAACTCTTAACAAATTTCTTGGCCTATTGTGAAATACTAGGAAAACACTCTTGATGATAGCTAGCACTGATACGAGCAACACATCTCCATCCAAACACATACCAATTAAATTATTGATTTTCTTCACAACTTTCCAATATCCAAATATACACTCTGTAACATGTAAACTGAGGGAGGGCGGCCGCCCGAGGTCAACCGGTCATACAACCCCTCACGCGCTCGAGCAGGGGCTCGAGTGTGGTTGACCGGCGAGCGACGAGACTGGTTGTGTTGTGTGTTGTCAGAGAGAGAGACGTTTCTAGAAGCCGACGCAGGCAACTGATTTTTGTACAGAGAAAGAGTGTTGATGATTATTATTTGTCGGACTGTCTTACGACGACTTGTGCTGTGGGATTAAGAGTTATTAAAAGTGTTGTTCAAGTGTGATTGTGTTCAAGGTGTTTGTTTTACGAGCTTCGTGCTTCCTCGTACCCCAGAAGCACGTGGCGCCCATCCCCGTCCGCCAGCGTTCCCCCACCCACCCCATTCCACCGTTAAGAAGGGGCAAACGTTATAACTGGCGCCCGACGTGGGACCGAAATTTTGAAAATGGATTACACACGACTGACGCGTGACGAGATCGAGTATGAGTTGAAGATACGCGGACTAGGCGAGGGACTGACCACCGTTGCCGAAATGAAAACCGTCCTCGCCCAGGCCCTCAAGACGGAGAAGGAGGGGAAGAGCACCTGCCCGCAAGAAACCACTCTGGATCCGGAAGAGGAGCTTGAAACGTGCAAGATGAAAATAGCGGACCTGAATACAGCGATTACCAACTACAGCGGTTCGTCCAAGGCGGATTCGGAGTACAAACGAATAGAAACACGTTTGGGACACATCTTGCGCCGGCTCGGAAGGGTGAGTGCACTCATCGCGGACGTGTGTACAAGACGAACGGAGCTGATACAGGAAGCAGCCAAGTGCGGGGACAAGCTTAAGGAAAAACTGCTTTCAGACCCGTTAGCTATATTGGCGGCCAATAAAACTTTGTCAGATGCCTTGGCTAAGTTAGCAACCGGCGAGACCAGTGCCAGGAAAAAGTATGTTCCAGCCAGAGACTGGGGAGTTACCTTTACGGGGGACGGCCGTGGGTTGAGTGTAAGCGCCTTCCTGGAACGCATAGAAGAATTATGTGAGTCCAGACTACGATCGAAGGAAGACTTACTAGTGGAAGCAATGGATTTATTCGACGGCTCAGCATTAGTATGGTACCGATCCATTAGGCGGCAGCTCGGCTCCTGGGAAGACCTCACGCAAAAACTACGAGAAGAGTTCCTATCACCCGACTATGACGAGGAGTTACTCGACGAAATTAAGAAGCGAACTCAAGGACCGGAGGAAACCATTGGAATCTACGTCGCCTTCATGAGGAACTACATGGCGCGGCTGCAGACACCTTTGGCCGAATCCGTCCAGCTAAGTATAATTCGGAAAAACTTAGACCCGTTTTATGTGGACAGGTTAAGTTTGCAGCAGATCGAGTCCGTGGCCGACCTTCTTAGCCTGGGACGGAAGCTGGAGTACAGCCGGCAAAGGGTACGCAAATTTCAGCATCCCGTGCAGCAGAAGGATTCTATCGAACCTGACCTGGCCTACCATGGACGCCGAAGACTGCCAGATCGTCCAGGCCCGAACGTCGGTGCGGTACAGGAAGAGAATCTAGCGGACGTCTCCACAGCGACCTCGAGAGGCAGCAGAGGGCCATGTTGGAACTGTCAAGGTACCGACCACACCTATCGCGATTGTTTGGCAAAAAGGTCAGTGTTCTGTTATGGTTGTGGTGCAGCAAACGTTTTGAAGCCAAATTGTATCCCTTGCCGTGAACGTGCGGGAAAAGCAGCAGCGGGTCGAGTGTAGGGCGGACTCCTCCTGCAAAGCTGATATGTTCGCCTCCTAACGAAGAGTGGTGTGACTGGTTAGACGTGGTAGCCAATCATAGTCTTCGAGCCAAGCTGGACCATATCCTGGCATCGGCAGGGAATGATAGTCGGCCTAGCCTGAAGGTACACGTGTTGGGGATAGCAATGCAGGGTCTTCTGGATTCCGGAGCATCAAGAACGATTCTTGGTCGGGGCGGCTGGGAGAAGATCAAAGCACATCATCCTCCTCTTCGGAAAATGGAAGCAGGTATGGTGCGCGTTGCTGATGGACGTTCTTGTCAAGTGTTAGGAGAGGCTGATCTGCCGATTGAATTAGATGGGAGAGTAAAAGTTTTACCAATTTTGGTAGTCCCATTACTGGAGCGTGCCTTATACTTAGGGATCGACTTTTGGAAGACAATGAGGTTTGTCCCCGATGTAGCGCAGGGTACCTGGACCTTTAGTGATAGTGGAGAAATACCCCGGGTAGCCGAGTGTACTCAAATCAAGGACAGACTCTCACCCAAGGAAAGAATTCAGTTGGAGAAGATGGTGACAGATTTGATGGCTCTCCCACAGGATAAGCTAGGGGTAACAGGTTTAGTGCATCATAAGATCGATACAGGAGATGCGGCTCCCATCAAACAACGGTACTACCCTTATTCACCGGTCATACAGAAGCAGATTAATAAGGAACTCGACGAAATGTTAAGGGACGGAGTAGTCGAACCTTCAACCAGTGCATGGAGTTCACCTATTATGCTAGTAGAGAAACCAGATTCCAAGGCCTTTAGGGTATGCATAGACTTCAGAAGAGTGAATGCAGTGACCAAACGTGACGCATATCCTTTGCCGTACGTGTCAGCTATCTTGGACCGGTTAAGGAATGCAACGTACATGTCCTCCCTAGACCTGAAAACGGCGTATTGGCAAGTGCCCCTGGAAGAAGAGAGCAAGGAAAAGACGGCATTTGCAGTGGCGGGCCGGGGTCTTTTCCAATTCCGGCGGATGCCCTTCGGGTTGCATAATTCTCCAGCAACGTGGCAACGTTTAATAGACCGAGTATTAGGCCCAGAACTAGATCCCCACGTATTTGTGTATCTAGATGACGTGATAATTGTTACTCCTACTTTTGAAGCACACTTCGAGGTTCTACAGAAGGTGTTGCAGAAGTTGAAGGCGGCGGGCCTGACATTAAATAAGGACAAATGTCAATTTGGCCGTTCAGAGTTGAAGTACCTTGGGTACATGGTTGATGAGGGGGGTTTACGCGTGAACACTGAAAAGGTTACGGCGATGATTAACTACCCGACGCCCAAGAATGTTACTGAAGTTAGACGTTTCATTGGACTGGCAAGTTGGTACCGACGTTTCGTACCAGATTTCGCCACGAAAATGGTACCACTGAATGAGTTGACTAAAGGGGTGCGAAAGGGCCAAAGAAATCCGCCCTGGAAGTGGGAGGAAAAGCATGATCTGGCTTTTCGACAAATCAAGAGCCATTTAGTAGAAGCTCCCCTCCTCACCTGTCCCGACTTCAACCGGCCATTTCTGATACAAACTGACGCTTCAGAAGTGGGTCTGGGAGCAGTTATCTCACAAGAGTTTGAAGATGGAGAAAAGGTCATTGCGTATGCCAGCCGGTCATTGACAAAGAGTGAACGGGTCTACACCACCACGGAATTGGAGTGCTTAGCGGTGGTCTGGGCAGTGGAGAAATTTAGACCGTATGTGGAAGGCTCTCCATTCACAGTCATCACGGACCATCATTCCTTAATCTGGCTACATAACCTCAAAGACCCGAGAGGACGGCTCGCTCGTTGGGCGATAAGGCTGCAACAGTACTCGTTCGAAATTCTGCATAGACCCGGGAGGAACCATGCTGTACCGGATGCCTTGTCGAGATCCGTGGGACTTCTGGAGTCTATTGAAATCACCAAGGACGACCATGATGACTGGTATACGGCCCAACTCAAGAAAGTAATGGATTATCCTCAAAATTATCCGAACTGGAAGGCTGAAGATGATAAGTTGTGGAAGCGTTTACTACGAAGAAAAAAACAGTTCCTACTAACTCCAGAAGACGAAGGCTGGAGGATGGTAGTTCCGAGATCACTGCGGAAAAGTCTTCTAGTAGAATACCATGATCAGCCGACAGCCGGGCATCTGGGAACCTTTAAGACTATCAAGAGGATATCCGAAACGTACTACTGGCCAGGCATGGCCGCCGACATCAGTCGTTATGTCCAGAAGTGCAAGGTCTGCCAATCCCTCAAGCCTGTGCAACAACTACCAGCGGGGTTGATGGGAAGCCAACGGGAAGTCACCAATCCTTGGCAAATGATCTCCACAGATTTGATGGGCCCTTTCCCGGTTTCCTCTAAACAAAACCGGTTCCTGTTAGTGATTGCCGACTGTTTCACCAAATATACCTTACTCTTCCCGTTACGAACTGCAACTGCAGAGAAGATAGCCCAAATCATGGAGCATGAAGTGTTTCTCGTGTATGGAGCTCCCCAATATGTGATCTGCGACAACGGAACTCAGTACACCAGTAAACAGTTTGTGGATAAAGTTACCGGCTATGGGGGGAAAATCCTTTACAACCCAAATTACCACCCGCAAGCGAACCCGACAGAGAGAATCAATCGCGTCCTGAAGACGATGATAGCGTCGTACGTGAAGGATAACCATCGGAGTTGGGACAAGAATTTACCACAGTTGAGGCACGCCATCTGTACGGCGACACACGAAGCGACGGGTTTCACACCCGCTTTTCTCAACTTTGGCCGAGAACTCTTCTTGTCCGGGACGTCGTACCGCAAGTTGGAAGAAGATGGTTACGCTCCGAGGATGGGTCCACGTGAACCTCGGGCCAAGCTATTAAAGGAACTTCCCGCACTCTACGCCGAGGTTACTGATAGACTCCAAAGAGCCCACGAGAAGAACAGCCGGATCTACAACCTCCGTCGCCGTCCACTGCAATTTCAACCAGGAGATGTTGTTTGGAGAAAGACTTTTCCCCAATCAGATGCCGCGCGCTACTTCACGGCGAAGTTAGCACCGAAGTATACGCGGTGCTTCATCCACAAGCGGGTGTCCAACCTAGTCTACGAGCTGCGGGAGGAAGATGGGCGAGTACTTCCAACCAGGTGGCACGTACAAGATCTCAAGCCGGATGCGACGCCCGAAGCAGAAGATAATTTATAAAATAAATTCTTAAAAGAGGAAAAGGTGGAGTTTGTAACATGTAAACTGAGGGAGGGCGGCCGCCCGAGGTCAACCGGTCATACAACCCCTCACGCGCTCGAGCAGGGGCTCGAGTGTGGTTGACCGGCGAGCGACGAGACTGGTTGTGTTGTGTGTTGTCAGAGAGAGAGACGTTTCTAGAAGCCGACGCAGGCAACTGATTTTTGTACAGAGAAAGAGTGTTGATGATTATTATTTGTCGGACTGTCTTACGACGACTTGTGCTGTGGGATTAAGAGTTATTAAAAGTGTTGTTCAAGTGTGATTGTGTTCAAGGTGTTTGTTTTACGAGCTTCGTGCTTCCTCGTACCCCAGAAGCACGTGGCGCCCATCCCCGTCCGCCAGCGTTCCCCCACCCACCCCATTCCACCGTTAAGAAGGGGCAAACGTTATAACTCTTGAAGAACAGTGACGGAATGAGAGATAATAATAATAATTTTTGAAACGCAATTGCCAATCTGCTATTTCAAACATAGAACATGTACGCAGCAACATTGTTATTTTTAAAATAATTATTTAATTCGCCCCCATTTTAATAAAAATAATGCTCAAGGATCACCACTGTATGTTTACTACGAGCTGTAGTGAGAAGGACACTTTTAGAAAAAAGGAACATACCAAAACAGATTGAAACAACTTTTTCTATGACCTCAACTTACATTCATTACTGATATCAATTTCCTGCCGTCACTTGTTCTGTTGCAGATCCAGTCAACAAGAAGCCACGGATATAAAAGCTTTCGAATGAATACTTGATTGAGTCCGGCCAACGATTCCAGAGCAGATGTGTCTGCAGTTTCTTGTGCGTTTCCTTCCACACCTGTAGAAATACAAGCACGTTACTCTACATTATAGAAACTAAATGAATGCCCAGCAAATTAGCCGTGTGTAATGGGCATAAATAAGTATTTAAAATCATCAAGTAGATAACTAGGAAAACGCTCAGTGTAACGCGTTGATGAGCGAGCACGGGTACGTGCTAATTCTAGAAACGGAAATGCGTACACAACGCACAGAAAACATATACCTACATCCATATTGAATAGAAATATGATCACTAAATCAACATAAAAGTTTATAATGCTTTTCATCGAAACTTTAAAATAGCATCTAAGCACCTGGTTCATAAAGCAATCAGAATCAATTCAATTGGCATTGGAAAACATTCATTTCGATACTTCATTACTGACAGATATTAAAAATGTCAATAAGTTCATACGTTCTTAACTGATTGGGATGACATTTTGTAAAATAAGAGACAATGTTGGTCTTAATGATCATGCAAAATATGAGTTTGATCAGAATTATCGAAGACCGTTTTCATTTTTCAGCCTATCAGGAGATATTTATTTAAATTTTAACCAACGAATGGATTTCAAAAAAATTAAGGTTCTTAAAACAGAAAAAGATGTCTCTACATGTGTGCAAAATTTCAGCTCGATCGAAGAAAAACTCTGACCTGTATAGCCAAAATATGAGTTTGATCAGTTTTATCGAAGACATTGTCATTTTTCAACCTACCATCAGGAGATGTTCATTTAAATTTTAGCCAATGAATGGATTTCAAAAAATTTTGGGGTCTGCAAACAGAAAAGGTTGTCTCCACATGTGTGCAAAATTTCAGCTCGATCGAAGAAAAACTCTGATCTTTATATCGTCAGGTAACAGAAAAAAAATAAACAAAAAAAAAACTGTGGTCCGTGCCAAAAGAGCCAAAAGGAGACGGTCGTTTCAATTCAATTCAATTCAATTTATTTAGTACATCTTACAATATCTAGTGGAGCGGTCGCTCCACCCAGCCAAGTCGTACTATACACTCACACTCACTCAACATACCGTAAATGCCTAATAAACTGAGGAGCAGACCAAACACTTTTACTGTAAGCAACAACATGGCATTTTCGGCCTACTAGATCTCAAAATTGCGAAATCTCACATTGTTGCGAAATAACTTAATTTCGAGCTATGGCCCACCTGACAACATATACTAAATTTGGGAACAATAGGTAATGCCATTTGTGGGCTAGAGGGCCGTGAAAACAGTGAAATTACACCCCTTTTAAAACCTATCTTCATCTGATGATGATATCACGAAACACCGCAATCACCGCCACAGCCTAAACGGCTTAACCGATCGACTTGAAATTTTTACCACATGTGCACTTTTGGCGTCCGAGGTGCCTTTTTATAAAACCAACCGGAAGGCGCCATTTTGAAACCGGAAGTGACGTCATATCTCGAAAACGACTACACCGATCGGAATAAAACTATCGCCAAATGATTCAGACGGTCATCTTTATGGAATATCAATAGTCAAAATATACATTTACTATTACCGAAACCGGAAATGACGTCATAAAAATGAAGAATCAGACTTGAATTAACTCTTACTACAATAACTACAAATTCAGAAGGCTTATAATGATACATAACATTTATAGAAATAAATTCTAGGTGGCTGTAATTTCAGCCGCCATTATGAAAACCGGAAGTGATGCCATATCTCGAAAACGGCTGGACCTATTGGAACAATGCTTTCGCAATTCTTCATGGAATATCAAAACAAGCTTATATTTAGCCCCAAACACATTTTTTCGTAGTAACCAATTCGGAAATGGCCTATTTTTTTAAAGGAATTAGTCATTGTTGCTCCGATATGTGTTAAAAGTTGTGTAAATAAACTAAAAAAACTAGTGATATCCCCATAAAAAAACACTCCGTGTAAAAATACCAGCCAAGTCTCTTCAACTTAAAAAAAAAATGAAATCTAAAAATTCTGCACTGAAAAGTAGTGATATCAAAAAATTAGCCAAGTCAAAACTTTATTTGAAAATCAAAAAATACTTGGCGCATCGTTTTTTTTAGGGCATTATAGGTATACTATGTATATGTATATTTCATGTATAATTTATAATTGGCTTATACTTCCAAGCTATTTATGTACACGATGCGCCAAGTATTTTTTGATTTTCAAATAAAGTTTTGACTTGGCTAATTTTTTGATATCACTACTTTTCAGTGCAGAATTTTTAGATTTCATTTTTTTTTTAAGTTGAAGAGACTTGGCTGGTATTTTTACACGGAGTGTTTTTTTATGGGGATGTAGGCTACTACAGTGGTAAGGTATTATATCAACAGTAGTAATAAAATCAGTCACATGAAGACAGCAGTATGATAATGTCCACAATAATAATAATAGTCAAAATCATTGTAACTTGTCATAATAATAATAAAATATTCCAATATTAATGCTATTGACATAGTCACAATAATACTAAAATAATAGTATTCTAACATTAATACTAGTGCTAAAATTGATGGTAATTTATATAGTAATCTTATAGTAAAGTAATAGAGTGGTAGAATAATAAAAGTTGCTTAATAATAGTAGTAAATCTTAAATCTTGGGAGCCGTAAGTCACCCCGGTAGCCGCGCACTGCAATGATACGTTCTGCTGGGCCCAGGTTACTGCTTCGCCGTATCCATCATATGCCGGAAGCCAGACACCGACATATTGGTGAGATTGGATGTGATCTTGTCGTCGAGCTTGTTCCAGTCCCGAAGCGTCCTGTTTAGTTGCGAATATTTTCCGAGCTCGCTCAATTATAATTTTTCTCTTCATTGTTGTCGTATTTTCATAATACGAGGGTAATCCAAAGTATCCGATCCATTTGATCGTCTCCCACCTCACAACTGTGTATGCATTGTCGCATTTGGTAAGCTATAGATGCATAATTATTGCATTAGGTAAGGTGGTAGCAATAAGTCTATATTCTCACTAGATCCGAGGCTCCGGTACCGGCATGTAGCCTAATCCTAACGAAAGATACCAAGTTGGCCAATGGCTAAATGCCCATCAGAAGGACGGTGTGACATTTACAGCACGGGCCTCCACAACCCGCGCCGTTGAGAGACTGATAACAGGTGGAGGGAGGTCGTCACACTACCCCTAAACACCCAAGTATCTCTGGCCCAACGGCAGCAACTGGCAATGCAGAGTAGAATGATCATTGGTCACCCATCCAACCACTGACCGCGCTCAATGTTGCTTGCCCGCAGTGATCAGATGAGGACCAAGGTATCCAACACCAACCGTTGGGTGGTAAAGATAAGGATGCTTCTTAAATTTAAATAAAGCAAAAAAAATAAAGCTTAAATAAAAAAAAAATATTTTAAAAATTAATTTAAAAAGGGAGAAATAATAAAGCTTAAATTGAGCAAGTTTATGTACCTTTTCCTAGGTACACCCAGGCGCGTAGGAAGGGGGGGGGGGTCAATGACCCCCACTTTTCATCTTGACACCCCCAGATATACAAAAATGTTGATAAAGAGATCCAAAAATGCACAGATTTGCTTTATTATGAGGTTGAATTCTCAAATTTTTCCCAAGTTTTTCAAAACTAATTTTTGAGCAAGTATTATCCAATGAGACAATAAGTCATTTGTCCAACATGATCATCCTCATGAATAAAAACGTAATACTACATTTTATATATATGAATAAAATGTAATATTATATTTTATTCATGAGAATAAAATACAATACCAAATCGCCTACAGATTTTTCTCATTGATTTTTGCTGTGGTTTCTTGCAACCTTTTTCAAAGGAATTTCCAATCGATTCTCTTTTACTAGAAATTTAACTAGGAAAACGCTCAGTGTAACGCGTTGATGAGCGAGCACGGGTACGTGCAAATTCTCGAACCAGAAATGCGTACACAACGCACAGAAAACATATACCTACATCCATATTGAATAGAAATATGATCACTAAATGAACATAAAAGTATTTAATGCTTTTCATCGAAACTTGAAAATAGCATCTAAGCACCCTGGTAAATATAGCAAATCAGATGCAATTCAAGTGGCACTGGAAAACATTCATTTCGATACTTCATATCTGACAGATTTGAAAAATGTCAATAAGTTTATATGTTATTAACTGATTGGGATGAAATTTTGTAAAATAAGAGACAATTTGGTCTTAATGATCATGCAAAATATGAGTTTGATCAGAATTATCGAAGACCGTTTTTATTTTTCAGCCTATCAGGAGATATTAATATCTCCTGTATTTAAATTTTAACCAATGAATGGATTTCAAAAAAATTAGTGTCTGTAAACAGAGAAGGTTGGTTTTACATGTGTGCAAAATTTCAGCTCGATAGGGCACTAGCCAAACTTTTTCCCGCTATTGTGCTGCAGCGCTGCCATCGGGAGTGAGTAAGAAGTGTGAAGTAAGCTTTGAAGTAAGCTGTTCGTGCCACTCAAAATTAAAACTCGCGAAACTTTATTTTGACAGGCGTAAGAAGATGTACTTACTGTTTAGATACATATATTTTTTACTCTAGTATAATAAAACGTGTAAAAATAAGAAGATAGTGCAATATCTTAAGCAAATTCGATTTCAATCTGAAGCGACACCCTCTCAATTGTTTTAATAGAAAGTTACAAAATTCCATTGTGCCGTGAGTCAGTTCAAGAAAGCACTGGAAACAAAAATATTTCTGTGAGCTGTCATTATATGATCAAAATATTGTTATTACACTATCATTTCTAATAATTATCCACTCTTTCGGTAAATAACCAAATATCAACATTAATTCTTATAATATAACATGAAAATACGGAGTGTGGGGTAAGAAATACGTTGATTTGAAAAGCACAGCCTCGACGCTAGCGCCAAAGTGGCCGATCCTGTCGTCCTAGCTTGGCATCGCCCCATCGAAGAAAAACTGACCTGAGGTGGGATTCTATAACTCCATTGCGACCGCTTAGCAATTTCTTCCATAAGGATTAACATTGAAATAATTGCTAAGCGGTCGCAATGGAGTTATAGAATCAGGGCCCTGTATAGCCAAAAATATGAGTTTGATCAGTTTTATAGAAGACCATTGCCATTTTTCAACCAACCATCAGGAGATGTTAATTTAAATTTTAGCCAATGAATGGATTTCAAAAAATTTTGGGGTCAGCAACGCCCAGAGAATGTCCGAACATGTGTGCAAAATTTCAGCTCGATCGAAGAAAATCTGTGACCTATGTAGCCTCAGTAACAGAAAAAAAAAAAAAAAAACACACACAAAAAAAAACAGAGGTCCGTGCCAAAAGAGCCAAAAGGAGACGCTCGCTTCGCTCGCTCAAAAAATTCTCTGCGGGGCCATTGTGGATTTTATCAAATAATAAAATTTACATAGTTTAATGCATTTGTCTAAAATTTCCCCAAGAATATTGCATATTATAACACATTTTAAATTTCTTGGAAAAGGATGCCAAAATAGCATCAAATTCGATTCTTTTGTATCAAAAACTCAAAAAATTCACTGCTGGGCCAATGGGGAATCTATAAAAACAAATATTTACAGATTATTTTTCATTTGTATAAAGTTTCCAGAATATAACATATCATATCACACTGTGTAAATTTCTTTGAAAAGTATGCCAAAATAGCTCCAAATTCGATTACTTTTTTTTTTATCAAAAATTCTAAAAAGGCCCTGCGGGGCTAGAGGTTTTCCTTTCCTCACCCTACCTTTTCCTCACATTCATCGATCCGCGATGATTTTGACTCTCCCCCCCCCCCCCCCCCCCACTCAAAACAAAGTTCCTACGCGCCTGGGTACACCCAACAAAATCACACAACTGTATTTGAGCTAAACGGATTGGCTAATCAACCCTTGTTATTTTCAATGTAATCAGAGCTCACCTACTTGAGGTCGATTACGAGTTAGCATAGACTTCATCAGATGATGCCAACACATTTTTTTCAAATGCTATTTTTATCATTTGTTGAGTATAGGTACCTATCACTCAGTACACGCAGATTTTTGCATTTTTATGTGTGTCAATTATGGGCTTTACTTAGTTTTAGCATACATACAAGCAGATACATTAGGTATAAGTACATATATAAAAAAAAATACAATTAAATTAAATTTTTATAAGTTTTCATCACTTCTATCTGAGATAGAAAAATGGGATTATTTTAAAATAGGTAGTTACATTTGTGAATAGTTAATAGTTTAATTTGTGCTTGCACAAATGAAGGAATAATTTTTGAACAAAACTGCAAAACAATTAGTTCTCTAACTCAAATAGTTTCCGAGATAAGGCTGTACATACAATTATTGAATAAACCAGTTTTTTAAATAAATGCAATATTCAAATAAATGGTGCATTACTTGTATAAGAATAAAATCTATAGAAGCAAAAGAGCACATTTAAAAAAAAATTTGATGCAAGTTGATGACATAATATTTTAGGTAAACGTATGTATTTTTTTTTAATTTGATTTAAGATCATCCATTTTGCGCTTAGCAACTTAGACTTATTTGTAAAATTCATAAGAAATTCGAGACCGCTGACGAAAGTATGAAAGTGTAGGGAAAAGTTGAAGCCATAAAGGCAAAGTCAGAGCAATGTGGGTGTGATCCAAATCTATTTTTTTCATCTGATTGATTACCTACAGATCTGGTTGGCGGGCCGTTTGATTGCGGCAACCGACAGACCTAAACATAAACAAATAATATACAATAAATATAGCCAATATTGCCAATGAATATAGAAAATCAATTCGTGCTCAAAGTGACATATTTTTTAGATGTGCAAAGACATGATCAAATTGATATTAATTATTCGTTTTCCATTCTTTGGCTTACTTTTTATTTTTATTTTTGTATTATTTAGTTCAGCTTTGCTTCGTCTCCAACAGCTGGTGGCTGTGTGGATTACTCGTTTGTAATGTAATACATACTTTATTTTGTGAATTTAATAGTTATGTTTTAATTAGGATTACTGACTAAAATTATAAGCATTAGGCAATCTTATTAGGATCAATACTCTGGATTTGAATACCATTATTATTATTATTATTATTATTATTATTATTATTATTATTATTATTATTATTATTATTATTATTATTTATTATTTGGTTTAATTATTGAAATCTATAAGTTAATTTATTTTATAGTTACAATCGTAAACTTATTATTTGATACCTTTTATCCCTGAATACCGGAGTCTTCGTGAGGAATACCTGTCTAACTTAACAATTATGAACAGAATTCCTCCTAATATTTTGTCGCAAAAAATTATACATTCAATGGATCTATAGTCTTGGTAACAAACTAGGCTCTCTAGTCTTAATAAAATATATTAATAAAATACAATATTAATTTAATGAATGAAAATATTCAGTTTGGCACATTGCCTCATGCGATCAACGCGGTAAAATGGTTTTAAACAGGCAGATTATTTTTGAAATAGCCGTTGCCAAAAGGTACCTACTACATGTTTCTTTCAAAACAATAATTTACTCACATTACTCATTTTGATAAGAAGCTTGGTTGCTGACAGCAGTAGGTAATTGAGCAAGCCATTTAAATGCATAACTATATGGACTTGAAAAACTTAAAATGTATGGCTGGACCGTTTTCTTTCAAACTTTTAGGTAGGTACGAAAAATTGGCAGACTTTTGTCTCTTCGCTTTAGGGTGCTGCAAGCGAAGCGATTTGCTGCATTGCAAAGAAGTTATCTGATCAATGACACTTTTTTTTTGTATACGATGCGAACAAATAAGCGATACGTTATGGAGCCACTGGCAGGAAACTTTTTAGATGCATTTTTTTATTTTGAAGTTCGTGTTGCCATAGGGAAGTGAAAAAAGAGAGACAATTAAAGTTTACATTTAGTTACATGTTTCCTTTTTTAGCCATAACAAACAACTAAAGCGAATTTAATATAATTTATTTATATAAATATCCCCGTGATATCCACCTAGATCCTCCCTATGTTACCAAAGAATCCACCAGAGGTCAGTCGTGTTCCTTATTTTCTCGAATTGGAGACAAAATGGGTTGACGAAATGATTTGAAATTTTAAACGTGATTATATAAAATACAAACTTAGGGTTATCCCTTGATACATTTTTAATTTTTTGTTTCGTTAGTGGATTTTTGGTGAAAAATTAGCTATTTTCTTGTTCTTCTTGTCTGGTATTGGAAGATTGCACTGTGCAGAGGTCTAAGGAATTGATAAGGGATGGGTGTTAATGTTTTATAGTTTGTATTTCATTTTGTGCCTTTGTAATTTTGTTCTCTTAGTAATAACGTTACTGTGAATTTGAAGTTTATGGTTTATGGTTTGTGATTGTTTTCCTTGCCACATAAAATGTAAATTTTTTATTACAGGATGTTTCGAATAAATAAATAAATAAAAACATGTGCCAAGTGATAACACTAGGTTTGTCCTTCATCTAATCACGATTAAAATTTGAGATCAATTGGTTAACGAGTTTGTCTCCAATCGTATCGGAAATTTCATCGTTATGAGCGGTTTTGTTGAATAACCGGCGCCTAATAAACAATGCAGGAAGCAAAAATGAAAAAGTGCTACTAATATACAATCAGACTGATCATGTGAACATCCTATCAAAGTTACACCCACTTATGAAACAATTTTTCTCTCTCAATTTTCGAAAACGGCCGAGCGCTTGTATCACCTTTAAGAGTTCGTGGGAATTTTAATTAAAAATTAATATTAAAGCTATTTAAAATATTTAATACGTAGGTACCAATGATGGTTTCTGACAGCACATCCAAAGCGCACAAACCAAGGGGCTGGAATACATCAAACGTGTCTCCATCAGTGATCTGAAAATAAGTGTTCGCGATTATTACATAGGTTTTAAAAATTACACCAAATATTCTTTGCATTTTGATTAGTTATTTAGTGATTAGTATAAGGCTCGATATTCTCACACTTGTTTACAAAGTTTTGAAACTTTCAATATTAGTTCGTTATTATTATTATTCAATAGATATAATATCGAAATATTTGGGTCCCTGAACTCAGAGATGGGCACTATCAAAGATACAAGTATCTTTGATACTTGATACTATCAGTATCTATATCTTGATACTTTTCTTGGAGTCAGTATCAAATATCAATATCAATATTGAAAATAGTATCAAGTATCTTTTTACCGAAAAGATACTTTTGATACTTTGGAATTTGGGACTTAAATGTTCAGTTTAGAACCTCAGGTATATTTTCTAGGAATCATTTCTGCCCATACATACCCCTTTTCACCCAACCCCTAAGAACACTTTTGTCAATGATCTCCCCCTCTCTCCCCTTGACCAAATTCTTCCTCAGCAGCGGTATCAAAGTATCTCTGATAAAATATCTTTAATACAATTTTTGATACTTGATACTTAGAAGTATCTTTTGATACTTTGATACTATTATCAATTGATACTCAAATTTAATGAAGTATCAAGTATCTATTTGAAAATTTTAAGAGTATCAGTATCTTGTATCTTGATACTTTTTTCCAAGTATCTTTGCCCATCTCTGCCTGAACTAAGATTTGAGATATTTAAAGTTAAAGTTTCACTGTTGCCCTATGCTTTAAGATAATTTTTCGAAAAACTTTAACGGTGGTAGAATGTATATATTGAACACAATTTCGTCGAAAAAAAGTAACCATAAGCGACCAATTAAACAGATCTTCATCGTTCTACTTTTCTGATATTCCCATATAAGAGCATTACAAAATTGTATTGTTCAAAGATTCAAAGTTGACTGCCAAAATGTTCTCTATTTTCATGACAAACATCACTAAATTTATTTCAGATTATAATTATATCAACAAAACTTTAAAAAATTCAAAATTTTAACATGATCACTTCCCATATTTTAGTATTGACTTGTTTTGAGGTAAATGTTTTCATCGAAATCATCCAGCCCCCTTAAATTCTTACCTCGCCGAGTTTACTGATAAGAATCTTCCCTTTTTTCGAGAAAATCTCGACATACGTTTCCAAAATCATACGATGAAAGGCAGGCTCCAGTTGTTTTCGTCTCCTCTTCCAATCTTGACCATCCAAAGTCACCACTCCTTTGATCCATTTCCCCACTTGCGAAATAACAAAATCATGATCTGTCACATTCGAATTGGACAGAACTTGTCTCACAATCTCTGGATCCTTTAATGCAATATAGAGTTGAAATGGACCCAACCATCCTCTGACAACGGGCCCGTATTTATCAAATAACTGAATGCTGGTTTTAAAACTCTTCACCAAGTCCCTTGAAAACTCGAACACGTTGCCAATAAACGGCAGCCATCTTGGGCCAGGGAAACTGTCACCAAGTATCCAGAAGTCTCGATGAAGCCACCAGTATAAAGCGTAGAGAGACACGATGGGAACACAAAGATACACTAACTCGTCCATTGCCTCTAAGCCAGTGATAAAGTTTGCAAGGTGAACCAGCGAATACTACTCATAGAAATGATCACTCCGTGTGAAAAGACCGACCGAGTTCCTTCAACAATAAATGTATACAACGAAATAAAATAAATTGCAGAGGTTAAGTGGGAAAGGAACCAAATGTTCATTTTTTTTTATTCGAAAAACACTTTACGGATCTAGTATATTATTACGTCGGTCAGTTTCAATGAAAAAACAGGATTTGTTATTCATATTTAGATTCAATATGGATGTATGTTTTCTGGCGTTACGAATTTTCGTAGATTTTCGACGTATCGGTGCTCACTCATCAACGCCTTCGAACGTTTTTCAAGGTAATATTATCTCTATACAGATGGTTCGACAACACTGATAAAAGATAATTGTGGAAGAGCATAACAGGTTCAAGATGCAACAATATGCTTAATATGAAAACATCACGCTCATTCCCGCGTGCAATTTAAAAACATTCATTTGGAACCTTTGAGCGAGTACGCTTACGCTTTATGCCACTTTTGTCTTTGTGCGTTATTTTTGTCTTTGTTTGTGTATTTGCCAGCAGAAAACAAACCGTTCATCCACTCGATCTGAAATTTTGCACATATTATAATGTATAACTAGGAAAACGCTAAGAGAATCGCGTTGATGATGGCGAGCACCGAAATGTATACAACACCTAAAACCAAACAATCCACCGGCAACTACCTGCTGATTGGTTTATGAACCAATCAACGGATTTTAAGAAATAGGGTCTGCAACGCCCAGTGATGGTCCGTTGATGTGTGCAAAATTTCAGCTCGATCGGAGAAAAACTGTGACCTGTATACGAGCAGTTAACAGAAAAACACACACAAAAGCAGAGGCCCGTGCCAAAAGAAGCCAAAGGAGTCGCACGCTTCGCTCGCTCAAATCAGTGGGGTTCGATCAACATCAAATTTTGCATGATCAGCAACATTTTATGTGATTTTGCCAGTTTTCAGACTAATCTTTAAAAGTTATTGACATTTTACGGATATTTTATGTAAAAATTTATCAAATTACTTGAAGGAAATATCATATTTTTATAACTGATTTTATGACACATTTTGTGTCGGCTCTATCCAAGGTCTGTAGAAGAAACTTTCAAACGCATATCAATTCGCATGCAATACGAAGGCTCGATCGCTTTAGACAGTTAGATTTGGCTGGCGTCGGGCTACCCCTACCGCTTATATTGCGAAGCATAGAACCAAGGCTAGCAACATATTGATGATTTTGTTTTACAAGTGTATATTTAAGTGTTTATTTTCATTTATCCAATTTTGAGGAGAGGTTAAGTTAAAAAAAATGTATTGACTAACTACTGAAAGTATTACTTTATTCCATTTTATTTCCATTTATTTTAGTCAATGATTAGACCAGCATTGTAAAGAACATGGGATGTAGGAACATCTAATGACGGACAGTTTATAATGGACATTTACGGACAATTTCATGTTTAAAAAAACCTGTTAAAAACCTGAGTATTTTTGATTATGATTTGTATATTTGTATAGGATTTTGTATAAGATTTGTATAAGTATTTTTATATTACTGAATAGACAATTGTGTTGTAGTTTTACACGGAGTGTTTCTTTTATGGCTATGGGGACATAATGTTTACTTACCTATTGTTGCTTTCCTTTTTACACAAAGACTAGCATGTCGAATGTTATTAGGTATACGATTCGCAATTGTTTTTATCACCCTATTTCAAGAAAACGTTTATTTGCGAGGTCGGAGTATTTGAAGGACAACAGGTCTGGATGTCCCTAGGATGTCTTCACTTCATTCTGCACGAAGAGGTGAGTCAGTGTGCATGTGTAAGTGTGAGAGTGGGGAGGGTCTACATTATTTGGGGTCGATGGAATGTGAGTAGAACACGTAGCGTACAGCACGTGGGCATTTTTGAATTTTTGATACAAAAGAATCGATTTTGAAGCTAAACAAAATTAAAAAAAAATGTGATTATACTTTTGGAATACACCATTACTATTCTGTACAGAATTGCATTTTGATTGATTCCCCATTCGGCCAAGCATGATAACATTTACACAGGGGTGGATTACCCATTAGGCTACTTAGGCCATAGCCTAGGGACGCCAGCTTCCAGGGAGCACCGCGGTGGCAAACAAATTCCGAATTATGATTAAAAAAAATATGAAATCATAAACAAACTATTAATACAAAGTAATATGAAAATGTGGTAACTTGTGTCAAGACAATAATTACTGTGTAGTCTTTTGATTAGAATGGGGATATGGCGATCGCCCCCCCTACCCCCCCCCCCCCTCCCCCCAATGCAAGAGGTAGTGTTCCTAACTTGACTCTGGAGGTATTACAGCGATTTGGATAGAAAATGGCGCCATTTCCTCGCACCAGATTCAATCAAAGAGTGCATGAATTCTAAAAAAAAGCCCTGGGGGCGTCTATGTATTCTTCTAATGCCGTCATTCTCGTGGGTTTGACATCCCATTTTAGGCAGTTTCTGTGATTACAGCGTCGTTAGAATCCAAAAGAGGCCCTGCGGGGCAAGTTGAGGTCTATTGAAATGGACAGGGTTGAATTGTTGCCTTTTTGTGTGTGGGGGGAGGGGATGGGGCGCCTCATGTGAATTAGCCTAGGGGCGCCAAACTGTTTAATTCGCCCCTATTTACATTTTTGGTAGAGAGGAATCGAATTTGAAGATATTGTGGTATCATTTTCAAAGAAATTTAAAATGTGTGACTGATGCAAAATTTATTTAGAAACTTGAGAATTATGCAATAATTTGAACCACATTTGTTTTTTGATAGAATCCCCAAATGGTTCCGCAGGACATTTTTTGAACATTTTGTAAAATAGAAACAAATTCAAATCTATTTTGGAATACTTTAGAAAAAAATTAAACGTGTGTGACATGCAATATTTGTCAAGATTTTTTTTCGGAAATGCAGTGTTGGTATAGGTATAACTAGGAAAACGCTCAGTGTACCGCGTTGATGAGCGAGCACGGGTACGTACAAATTCTCAAACCGGAAATGCGTACACAACGCACAGAAAACATATACCTACATCCATATTGAATTGAAATATGATCAACTCAACCAACATAAAAGTATATGCTTTTCATCGAAACTTGAAAATAGCATCTAAGCACCCGGGTACGTATAGCAAATCAGATTCAATTTAATTGGCACTGGAAAACATTCATTTCGATACTTCACTTCTGACAGCTTTTAAAAATCTCAATAAGGTCATACGTTCTGAACTGATTGGGATGAAAATTTGTAAAATAAGAGACAGTGTTGGTCTTAATGACAATGCAAAATGTGAGTTTGATCGCATTTATTGAAGACCATTTTCAGTTTTCAGCCTATCAGGAGATGTTTATTTAAATTTTAACCAATTATTGGATTTCAAAAAAAATTAGGGTCTGCAAACAGAAAAGGTTGTCTTCATGTGTGCAAAATTTCATATCGATCAGTGAAACGGTGTAAAACTCTAGGTAACAAAAAAAAAGGTCCGTGTCAAAAGAGTCAAAAGGAATCGCTCGCTCAATAAATACGGTATATTGTCTTGGTATTAAATAGTTTATTGTGCGGACGGTTGCGTACCATATTTTCCAGTATGTTTTACCTGTTGCATCAATGTTTTGCATAGTTAATTTCATAATATAATAGCATATGCATTTTCTCACCTCTTCACACGACTAGTTTGAACGTCATATCATTTAACCGTTAGGTATTCTTTTTCTGTCTCGAGTTTCATCTGAAGTCCATATGACTTGTTGAACTATATTCATGTTAAAATGGCTTAAGGGTCACTTTTGCTTATACTATGCCTTAAGTGGGCTAGGTAGTGAGTTTGACCTTAAAGAGTTTTTGATCGATTATTATCAATATCTTTTACCAATGTAATTTGTAATAAAATAAGGCTTTGTACGAGTCTTCAGAACAGTTCAATGATAATAATTTCATAGCTTGGAGTGGTTTATTATTTTTATTTTGTCCTACAGATGTTTAGTACATGAAAATTAGTAAAAATATGGCACTAAACATCTGTAGGACAAAATAAAACTAATCAACTATTCCAAACTATGAAATTAATTTTATTAATCTGTTCTGAAAACTCGTACAATGCCTTATTTTATTAACAATAACATTGGTAAAAGATATTGATAAAAATCGATTAAAATTCTCTTTAATGCCACGCTCACTACCCAGCCGTCTTAACGTCTTATTAAGGCGTCCCCAGACGTTTGGTGCTTTTTCAGTCTCGAAGTTCGTTTAAGGTTAAAATGCCTACTAATACGTTTTTAACATAAATGTACGCTTTTCTCAGGAACTATCTAGGCTAGCTATCCTTAAAGTTATCAGTAATAATAACAAATGGTATGTTATATGTTACATGAAGTTTAATTATTTTTTATAGCCATTGCTGTAAAATTAAATGTATATGCGAACGTTTATTTTTATGAAATCCTATCAGTAAAATAATTGTTTCATAATTGATCCAAAATTTTAAAGTTCATCTTGATAATTTTTATTTACTTTGCATTTCAGTCCGGTCCTTCCCCGATTGTCCCAGCTGACATTATGAATGCGGCAATGGGATCCAGGAACCCATCAGAACTGAACTACGAAGACTATTACAAAGAATTCAACACAAATAAAGAGCAATTGACTCAGGATGCGCAAACACTCAAGAAATGGTTCTACGCGCAGCCCCATTTACCTCATCTAAGTCTCGGTGAGTTGTTAATCAGACTCAATGTGGTTTAAGTTTTAGTGAAGTATTTGCTAAGCTTTGCTAGTTTTGCTATGATTTGACGATCTACGAGACAGTGTATACGAGAGTCCCGAGTGCTATTTTGCCTTTTCTTGATGCATCGTAATTGGAAACCTATATTTCACCCATAGGCGTGCGCATGGGGGGGGGGGGGGCTGGGGGGGCCTTGGCCCCCCATAATGGGTCAGCCTCAACTAAAAAATTATAAAATGTGGTCCTCATAGTGTCAAAATTTTGTTTTAAATGGGTTTAAACAAAAAAATCTCCCTGCGGGGCAGACAAGAGTTGCTCAAATCACTGGACTCAAGTACTGGGTTGATCAAAAACACAAAATTTTGGAAAACAATGCCTATATAGTACCTTCCAAAAACACGATTTTTCATGAATTTCTAGGTTTTTCCCATAAAAATGTCTTTATAATGCCTCAAAATTGCTCTAATATGATGGATGACTTTTAGAGAATATTTTCTCGGGGGCTTCGCTCCCGAACACCCTTTCATATCAATTTATATTTTTATGTCGTGAAAAAAAGTTTTGGGAACAAAATGGTGCCCAAAATACTAAAACGCTCTGCCGGACCAGGTTTTGGGGCATGCCCCCTCACCTTATTGTAGTGAAAAGGTGTGTAAAATTAAAAAATAAATGTAAAGAAAATGCTCCTCAGAATGTCTCAAAATTGATTTCAAAGTGTCAAAAAACCAAAAAACGCCCTGCGGGGCAAGGTGGGGGGCGCGCCCCCCACACCCCCTTAACCCGTGGCAAATTTCTTTCCTTGGACTTTACCCCCCTGTCATTAATCCTGCCGGCGCCCATGTTGGCCCCCCCTAATGATTTCTCCTGCGCACGCCTATGATTTCACCCTCTTTTCAGTAGGCTTCATCAGGAGTTTGACAGGTAAAAACAAACACCTAATTTGTTTGTTTTTACCTGTCTAACTCCCGATGAAGACCACTGAAAAGAGGGTGAAATATAGAGATATATAATAAAATACAGTTTGTGAAACGTCAATTTGTATCCGGGTGATTTCAGTAAATTATTCAATCTGTGTTATTTGATATTATTCCTTTAAATTATAACCAACATTTCAAATTCAAAGACAGTATTAGAAGTACTTATCTAAGATTATTTTTGGGTAGGCAGAGGGTGGGCTGTTGACAATTTTACCCACCCCTGGCGCCGTCCCTGATTGGGTGATATACCTATTCTGGGTGACGTTTTAGAGAGGATTCGATGATTTTTCAGCTGTTTAAAAAGCGCGGCATTACACAAGCAAGGTCACAAAGTCGCGCGAAATCCCTTCCAGCGAAGTGAAATGGGGGGTCTGAGGCGCGAGCAGAGCCCCGTAAACAATTGGTACATTTTAACTCAATTCCAAACTGTTTGATGCGATTTGGACAAAAGTTCAAGGAGGAACATAAAGCCGATTCACACTCCTGGAAATAGGTCAAACAAATCAAATGCATTTATTTATTTTTTGCCGTATTCCTTTCTATTTTTGTTTCTTTCGGACCCTCCCAAAAGAGGACGCCTATGGGAGGACGCCTATGGGAGGACGCCTATGGGAGGACGCCTATGGGAGCAGGCGAAATTGATGAACCCTCTTAAGTATTTTCTTTCTGTTGTACACTTCCAGATGATTCTTTCTTCGAGAGAATTCTTTTGAACAGGAAGTTCAGCATCGAGAGATCCAAAGAGTCTCTGGATCTTCATTTCACTCTGAAGACAGCTTTGCCAGAGTTCTTCGCCGCCAGAGACCCGATGTGCTCTGACATTCAAACCGTCAACAAACTCATGTCAGTCCAACAGTCAGTCCAACAGTCAATCCAACAGTCAGCTTGAGAGTCAGTCCAAGAGTCAGTACGTAGTCTTGTCACAGGATTAGGATGATGGGGTGATCAGTGGAGAGTTGCGCGGCGAGCAGGGATGAAGTGGGGCAAGTGCGGTCCCTGGGCGGGCCCTGGGGGGCTATTCTATAACGAAAACGAAATCATTCCGGCATGGAATCATTTCAGATCAATGTTATCCTCCTCAGACCCCTGGTATCCTGTAGGATACACAAAAAGTGACCGACCTCGGTATTTATTTGCTGAGCCACCGAAGTCGTAGGGACCTGCAGTTCAGTATTTTTAGATGTAATATAGGTTGAAGCACCTAGCAGAATTTTTTTGAAGATTGTATGTTATTGGTCGACGCTGTGCCAATCATTTGAATATTAGCTACCAAAATAAATCGTCTACCATTTCAAAACCCATTTTACAGTAATTTAATTAAATTGTAATTATTTATTGTGGAATATAAAAATAAATGTTTTATGGCTTCAATGCCATAACAAAACAGCATAGATTATATAAAAAAAATTACACCGTAACAATTACTTTTTAATTAGTCAATAAAAATTAAAAAATAATTAAAACATACAAAAAACATTGAAACATTTTTTGAATGTTTTTAAATCTTTTTTTCGAATTTTTTCAAGTGATTTTCTCTTAGGAAAATAAATTTCACCAAAATCCGGGTAAAAAACTATGTCTGGGTATAAGGAGGTTATCCTAATGGCCGTGAAATGATTCCAGGCCGGAATGATTTCGTTTTCGTTATTGAGATTCTTTCTGAGAAAATTGAAAAAATATAGTTTGATGAAAATACATCAAATAATTTGAATACCTAATGTTTTTACTATATGGAATATAGACATTTGAATTTGGCATAATTTGAAATTGTATTAATATTTGTGTGCAAACACTTCAACTGACATGAAAATATAATAATGTACTCAATTACCGGCACGTAGGTAGGGAGGAGGGATGGGGGAATAATCCCCCCCCCCCCACTCACTCGAGCATACTGTCACCCATTCACCATACAAAATTAAGTTCAGCATCCCAGAATCACTTGTTGCTTAAATTATAAAAACAAACGCCCTGCGGGGCAACAATTGGAGTTTTGTTTGCTTCACTTCGTGCATTTTTGAGCCACAGAATCACTTTTAATTTGTTTATTCCAAAATAACACCCGGCGGGACCCTCTTCCTCCGGATGGCTCAATTCCCCCTCCCCCCATGCTGAAGCCTGAAAGTAGTTCCTTCCTACTCACCTGCTCAATATAATATGTATAAATACATATTATTACTATGAATAGTTCATTGATGACTTTATATCTAAAGCTCGTTTACACGCTGCAACGTTTCATTCAATTTATTGGGTTAGAACCAGTGGTTAGAACCGGTTCATGCAATGCATTAAAGTCAACAATTAACTCCTTAGTTATTTTGCTTCAATATCGCGTCTACTGTCCGCTGCGCGTATATTTCCAAAGTATACCCAGCCCCAGCGCACCGTCGACTGATTGGTGTGTCTTGGTCACGAATGATCACCTCGGTTGCGAAACTGAAAGTTATCTGTCAAAACATCTCAACCCATCACTGTCAAAGAGAAATAAGTTTTAAGCTATCCATGGAGAAAACGAATGAGATGCGTATTAAATGAGCACATTTAAGTGTTTATAATAATAATAATAATAATAATAATAATAATAATAATAATAATAATAATAATAATAATAATGTAATTTATTGAGCACATAAAATAGGTACATAATTGGTCTGTATTCAACAATCGAGTCGTTGATCTTCCATACATGTCCTGAGTATTACTGTAAATTGTCTCTACCAATAGCCCATTGGTATAGTTGCATATTTTCCAAGATGGCCACCAAAAAAATTGAAGGCACGTCAGGTAATATAAAGAATGATGTAAACAATCGATAATTATGAAAAAATCAAATTCGGCACACCAATCGAGCGGAATTACATTTGCTCCTGTACTATTTTCTTCCCCCCGACGGCTGTCACCTTATCGCGGTGGTGGGGTTTGCGTTGGCCAATGATCCATTGCAGCTACGCCGGCGAGCATATGCTCATGTGTAAGGGTTACCCATGCCGGACAGATCAGTGGTGATGCCTATACCAAGAGCAGCCAGGGTCGGCCTAACCATGCCCTCCCTTGAATTTGCGGTCCCCTCGGGCCGGCCTCCCCCCTCGAGATGGTGATCCCCCTGAAATCGGGTTCAGCCGGCCCGAATCCTCACACCCCCCGGTCCGTCCCTATTCCGGCCTGGCCTTCCCACCAGTGCTGGACTCCCCCGGATCGGGCCCGTTAGCTCGACCCCCTCCCCTTGCCCTCCAATTATGATCAACAAAGTTAAATATAACAATTAATGTGCGCAATATAACCTCGTCGTTGACGCGCCATTAAACCAAACTAATCAATCATCAATCAAATCAACTATTTCTTCAATGTTGACTTCTATTACCAGTTCATTTGCGATGTTGCCCGACTCGACCCAACTAGGCTACAATGTAATGATGGCGAAGTTCAACGACAAGGATCCGACACATCTCAGCTTCTGCGATTCGTTGAAGTGGGCGTTCATGATCGCCGATCACTTGACTTTCAATACGGAGGCAAGTTCCTTCGACACGCTTGAGCATGTCTACCAAGGGTGCATACCGATTTATGATCAGGTCGCCCAGTTTCCCTATCCTTTTAACATTGTGACGTAACACCTGGGCGTGACCTTGAGTCGAATCGTGGTCGAATGAATGAAAATAGAGTAATCACAACGCCCGACCTCTTGAGCTTGAGCATTATGGGCACTGGTTTCAGCTCGTTTGTTGACGCTGCAAGTTTGATTTAACCCGTAAATCCTATGGTGACGTCATCGCCCAACCAGCTTCTATTTTGGACCTCACCCCAAATCGACACTAAAATTTGCATTAAAAAATAAAGTGCTGTTCATAAAGGACGTCACGCTTTAGGGGGGAGGGGGGGGGGGTGCACCTGTATGGGACTCAGTGTGACAGGGGGAGAGGAGGGGGGGGGGGGGTCAGGAGGCAGTAGGACGTCACGTTTTGATATAGATATTTTCAAGCATTTTAAATTTCATTTGATATGTCGGGACCGAAAAATTCACTAAAAACGATTAATTCTGATAAATATTCAGTCAAAAATACTCTATTTAAGGGGAGGTAGAGATAGATTTGTGACGTCCTTTTAGGGGGGGGGGTCTCGAAAAGTGGAACACAGCGTGACAGGGGTGGGGGGTCAAAATATCCCATTTTTAGCGTGACGTCCTTTATGCACAGCCTCAATACGCCACCTGGCGTAAAAAAATTACATTTTCGCAGTGAGTAGCTTCAAGGACCAGTGAACCCAAAAACCAAAATTGTATTATCATTCTTTTACATTTAAGCACACATTTAAGCACATTGACGCAGTGTTGAAGATTCCAGCCTAACGCGTATGGTCTTGAAATGATACATAAAGACTGATATTTATGTATTATACATAAAAGTCAGTGTTACAGTGTTACATCGATTTTCATCTTCAAATATTCGGTGTGAGTAAACTATAAAGTGCAACCCAGGATTAAGCTTATGATGAAATAGCAAACAAATCTTCCTCTTCCTAACCATATTTTATTTTATTAAATATTACAATGCGTATCATTTACATGCAATTAATAAAATCTCATATTATGCTCCACTTTATTTTACAAGCTGGTACTTGAGAGTGTAAATATCGCGTTTTGTTATGAATTCTGCATGCTCGTAACCTCTTGACCCCGCCTTAGCCTGGGAATTTGTGTCGCGATCACATTCAGCAACCCAATTTCCAAGAGCATCAGAGCATAAAAGTAGACAGATAAATTTACGAACGAAATGTGATCATTATTGAAGGTAATTTAAACATATTTTATGCTCAATGAATCGAAAAGAGACCACAATGCAATTATTTTCAATCACAACTTTCAAGTTTATATTTTTTTCTAATTTTCTGCTTGTCACAAATCAAAAGCTATAAGTAGATCAACAACGGTAGTGATTGGTGTCAGATGCGATTACAAAAAACATGGTGTCCAGGTTTACAGGGCCTTTTAGTATGCATGCGCGGGCAAGTCACTTTCATGTCAATCGTATAACGAGTTCAGTAAAAGTTATAACTACATCGCGAAATAACATAAATTAATGAATAGTGTCACCAATCATACAATCAGCATATTTCATTACATCAGTCATTCAAATTCTTGCGAGAACCATTTGTAGTATATTCACCAAAAGCACCACTTGCACTTGACAGATTGCTTTTGAATGAATGTGTGCTGAAATGAAATATGCCGAATGTATTTGATTGTTGACACTGAGCTGAGCATCAATTTCTGTTATTTCGCGATGTAGTTATCTAGTGGAGCGGTCGCTCTACTCAGCCAAGTCGTACTGTACACTCACACTCACTCAACATACCGTAAATGCCTAATAAACTGAGGAGCAGACCAAACACTTTTACTGTAAGCAACAACCTGGCATTTTCGGCCTACTGGATCTTAAAATTGGAAAATCTCACATGGTTGCGAAATATTTTAATTTCGAGCTATGGTCTCCCCCACTACATATACCAAATTTGGGAACAATAGGTTATGCCATTTGCGAGCTAGAGGGCCGTGAAAACAGTGAAATTACATCCCCTTTTAAAAAGCTATCTGATGATGATTCAGATATCAGGAAACGTTGCTATCACCGCCACAGCATAAACGGCTGAACCGATCAACCTGAAAATTTTAACACATGTGCACTTTTGGCGTCTGATGATACCTTTGTTCTTGTAAATTTTTTGTGCCGCCATTTTTAAACCGGAAGTGACGTCATGTCTAGAAAACGGCTAAACCGATCGGAACAAAATTTTCGCCAATCGATTCAGACGGTCATTTATATGAAATATCAATAGTCGAAATAGAAATGCACTAATACAAAAACCGGAAATGACGTCATAAAAATGCCAAATCTGACTAAAATCATCTCTTATAACAATAAGTACATATTCAGAAGGCTTATATAAATGTTACATAACATTTATAGATACAAATATTAGGTGGCAGTGATGTCAGCCGCCATTTTGAAAACCGGAAGTGATGCGACAACTCGAAAACGGCTGGACCAATTGGAACGATGTTTTCGCAATTAATCATGAAATATTATTTTAAGCTTACATTTAGCACAACACAATTGACCAATGTAGGTGGGCGTTGCCTTATGAAAGACAAAAGTATTACCATGGTTACTCCAGGGTTCTTAGAAAAATAACAATTTTTCATTGAAAAAAATGAAATTCAAAAAGATCAAATAATTTAGCTCACACGTGTTTAATAGTTTAATTTACCACTTGAAATAGAACAATCAATATATTTAAACTCATATAAATCATGTTTGATGATATGCTGGACAATTATTACAGTGGTACAACGAAACAAATTATATTTTGCCAGGTATGTTGCCAAAGCGTTTTACTTTTTAATGGCTTCTGTCACTGGATTGTTTCGTCAACTTAAAAAGGCCTTAGCTCTCATATAATAAGTTAATTGAGACTGAACAAGATTCAAGTAGATAGTTTAAATCATTACTATTATTAATGGCAATTTGTAGATTGTAAAACTGTTAAATTCTGTAAGAAACAGCTGTTTGCTGTAAACTGACAGTTGTTTGGTCACTGACAGCTGTCAGTGACCAAACATTGACTTTTGTTTTATGACGTAGTGGGGGGAGGAGATCTACATTGGTCAATTCTTCTTAGCAACTAAATCTCAACGGCGTATTTTTTAAAGGAATTATAGTCATTGGTGACACAATATTACAAGTTGGAAGAATAAACTGAAAAAAGGAGTGATATCCCCATAAAAAACACTCCGTGTAAAAATACCAGCCAAGTTTTTTCAACTAAAAAAATAGAAGACATCTAAAAATTCAGCACTGAAAAGTAGTGATATCAAAAAATGGCCAAGTCAAAACTTTTCAAAAAATACTTGGCGCATCGTTTCTTAGGAGATTTTAGATATATTTTATGTATAGATGAGTATATTTGATTTCCGGCCTACTTCTATACTATTTATATGCACGATGCGTCAAGTATTTTTTTTAAAGTTTTGATATGGCCATTTTTTGATATCACTACTTTTCAGTGCTGAATTTTTAGTTTTCTTCTATTTTTTTAGTTGAAGAGACTTGGCTGGTATTTTTACACGGAGTGTTTTTTTTTATGGGGATAACTTTTACTGAACTCGTTACGATTACGAATGACATGAAAGTACCTTGCCCTCATGCAATTTATGCACTCATGTGAGTGGCCATCTTATATTGATATTAGCACATTCTCTAGGTACTTTTAGTTTCGAATTACCATCCCTTAATCTCCATGTATCTTGATTTGACAGGAACTTAACATTGGTATAGTTATCGTCCAAGATCTTGCAAATATGAGTTTGGGTCATGTCGCCAAACTGTCCTTGCCGCTGGTGAAGAAGGCTGAAATCTGTGCCAGTGTAAGTCTATCTTGATACTTTTATCATTATGGATCCAATTTGCTTACTACCTACTTCTTTGACGTAACGACTGATGAATTATCCTCCTCAGACCCAAACATTGTTTTGCCCTTGTTTTGGTAAAATTTATTTTCCTAAGAAAAAAACATTTGAACAAATTTGAAAAAAAAAATCTGTGTTTTTTTATATTTGAATAATTTTTAATTTTTATTGACTAATTAAAAAGTCATTGTAATGGTGTAAAAAATAAAAAAAAAAATGTTAAAATATAATCTATGCTGTTTTGTTATGGCATTGAAGCAATTTTTTTTTTATATTCCACAATGAATAATTACAATTTAATTAAATTACTGTAAAATGGGGTTTACAATGGCGGCCATTTTTTGGTAGATAATATTCAGATGATTGTCACAGCGTCAACCAATAACATACAATCTTCAAAAAAATTATGTTATGCTTCAACCTATGTTACATCTAAAAATACTGAACTGCAAGTCCCTACGTCCGTCCGCGTCAATAGACCAAAACATAAACTAAACGCGCATGCCCAATCCGCCATTTTCTCTTCCAGCTATGTGTGACATTCAGTCAAGGCAGTCCAGGCGCGTAGGAAGGGGGGGGGGAGTGGGGGTCAATGACCCCCCCCCCACTTTTCATCTTGACACCCCCAGATATAACCCCCAGATATACAAAAATGTTGATGTAGAGATCCAAAAATTCACAGATTTGCTCCATTATGAGGTTGAATTCTCAAAATTTTCCCAAGTTTTGCAAAACTAATTGAACAGAGGTATTATCTAATGAGACAATAACTCGTTTGTCCAACATGATCATCCTCATGAATACAATTGAATAATTACACGTTACACTATGATACCAAAACATATAGGTACTTACAGATTTTCCTTATTGCTTATTGGTTATTGCAACCGTTTTCTCATAACTTGTACAGACAACGCATTAAGTCGTGATAATTCTTCACCCTTACAGAATATCATGATACCACCACTCATACAGCGAAGCTCGATAAGTTGCCTACAGCAAACCCCATAGTTATTTGTCAACAGAGGGATGACTGAATTACTGGGTTGTGTTCCTCAGGCCCAGATAGATCACACAGATAAGGAAGTCAATGTTATGTCGATCGAACAAACATAACTTAACAACAACCACATTTCTTTTATCGGAACTAATAATTTACTTTCAGTTAAAACAAATATAGTTGGTTGGTGCATTAGGATTTCATTGGTATTGATAATATCAAGATTGTTATAATACATTTTGGAGTATTTAAACTATTTAATTTTAATACACAAAAATTATTTAATCATTATTTTTAATTATTTTATCTAAAAATTCATTTATATTAAAATGAAGTTAAGATCGTCGATTTGAATGTAATTTGTATTTAATAAATCTTCCCAATAAAATAAATCGGTTAATTAAATGAAACCTGGTGTCAAGGCTGACAACATAATTTGATCTATAATATCAATCAGTATGTGAATCATTGATCAGAAAATATTTGATTGTTATTGTAAACACTTAAACAGCTCCTATAACCATCAAACCTTGGATACATTCATTTGTAAAAAGCGGAAAGTAACTGAGACTCCACAAAAATTGCATTATGAAAAATAAAAAAAATTAAACATAAAACATAAATATTATACATAAAAATTTATGTAAAATTAGATACATATCAATATAATATCGAACTGATTGTATAATATTACCTAATAGCTGTTACTTTTTAAGTTGGTGCACAAATAGAATAACACTTTTTATTCACTTCGAACCAGCAAATACGTGAATTCATATTAATTTTGTTATAGGGAAGGGAAATTAAGATTTTATTGCTAAAACTGAATTTTTTGGTAATTCTTCAAATAAAACTACAACTGTGTAACCCCTGGTTAAACAGGTTTCATCACTATTATTTTTATCGCTGTGTCGTTCTGGAGCCCAAGTCTTGAAAAAAGCGTTTTGAAACCGTCTGGCGTTTTCATTGATCAAAACATAAAAAAGTTGAAAGCTAAGGTATAGTCGTCAACTTTTTTACGTTTTGATCAATGAAAACGCCAGACGGTTTCAAAACGCTTTTTTCAAGACTTGGGCTCCAGATGTTAAACGCATCATAGTATGATCTCATCAACTCTAAAACACTCTCTTCTTCTCTTCTTATTCCTCTAAAAAATCTATAAGAAAAAGCATTTTAAAAATACGCTAATCTTCCTAACGATTGATATCAAAATCCTGAGATCTGTCGAATAAACGAAAATCTTTATACTTGAATTGTCGAATTAGCATTTGTTTAATGACGGTCTACTCAGATTACAGAAAAATTAAGTAGTTTGGGAAATCACATAGGAAATAACAGTATTGATATTTTTGTGATTGCATCGCATCGAGTAGATATTAGTGTGGTGGAGTTGTTGACAGACAAAAACCAGTTTTTCAAGTCATCCGTCTGTTGATAAAATAACTATGGGTTGCTGTAGGCAACTTATCGAGCTTCGCTGTACGAGTGGTGGTATCATGATATTCTGTATGGGTGAAGAATTATCACGACTTAATGCGTTGTCTGTACATACATTCTTACATTTTACTCAACACTTGACGATACCCATACATGTATTATGTACTTGTCCACGGGATGATAATAAAATAAAATAAAATACAATACAAAGGAATTCCAAAATCGATTCATAATCGATTCTCTTTAGGGATTTTATCGAATAACAAAATTTACAGATTATAATGCATTTTGTCTAAAGTTTCCCAAGAATATTGCATATCACACATTTTTAATTTCTTTGAAAAGGATGCCAAAATAGCTTCAAATTCGATTCTTTTGTATCAAAAACTCAAAAAATTCCCTGCGGGGCCATAGGGGATTCTATAAAAACAAATAGAACTACAGATTATATTACATTTGTCTAAAGTTTCCACAGAATATTGCATTTCATACATTTTAAATTTCTTTAAAAAGTATGCCAAAATAGCTTTAAGGTGGATTCTTTTGTATCAAAAACCCAAAAACTTCCCTGCGGGGCCAATGGGTATTCTCTAAAAACAAATAGCTACAAAATATATTACATTTGTCTAAAGTTTCCACAGAATATTGCATTTCACACATTGTACATTTCTTTGAAAAGTATGCGAAAATAGCTTCCAATTCGATTCTTTTGTATCAAAAATTCAAAAAAGGCCCTGCGGGGCAATTTGGGTTGCGGGCCCTCCAGACCCCCTTGTAACGGCGTCTACTTTTCCTCACATTCATTGATCCCGATAATTTTGACCCCCTTACTCAAAATGAAGTTCCTACGCGCCTGCAAGGCACTTATATGTCAATCGTATAACGATAGTTCAGAAAAAGTTATAATTACATCGCCAAATAACAGAAATTGATGCTTACCTCAGTGTCAACATTCAAATACAACCGGCATATTTCATTTCAGCACATATTCATACACATTCTTGTGAAAACTAGATGTCTATTCACCAAAATCACCATTTGACAAACGCATTTTTTATCACGGTCTTCTGAACCGTTCCCTTTCTGAATGAGCTCATTCAGAAAAGTTTCAGAAAGCCGTGATAAAAAATGCGATATGTCAAATGGTGTTTTTGGTGAATAGACATCTAGTTTTCACAAGAATGTGTGTGAATATGTGCTGAAATGAAATATGCCGATTGTATTTGAATGTTGACACTGAGGTAAGCATCAATTTCTGTTATTTCGCGATGTAATTATAACTTTTACTGAACTCATTAAGATTGACATTTAAGTGACTTGGAACATGCGCACTAAAGAGTGGTCACACATAGTGACACGCCCTTTTTTAGTTCGCTTTGAGGGCGCCACTAGTTTATGTTTTGGTCTATTGTGCATCGGCATTTACTCCACAGCACAGCTGCGTTAGTTGTGTTGCCTATATACAGGAGGTGTCTACCTACTGGCAATGCTGCTATACCAGTCATGCACGTAATCTAACTGCAAGGGTTTACCTTTCTCTTGGAGTTGACCGTATATGTACTTGGACTCTTCATCGGGAGGGACCATTCCCAAATTCTTCAAATCATTTTGTAGAAGAATAAGGTTATACATCATTCTAGTATTTTAGCCAATAAGGGCTCGATTGCAATCTCACGCAATCGCCTTTATAATTCACAATCATAATCATCAACAGAAGTGCATCATCAATTTGTACTTTACTGCTTCCATTTATAATTCTATGCATTTCCTATAATGTATAATAATTCTAGAATATTAATCATATTTCCTACATTCATATATATGGAGCAGCAGAAAGTCTAGGCGTTTTGTTTTCGAATTTAAAAATTTTTCGATTCCATATCTTTATTTAAATTATAAAGAACCAATCAAGAACAACCAAGGAGCCGCAGGTTGCCGACCCCTGCGCTAACGCAATGGGACTGACAAAGATGTATTGTTACAGAAAGGCTACGGTGTGCGAGTCAAAGGGGTCCACTACATCAACCCTCCGCCCTTCGTAGCCACCATCTTGTCGATGCTCAAGGCCACGGTGAGCAGCAAGATCAAGTCCAGGGTCCACGTGCACACGACCCTGGAGTCCCTTCACTTGCACGTGGACAGACACGTGCTGCCAGTGGAGTACGGCGGAGACGAGAGGAAGCTCAGTGAACTGGCGGGTATGACGCATTGTAATCAATAATCATCTTCTTCTTCGGCTCGATCGGAAAGACAAGCTGAAAAAATCAAAGAAAGTGTCCAAAAGAGCCGAATGGAGATATACCCTACTCTCGCTTAATAAGGCTGCAAACACACGGGGCGTTTTTTTCATGCCCAGACGAGGCATGCAAAAACTCGCGACGTTTTTCTTGGTCGAACACACTTAGCGTGCAAGACGCGACGGTTTTTAGCAGCTGTCAAGGTACATGCTATGTCAGCTGTACATAAACGTCGCGTGAAATGCACGCCCGTGAGTTTGTTTCATTTGAATAAATGTATTACATTTTAAGAGGCAAACGGAAGCGAGGGGGAATCGCACGGTTCGTCAGAGCGTTTTTTTGAAATTTTGTCTTCCCACTAAATAATTTTAAAAATCAGATAGTAACGACCCATTACAGCCTAATAGACTAAATAATGCCGCAAACTGGAGTTCATTATTACCTCTTATGCGACCTCAAAGTGTTAAATACGATATTTTTTGTAAATTAATAAAAAATAATCGTATTTAACACTTTGAGGTCGTACCAGAGGTCATAATGAACTCCAGTGTGCGGCATTATTTAGTCTATTAGGCTGTTATGGGTCGTTACTATCTGATTTTTTAAAATTATTTAGTGGGAAGACATAATTTCAAAAAAACGCTCTGACGAACCGTGCGATTCCCGCTCGCTTCCGTTTGCTTCTTAACGACTCCGCCCGGGGTGGGCATGAAAATAAACGCGACATGTCGCGTCTGGCCGGCATGGGAAAAACGCCGCGTGAAAAAACCGCCTCGTGTGTTCGCTCCCATGAGGCTCTGTGCTACCTATCTGCTCGGCGTCTCGCCGGCGTGCAAACGCTTCGGCATGGCATGATAAAATAAAACGCCCCATGCTTTCGCAGCCTAACACGATGACTGTTGTCCTTAGCAGGCGCGTAGGAAGGGGTGGTATTCGAACAAAATAAGCGATACGTGATGGCAGGAAACTTTTTAGTTGCACTTTTTTATTTTGATGTTCGTGTTTCCATAGGGCAGTGAAAAACGAAAAACAAATGCAATTTAGATTGTATTATTAAGCCTATATTCTCAACAGAGCCGAGGCTCCACTAGTGAGAATGTAATATAGAGAAGGGAGGAGAGGAAACCCGGTACCGGCATGTAGCCTACTCCTGACGAAAGATACCAAGGGGACCAACGGCTTAACGTCCCTTCCGAAGGACGGTGTAACATTCACAGCACGGGCCTCCACAACCCGCGCCGTCGAGAGACTGATAACAGGTGGAGGGAGGTCGTCACACTAACCCCCAAACACCCCAGTCTCTCTGGCCCAACGGCAGCAACCTGGCAAGGCAGAGTTGAATGGTCACCCATCCAATCGCTGACCGCGCTCAATGTTGCTTAACCTCGGTGATCTAACGAGAACCGAGGTATCCAACACACCAGCCGTTGGGTATTAGTTACAAGTTTTCTTTTTCAGCCATAACAACCAACTAAAGCAAATTTTATATCATTTATTTACATAAATAAACCCTTCATATCCTCCATTATGGATAGTACCAAAGAATCCACCAGAGGTCAGTCGTGTTCCTTATTTTCTCGAATTATCTTCCCACTCGAACAGTGACCCCCTATTCACCAACCAAAATGATGTGGAATAACTTATAAATTGTTCAAATTCTAAAAAAAAAACGTCGTGCGAGGAAACAATAGGGGAATTGTTTGTTGTAATTTGAGAAGTTCGCAGCAACCCATAATCCCTTTCAAATTGCTTATATTCAAGAAAAAAAGGCCCTATACAAGGTTGTTTGCTTCAGTCTGTGCATTTTATTGTCCCACGAATTTTAAATTTGTTTTAATTCAACAAAACTTTCTGCGGGTTCCTACGGGCCATGGAATGTATAAATTTGTTACTTGCAGACGACTTGAGAAGGGAGCTCGAGGCGCACAGAGATTGGTACTTGGAGCACGAAGTTACCGGCAGAGTCGACGAGACGAAGAGGCCGGGCAAAGCAGTCGACACCAACGAGATGTTCGGCCTCGTCGGCTCCTTCAAGAAACTCGCAGTGGACTGATTTGTTCGTTGTTATGGTTTATATTATCCTGTTCAAAACAAAACAAAATTGTTTCGTGTGTGAGTGTAACTTTTACATGATGTTCACATGATCAGTCTGATTGTATATTAGTAGCTCTCTTTCATTTTTGCTTATTGCATCGTTAATTAGGCGCTGTTATTCAACAAAACCGCGCAAAACTATGAGATTTGCGATACGATTGGAGACCAAACCCGATGATAACCAATTGATCTCAAATTTTAATCATGATTAGATGAAAGACAAACTTGGGGTTATCACTTGGCATATTTTTGAAATTTTATTTTATACGGCACCCAGGGAGACAAGAAAATAGCAAATTTTTCACCAAAAATCCACTATTAATTACTAATTAACGAAACAAAAAATTAAAAATGTACCAATGGGATACATTTTTTGGGACAAGTTTGTCTTTTATCTAATCAAGATTAAAATTTCAAGTAATTTGGTCTTCCCATTTCGTCTCCAATCGTATCGCAAAAAGTGTCTACAAAAAGCAGCAAAATCGCTCGTGCTTGCAGCACCTTGTTACTATTTCAACATTGTAAAATTCTAAAGGAATACGAAAATTTTCCATAGTCGTGTATGGTAAAATCCCTTACAGAAATGAATGTGCAGAATATGTGATATGAGATATTTTAAATCCTGTGGTCTGGATGAAAACTAGATCTTTGTTTGAATACAGAAAACCCTGACCATTTTCCAAAGTCGTGTATGGTAAAATCCCCTGCACAAATGGGGAAATATCCGAATTATTTGGTATTTTCAGCTCACTCAAAAGTTCAAAAGTTTAATTATTGATAACTCTAAGTTATACCCATATTTCAATTCTGTGAGTTACATTTTTGATCAATACAAAAATACAAATTATTAAATAAAAAAATCGACTATATAGTCGATTTCGAGATAATAACCCAGGGGTCAGTGGTGACCTCTCGGGGTCAAATTACATAAATCCTCATAATTTATATAATTTATAGGTATCTAAACCAATGTTTGCTCTTTAATGACAATCTGCAAACATGTGGTACAATAATAAGAAATTACACAAATTTGCACAATGTATCATTTGGGTTTTTTTTGGGGTCACATATCAAAAAACCTTATTTATTGGCCTATTTAATTTGAAGATTTTTTGAAATGAGTTGAAAACATATTTTGAGCGTTAATAACGATGATCAAAACCAAAATGGTTGCAGTAAAGGGCATAATGGGCCAAATTAATCCAAATATTGAATGAATTTTGGTTTGGAATAACAACAAAATATAATAGCAGCACGAAATATGGTGCATAAGTTTCAAAGCGGTAGATGTTCCATTTGGTATTTAAAATAAGGGAATACTCATACTTAATGGCCTTATTTGAAAATCTAATATATTTCTGTAATTTTCCTATGCTTTGTATACAAATATTTCCAAAGAATTCGAGAATATGAATGGCCATGAATGGTATAAATAAATAAAAAATCTGGGGAGGATTTATTGGTCAAGAGCAATTTTATTCAATCTAGTGGAGCGGTCGCTCCACGCCAGCCAAGTCGTACGGCGCGCGCACACACTCATTTAAAAAGGCTGGAGCAAACCCACTTTTACTGTAAGCATCAAAGTGGCATTTTCGGCCTACTGGATCTTAAAATTGGAAAATCTCACATTGTTGCGATATATCTTAATTTCGAGCTATGGCCCACCCTACAACATATACCAAATTTGGGAACAATAGGTTACGCCCTTTGCGCGCTAGAGGGCCGTGAAAACAGTGTTTTAGGGCGGTTTTCATAATAATAATCTCAGTAGTAGTAGTAGGGTGGAGCTAAAATATGGTAAACAGGCCACAGCATAAACGGCTGAACCGATTGATTTAAAATTTTTACCACATATGCACTTTTGGCGTCTGAGGTGCCTTTTGCTATAACTGGTTTTATGCCGCCATTTTGAAACCGGAAGTGACGTCATATCTCGTCAACGGCTGGACCGATTGGAACGAAAATTGCGCCAAACGATCCAGACGGTCATCTATATGCATGATAAGTAGCAAAAGACTAAACATTATGTTAAAGAAACCGGAAATGACGTAATGAAATTTGAAATACATCGATTGGCTTTTTGGCAACAAAGATTGATCCGATTATTTTGATATTTATGTAACGTATGTACTTTTGACGTCTCATGTGACTTGTTATAAAACCAACCGGAAGCCGCCATTTTGAAACCGGAAGTGACATCATATCTCAATAACGGCTAATTAGATTTAAACGAAACCAGCGCAAAACAATTTAGACGGTCAACTTTATGTATTATCATCAATAATATTTGCAGTTTCTCATACCTAAACCGGAAATGACGTCACACATTTTAATAATCTCACAAATTTTTATTTTGATGCAATAAATATACTATTTGAGACAGCTTATAAAATTATAATCATGTTTCAAATATACTTCAAGGGGTCAGAGATTTCAGCCGCCATTTTTAAACCAGAAGTAACATCATATCTCAAAAACTGGTAGACAAATCGGTATGAAACTAGCGCTAAACGATTCGGATGGCCATCTCTATGGAATATGAACAGTACAAATAGAATTTTCCTATTTATGAGACCGGAAATGACGTCATTCAAATGTATAAATTATTATAATTCCCTCCTATACAATAAATACATATTCAGAAAGCTTAAAATGATACACATCATTTATAGAAATAAATTCTATGTGGCATTGCAGAAAGTTCAGCAGCCATTTTGAAAACCGAAGTGTTTCCATATCTCGGAACTGGGTTGACTGATTGGAATTAAAACTTTTGCTATTCTTCGTGAAAGATCATTTAAAGCAATTATTTAGGACCATACGCTGCTATTCATTAGTGGTAACGAAATTGTAAAGGGTGATGATTTTTTAAAAGAATTTAGTAATTGTTCATTTCATATGTGTCACAAGTTGTTAGAATAAACTAAAAAAAGGAGTGATATCCCCATAAAAACACTTCGTGTAAAAATACCAGCCAAGTCTCTTCAACTAAAAAAAAATATGAAATCTAAAAATTCTGCACTGAAAAGTAGTGATATCAAAAAATTAGCCAAGTCAAAACTTTATTTGAAAATCAAAAAATACTTGGCGCATCGTTTTTTTTAGGGCATTATAGGTATACTATGTATATGTTTATTTCATGTATAATTTATAATTGGCTTATACTTCCAAGCTATTTAAGTACACGATGCGCCAAGTATTTTTTGATTTTCAAATAAAGTTTTGACTTGGCTAATTTTTTGATATCACTACTTTTCAGTGCAGAATTTTTAGATTTCATATTTTTTTTTAGTTGAAGAGACTGGGCTGGTATTTTTACACGAAGTGTTTTTTGTGGGGTTTATTTTACAAGCCAAATCTCAAACTTATCTATATTAGAACACTTTCTTTTTTAGTAAATGATTTGCCTTCGCATGTCACGATTAAAGTGCATTATATTATGCACTTATTATATTATGTTATATTATATATTATGCACTATACCCATTATATTATAGTGATTTTCAGATGTCCTAATTATTTTTGGAATCTGCAGACGTTGTCGTTAAATGCGTCGTCAGTAATGGTGTTGATAAATATATGGTTTAGGGCTTATGCCAGTATACGCCGTATACATATACATTATTTTTACATGCATTTTATTTTGTATATTAAATTTGATTTTTAGACAGAAACAAAAATTGCCATTACTTTTTCATCTGATTGCTCGATATCTTTTATTTGAACAATTTACGACGCCCAAGTTAACAAAACAACATGTACTTTCAATACTGAGGAAGCATGGCTTCTAACCATTGTTAGAAAGTGCATAATCATTTTTTAAGTGCAGACAATGATATTGTACGTATAATATCTCATAATAGCTATCACGAAGGTCTTAATGATTAATGTAATTACTAATTACCATCGTAAAAACACCGGACACGTCACTTCAAAATAAAATAAACACAGAAAATGCAGCATTGAAAAGTAGGGATATATTAAAACTTGGGCCAAGCCATCACATAATTTTCAAAATCAAAAATTACTTGGCGCACTGTACTTTAGAGTAAAGGCTAGAAATCAAATAATATCCATAATATATACCTACCTTTTTTTTATTTAATTCAACAGAATGCGCCAAGTATTTTTTGAAATAGAAGCTGTGTTTCTGTTGAAAACTTTCATGGAGATCATAAGAAGGGATTTGCGTTGTGAAAAAATCCATCCGAACCGGGTCTCGAACCCGGGGTCGGGCGAGAGCACTACCAACTGAGCCGGTCGGACGGACGGACATTAGACACAACGCACTAATTATCGTATTACACACACCGGTGGCATGACAGTTCGTAGTGAGCATTCTCTACATTCATTCCATTCTCCTCGGAGATCTCTAATCCTCATCAGTGCGTTGTGTATAAATTCCGTCCGTCCGACTGGGTAGCTCAGTTGCTAGAGCTCTCGCCCGGCAAGTGAGAGGCCCCGGGTTCGAGTCCCGGTTCGGTCGGATGGTTTTCACAACCCACAAACCTTCATTTTAATTATTGATTTTTAAAATAATGTATTGACTTGGACCATACCCGGAGTGTATTTTTATGGGGATATTACGCCATTTTAGTTTATTAATACCTACAACTTGTAACACTATCGGAACATGACAAATGCCTTAAAAAAACTCTGTTTATACGATTTGGTTAATATGAAGTTGTGTTTCATTTGCTCGCCATTTGCTGCGTTCTTCATCGACCCACAAGCCAAGTGATTGCTATTAAAAATTAGAATTAAATATAATATAAAATGTATAATATAGAAAAGATTTCGTTTCAATAGAGCGAGCCATTCTCAATAGACCATTTTAAATATTATCTCGGTGGCTCTGCTTTCTAATAAAAATCATATGCAGTATTATTTCCAGACACCTTAGTCCCTGTTTTACCTATTGTTGAAACAGGGACTAAGGTGTCTGGAAATCAAACTGCATATGATTTTTATTAGAAAGCAGAGCCAATGAGATAATATTTAAAATGGTCTATTCATATAGTATAACTTCCGGTTTTCCAATTGGCGGTTAAAAATACTGACACAAATATTAATGTCTTGCCATCATTATTAATTCAAGCTCAAGTGAGATACTTGTGTACAATAGAGCATGATTCAAATCATTAGTATATTCTAATATAAATATTGTAGTCTTATATTTATTTAACAGTGAGTTCTTGTTTATGTTTATAACCGCAATATAATTTAATTTGAGTGGATTTTATATTTATTTTGAATGAAAAGAAAAAAGTTGTGATTTGGAAAAAGCTAGCCAACATCACAATTCAAAATTAACCATAAAATTTATAAAACTTATATCACACACAATTACATTATTTTGACCTAAGAGTAATTTATTGATGTTTAGATGGCATGCTTGTGGTCACATAAATGTGAAACGATGTGATATTGTATTTGTGTATTATTGCCAACATACAAACTGCAGAGAGTTGGTTGCAACATTGCTCTTTCGTTGCCAGGGAGACAGTTGTTTATCAGTAAAGTATAGAAAGATAATGGCTTCTGTCAAAAGTGTGGAATTCCAGTTGTCAGGAGGCATTTTATTAAAAAGAAAGATGATGCGAGATGAATGTCCAAATGTGAAGTGACCAAAAGTTCAACATAGTCTGAAGAATGTCGCGAAAACAGTGCCCGAGGAATACCTTGATCTTTATTTGTTAGCAAATGACGTATGTACTGAGTGTAATCCAACCACTAACCCTCAAAAACCAAATATCAAGAACATTGTGGATTAAACTTGCTTAAACAGAAGATTATTGCTTCTATGAATCGAATAAAGATTACTGCATTCTATAAATGAAGACATACTGTTAATTATTATTAAAAGAATCGTGAAAGTATGTTGTTCAAATCCATGTTTGAAAACGGCTCGCTTCTAATCACCTTGATATCTCATCTTTGCAAAGATCTCTGTTGCCAGATGTAAGGCTTGTAATTCAAAAATACAGGATTCCGTTGGCTTTAAACGAAGATATCTCGGTAATTAGTATGGTGATACATATTTTTAAAACGGTGATTCGATTGAGAAATATGTCGACCTCAAATTAATTGAATAAAAAAAGACTTGTATGGTGTAACTTTTTTAAAATCATGATTTGAGTGTGTTAGTAATCATGATAACCATGTTATCTTATGAGAAATGTCATCATATAAAAGAAGTCATATCTCAAAAAAGAGTACCGCAAGGTGGTTTTTTGACTTCACATATGCATTTGTCTATGTTCAGTGAATACCTTGACAAAATTTCAAGGATTTTTTGAACTTTTAGAATAATGATGGAAAGACTTTAAATACCAATAATTCATTAGAAGCCTTCTGAATGTATACCGGGTGGCGCAAAAAACGCATAATGGGCGAGACATCGCTGTGACGAAACTACTACATAAATTGGGCTGAAAATTTCACATAATATAAGCAACGTACTGAGATTTAATGTGTAAAAGTTTCAAAAACATTACTTTTGTGGAAAAAAGTTACAGCAGTTCGAATTTGGTTGTCAAAAAATCGATTATACGGAGCTCAAATAGGACGCGTCAAGAAAACGTTCATTGAATTGGTTCAGACGATGTTTCTTCAAAACTACGCATGATAGCAAGTTGAAAATATCAAATTTTATGCAAAATATATTGACATCATTGGTGTAAGCTTTTCAATAAATTTGAATTAATGGAGCGAAAGTTATGGTACCTTGAAGTTGAGTTTAAAAGCAGAATGCTAGTGAGATAATTTCACTTTTTGAAATTATCGTGTGTAGTATAATAAAACTTTGAAATGATATTTTGCTTTTAGGCTCAGCTTCAAGACACTATAAACTTCGTTCCTTTTATCCAAATGTACTGAAATTTGTACATACTTGATATCAATATATTTTGTATAAAATTTTAAATTTTCAGATTGATATCATAAACTGTTTTGAAAAAACAGCGTCCCGGTCAATGAACGTGTTCTGTACGCGGGCTATTTGAGCTCCGTATAATCGATTTTTGGACAACCTAATTCGAACAACTGTAACTTTTTTTTCTAAAAAAGTAACGTTTTTAAAACTTGCATACATTAAACCTTAGTATATTGTTTAAATTATGTGAAATTTTCAGCCCGACGTATGCAGTAGTTTCGTCACAGCAATGTCTCGCCTATTGTGCATTTTTTTGCGCCACCCGGTATTTAAGAATTATGTGTTGAGAAAGAAGAAGTAAATTTAAGCAGATTTCACGTAAGTATGTCGTAATTTCCTTTTTAGTTTTTAGTATTTGATGAATTTAAGTATTACTATTGATGTTCCATATAGGTTTCTATTAACATAATAAGAATTTTCTTGACACGTTGACAAGAGAGTTCTCATTTGATGCACTTGCGCCCCTGTGCAACGTGTGATTTGCCAAGTCAAAACGAAGCTAGAACCTTGACTATTGTTCGTCCAGCGCGGCCAAAGCTCGTGATGTTTTAGCACGACTTGCATTAGATGTTAATGCAAGACCGGCTTATGTCCACTGGTTATTTTGGACCTGGACGAACAATAGCAGCCCAATAGTTGCCAAGTTGCGCTTCTGATCTTTGAAGTATGCAGTAGTGCAATGTCCGCTCGTCATAGGATACCGCATCTAGAGAGGAAATCACGAGGACATCCAAACCAGCATTCGTGATAATATTTTGAGTGAGAGTGTGCGTGTTGTACGACTTGGCTGGCGTGGAGCGACCGCTCAATTATATCGTCACTTTTTTACAACATAGTAAATTAGTTGCATTACACCGACATGCTAAGTTGAAGTTGTCTCTTTATTCTTTGAGTTACAAGCAATCGACATGGCTGTCTCTGTGGGTTCACGAAGGTTTCTAAGAGGAATATCATCAGCATCTGCAAGACGAACTGCAGCTTTAGTGAGATCTAATTCGAATGCGAGTGTCAAGGTGTCAAATAGTCATTTGATGGAGAACATGGCCTGGATTAATACTTTGAATGAAGCGAAGAAGATTGTCGACTATCCGTCCGAGTCATTCAGTTTTCGATTGCTGATGAATGGAGAATATTCCAGTGTTGTGCAGAAAATATTTAATCAAGATCATTTGAATCATCCTCTGAAGAATACTCTCGAGTAAGAAAAGTTTCTTTCGTTTAAACTTTTTTTTCTAAATTGAATTGTATTTTAAGCGAGCGGAGCGAGCGTCTTCACTTGACTCTTGCGGCACTTTCTCTGTGTGTGTGTTTTTTTTTTTTTTTGCTGGTTCAACCCAGGCCGCACCGGTCAACGTATCGATCTGAAATTTTGCACACACCTTCCTCTAATACTAACTTAGACCTGTATAGTTTTTGAGAAAGATCCGTTCACAAATAAAAAAAATCGCGTTTTCCCATATAAATAGCATTGTAGGTTCGAGGAGTCCGTTGCGGCCGCCCGATGCGCTCCATTCAAAACAACTCGGAAGCAAGCAGCTGTCTATCTATTATTGTTTGAATACGTAACAATTATTTCTTTGCGGTTAGATAATAGTTAAAGCAATACATGCGAGGTTATACTTAGGGCTTATTTTATTATTTTTGAAGATGTAGTTAATTGGTATAGGTATTTATTGTTTATGAGAGTTTTAACATGCAGTCTTACTTCCAATCTTTTCAAAGGCTGAGCAAATTATTTGTAGACCGATGAAAGGTTGGTTGATAATTGAAATTATGTTTATGAAATATTTATTTCATTTGTATCAGATACAATGTGTTAGGTTTGTGTTAGGTAAGCAATGTGCTAGAAGAAATAAGCTCTTTTATACGGAACGGCAAGTAACTGTTTGGATAATGTTTCTTAAATTATGTTTGCTCATATTAGCACTTAGATAATGGCCTATTTTGTGGTTTGAATCTCTGTATTTTTTATTTATAATAATTCCATAATACCTACGTACCTAAATACTGAAATAAATACACATGAGTGTGTATCATGTTGCAATGACTTGCAATAACTGTTGCAATAACTTGCAATGAGAAGCAAATTCAGCTATTTTTTATATAATTTAGTGGATCGTGCTTCAAGGTTTCAGTTGTTTTACGTATATTATTGCCGGCTTTTAAGGAATTATGGTTCGAGGTTTTGCACGTATCCGTGCTCGCTTATCAACGCGTTACACAGAGCGTTTTCCTAGTGTAGCATATTTACTCCAAAGAGACAAGTCTAGGTATACTATTTAAGAAAAATAATAGGTTACTAAAAGCTAATCACTGAAAGTATTGGTATAAAAAGTGAGCCAAGTCATGACGATTATTCTAATCCTTTACTATTAATGCACAGTTTCAACAATGGAGCTCTTAAATTGCGTTACGATAGACCTATATAGAAATCGTCATTTTAGCCCAATTTTAATCAAACCCGGACTTTGCCTGTAGATAATTTCGAGCCAAATAAAGTGCACACAATTTCAATCGAATCCGTTGAGTATTTCGAGAGATATTAAAAGAAAACCAAATTTGCATCGAAAAACTTAATTTTTTCGAAACTTTAGAACTATAGGAAGCCGTGAAATATTTTATTAGGCAGTGAAGAAAATAGATCTCACTTAGTAAACCTTGACTTTACAACCAGGGGCAAAACAATATTTCATGTGAATAAATGCAGACATCTTGGGGTGGGTTGGGGGGGGGGGGCAGGGAACATTTCTGGCCAGAGTGTAATATTGTTACCTTCTTATGGACTTGGATTAATTCCAATTCTACGTTTATTATTTGATCTATAGGGCTAGGATGTTTAGGACCTATGAAACGTACAAAATGGCAGGCAAATAGTACCTTAAAACTATTAAAAAAGGACCATAAAGTCCCGAAAAAGGACCAATGAAATGTTATGCTTTGTAATATTTTCAAGTTACAACAATTGTGAAAGACATATTGATATTATTTTCCCCAATAATTTAAGAAAAAGGATAAAAATACATTCAAATAGCAAATAAAGGACTAAATTCATACACATTGAGATAAAGACATTTTCAGGCAAAATAGAACACTTATATTTGAAATCAGGAACACATGAAACATATTTATGTATCAATATTAAACGTGGCTGAACAAAAAATTAAAAAGGATGTCCTAACATACCAGCTCTGATATTACTATAGACAAGGATCAATCAAGGACATATCTTTTCCGCCTGACGTCACAACTTCCCATTTTATCAAAAGATTTTAGTGTGCACCTACTTAATTAATTTTATGTATTATGAATCGAAATGATGCAGAATCTTTCATTGATGTGTTGATGTAAGTAGAGATGCGAACGATTAAATAATCAGGATAAGGTATGAAGTGGAAGCCTGCATAAAATCGCGTAGGTTTCTACTATAGCCTCTCGCAACCTGGAATTTCAAAGTAATTTTTGAAGTTATTACATACAAAGTATAAACACACTTTGATATTACATCTCAATACCATTTTTCTTTCATTATTTTGTGCATAGGCGTTTGTTATACCATTTTATTATTGACTACCCATATTTGCTTTAATTAAAATATCTGAAACATTTACTGATTCTTATTTTGGAACTTATAGATTCGATCAAATTGTCATACTTGATTCTGTCATATATTTCAAGTATTATACAAATGATATTAATTCTATATTCCATGCAACTGAAATTCTTGCGCTCATTTTTCATTGTTCATTTTGCATTGTATTTATTTATGTACAATTTTTTTGAATGTTTTACTAATATTAAGCGGTTAACAGTATATTTAAATATTTGCCAAATGGTTACTTACACGTTTTCTTTGTTTCTTATTTACGTGTACAGTGAGATTCAGAAGAAAGCGGTCGGAGTGCCCTGTGGACACTGCCTGGCACAGGGGCACTACGACCGCTTTCTTCTGAATCTCACTGTACATACACTACATGGGCATTGGATTTAGTGAACCTTCCACATATTTTTTATAATAGGGTGGTAAAGAAAATTGTCACGAGAAGACAATCCCTTGCCAGCATAAGAGTATTTTAATGTTTTAATTTTAATGTTGTTCCATCTTCTATTATTCTTTGCCCAGAAAATAGTGCGCTTTGGGTCATGTATTACATGGCGGGTCTCTCTAGTATATTTTTTAATGTATAACATAACAAGTGCCTTGCTTTTAATTGCTGTATAGGTAAACTTATTGCCTATGGCATCGTATTTCTCTGATTATGCAGTAATGCATGCATGAACCAACTTACATTTTAATAATTTTTAAATAATATTGACTTGCCCCTTGGTTTTTAATGTATTTACTTTTTTTGTTGCTTATAAAACCACTTTGTGAAATTATACTAAAAGTAATTTTAACTAATAAAATAATAAACATAACATAAATGAAAAGTATTTATATAAAAGAGTGTTAACAAGTTAATTTTAAAATTCAAATAAAATAATATGTATACTTGTGTATTCTTGAGTACATGTCCCAGAAATCAAATATAACATTTTTGGGGTCAGTAGTACCCCGCGCGACTTCTTTATTAATTTAATGAAGTATTGAAACAAAATCTAGCCCTAAGCTGACATGAATATTAATTGTTTTATGGTGTATTTATTTATATTAAGGATTTTTTTAATGGTGAACTCAATAATTTTTATCATTCATGTGTATAATATCGTTATTGAACATCTCTTCGTGTGATTCAGGAGTTTGCTGTTTGGCGATGAAAATTGTCTGGATTCGTGTTGGGGTCTCATAGTCCTGCTCATTTCCAAAGCAGTCGGACTTCAAGTAGATATGACGCAGGACGAAAGGACTTCAGGAATCTTGTGCAGGTAAAGTAATTCGTCTTAGTGATCAGATTCGCCATAAGTCTGACATTGCTCAAGATTTATCCACGAATGAGCTCCAATTTCAAAAAAGCAGCAAAGTATACACCATAGACGTGCGCACGGAAAGGGGGGGGGGGGGGGGGGGGCAAAGTGTCAGCATCAACTAAACATTTATAAGGTGTGATCCTTTCCTTTGTCAAAAATGTGTTGTAAAAGTGTTAAAACAAAAACATCGCCTTGCGGGGCAAATTGAAGTTGCTTACATCTTTCGAATCAGGTGTATTTAGTTGATCAAAAACACAATGTTTTGAAGAAAATACCACGAAAACAATGACTATGTACTTGCCAAAACATGATTTTTTTAATGAATCTTTGTTTTTCCCCCTAAAATATTATTTTTGATATACCTCATAACTGCTCTTGAGACAATTTTCTCGGGGGCTTCGCCCCCGAACCCTCATTCTTAGCTTGTTTCCTAAGTATCACTATATAAATGATAACCCTGCATGCCGAGTAGTCAACCAAAATATTATTGGAAAATTCTAAGGGCGATCCTAGTTCAAAACTCATAAAAATGCATCAAATCCACTCGAGGATCACTATTTTTCTCCAGAGCTACGCTCCCCGGACCCGCTTATTATGGATGCCTTCAACCCCATCTACCCTTGTCTTCATTTAAAGATCCCCCCCTCTCCTCCCTCACCCAATAATGATTTCTCCAGCGCACGCCTATGGTCTCCACTAACTAAAAAAAATTTAAAAATCAAACAGTATACCTACTTAACGCATTGTGTTCATGCTGATATTATAGACTTTCATTGGCCACAAGGTAAATCTCTCTAGATATTAAAATTGCACTTAAAAATGATAAGCCAAGTATGATTTTTATTTTTAAAATTTGTTATAAATAACTTGTTACTTGGCCAATTTTTTGAAATCACTACTTTTCAATGCCGAATTTTTAGATTTCCCTATTTTTTTAGTTGGGAGCTTGTCTTGTAGGTATTTTTACATTGAGTTCTTGGATTTGAATACTTATACAGTTCGTTTTTCCTATGTTTGAACTCTCACCAGATGGAGCCACAGTCAGTTGTTCTGCTAGGCCGAGAAAGACTTCATTGCGCGCTCACCTTGCAATGTTGTCTTTCTCGGCCTTACAGAACAACTGACGGTGGCTCCGTCTGTAGAGAGTTCAAACAAAGGAAAAACGAACTGTAACTTAGCAAAACACTTAAAACTTCCAATCCTTGCAGTCAACGATCTCTGGCTGATGTCACTGAGACGATTCGAACCACCCATATCATACACAAGAGCATTGCTGAAATGTCACGCGACCATCCGGAACCATCAGCAGTCGGAGATCTGGAGCTGGGAAACAAGATGGCGCTTCTGTGTGGGGATTATCTCCACTCCAACTCATTCAGGAATCTTGCCAACCTCAGGAATCAAGAGGTAAATATATTTCAATCCACTAAGGACTAAGGATTCGAACGATACCACGTGACTAAAGTATAAATCACGATATTGTCCAAAGTACTGCACTCAAAGGGGCGGGAGAGCTCTTTTTTATTCAGTAAGTGATTTTACAACTCAGTGTATGTTTTTAAACACATTATTGCTGTACCGTAAAATGTTGACTTATTTATTATTGAAAATATATAGAACATATTTTTGTCACGATTTAAGCCCCACCTTTCACACTACTGACTTCCACGAGGGCTAATTTTGTTCACAAAGAATGGGTAATTGTCATGACGACGCCCTGATTTCGATAACTTAATTCCTATACTTTGGCTGTAGCTTCTACTAAATCAGTACTCTAAAATCCGGTACGTAATATATTTTTTTTCTGTAAAAATTGAAACAAAAAATAAAAAATGGGGCATGTCAGCCCATATCTAGATAACTAATGAATATTATCTCCAAGTTCATTCTGAAAAACGGTTTTGTATTCCTATTCTTTATCAAAAGTACCGTTCATTTTACACATTTGAAAAAGCTCCGGATTTTTTTTGTGGCGCCCAAAAACGACTAATATCACTTTAAATCATAATATGTTACTCTTACGATAAAGAAAAATAATATTGACTTTTTTCGGTCGAATCGCCTAAGAAAGGACAAGCATTTTATATGCAACAGAAAAAGTAGCTCCCAAATAGTACGCTTCTGAGTATGCATGGATATTTCTTTCTATATGTTCATTGATAGGTATTATATTTTACAAGTAAAGACAAAACAAACAGTTCTCAGTAGTTCAACAAAAATTACAGGTTATCAACAATTTACTCCCTATAAAACTATAATAAACTATAAATTTTTTCCTACAATACTGCATTAAAAAAATTATGTTTCTACACTCACGATGTAATTTCGGTTCCTAGGTTTTGTCCTTGATGAACACGGCATTAATCGACCTCGTGGAGGCAGAATTTCAAGAGGACAGCGTGAAATAAGCAGCGGCAGATGAAGACTGGAGGTCTCGACACAAACCGTCATGGGGCAGTCTGATTGGGAAGGGTTGTCAAGGGACGCTGATGCTGGCAGGACATGGGACAAAGATACAGCAGCAGGGACGACAGTTTGGTCAGCATCTTGCACTGGCTTGGCAGGTATGTTTATTGCTCAGTCTGATTGGGAAGGGTTGTCAAGGGACGCTGATGCTGGCAGGACATGGGACAAAGATACAGCAGCAGGGACGACAGTTTGGTCAGCATCTTGCACTGGCTTGGCAGGTATGTTTATTGCTCAGTCTGATTGGGAAGGGTTGTCAAGGGACGCTGATGCTGGCAGGACATGGGACAAAGATACAGCAGCAGGGACGACAGTTTGGTCATCATCTTGCACTGGCTTGGCAGGTATGTTTATTGCTCAGTCTGATTGGCAAGGGTTGTCAAGGGAAGCTGATGCTGGCAGGACATGGGACAGAGATACAGCAGCAGGGATGACAGTTTGGTCAGCATCTTGCACTGGCTTGGCAGGTATGTTTATTGCTCAGTCTGATTGGCAAGGGTTGTCAAGGGACGCTGATGCTGGCAGGACATGGAACAAAGATACAGCAGCAGGGACGACAGTTTGGTCAGCATCTTGCACTGGCTTGGCAGGTATGTTTATTGCTCAGTCTGATTGGCAAGGGTTGTCAAGGGACGCTGATGCTGGCAGGACATGGGACAAAGATACAGCAGCAGGGACGACAGTTTGGTCAGCATCTTGCACTGGCTTGGCAGGTATGTTTATTGCTCAGTCTGATAGGCAAGGGTTGTCAAGGGACGCTGATGCTGGCAGGACATGGGACAAAGATACAGCAGCAGGGACGACAGTTTGGTCAGCATCTTGCACTGGCTTGGCAGGTATGTTTATTGCTCAAGTATTTCGGGTCCACATTGACCGTGTTTGCGTTCTGCGTGTTCCGTGTTCCGTTTGTCTTCTTATGACCAATCATAGGTCAAGAAACCGCGTAAGGCGGAATTGTGATTGGTAGAAAAAAATAATGAAATGCAAATGCAAAAACATTTTGACAATTTCTAGACAAACTGGTGAATATAGATAGATAACATTTTACTGAGTGATGTATTCTGCCTGTTTTGAAATATATGTATATTTTTAAATTAACCCAGTAATTATCACACCTCACATAGTAGCAGTATGAGCAACAAACCTTCATTAAAATTAATTTTAAAATGTTGCATAGTAGCCAATAGGTAATAAAAAAAATCTGACCAATGCAATCCAAAGTTCATACAATCTCATATTTAGAGTGATTAGGTACTTATGAAAGAAAGATATTGCAGCAAGTACAAGATGATAATAATATTGCGCAATATTTATCTACAGCACAATATTCAGATTAGTTAAATATTATTCATTTGAGAGAAGTGATAATTACTTATTTTCCTCCTCCTGATGACTTAGGAGCTAGAAAAGCGAAGGCTCTTTCAACAACGTAGGTACATTTTAAGATTTCATTTACAAGAAAAATTGATGACTAATAAACATGAAACTTTTATTTTTTCATAGAAATTCGTGGATCTGGGGCTGTACCTTCCAAGATCTGACCAGACCATGGATACGGGTTCCAAACTGGCTTTACAAGGTCATCTGTTGAGAACAATGGAATTGTTGGAATGCTTAGAAGAGAGCGATGCCAGCGCCGCATTGACGAATATTGTTCAAATACTCATGAGTGCAAGTGACATGACCATGACAAAACAATGTTATTAAAGTACTTTTAATTAAATTTTGTAAAAGGAACAAGAAAGTAACACTTGAAAGTGATGGTTCTAATACTTCATGGGCCCACATTCACAAAGCTTTTCCCCCGGGGCTGCTAAATAAACCCTCTTCTGTCATTGCTTATTAGATACACCAAGATGGATAAACTATCAATTCACCAACTATCGATTTGTGAATCCGGTCCCAGTAAGAGTGTTAGAAGGCGTACGAAGTGGCAATGAAAATCAGAATAATGAGTTTGTAGTTCGTAATTGTGCGAGTGAAGCTGGCGACACCACCGGACCCTGATGGCACTTTCTCTGTGTGTTTATTTTTGTTAATGTTTTTGTTGGCTATGCCCAGGCTAAACCGTTTAACCGATTGGTCTGAAATTTTCTTTTCCTATTAATGTCATATGAGCGGTCCCATGTATAGTTTTTGAACGAGATCCTACGATTTTTGTCATGGCGATTTTTGTGAGCGAACGAAGCGACTGACTACTTTATAGGCTCTTTTGGCACGGACCTCTGTTTTTTTTCTGTAACTGCCGGTTTACTACAGGTCACAGTTTTTCTTCGATCGAACTGAAATTTTGCACACATGTACGGACCTATTCTGGGCGTTGCAGACCCTATTTTTTTTAAATCCGTTCTTTGGTTAAAATTTAAATAAAGATCTCCTGATAGGTTGAAAATGAAAATGGTCTTCGATAAATCTGATCAAACTCATATTTTGCAATGGCATTTAGACGAAAATTGTCACTTAGTTTACAAATTGCCAGCCCAGTCAGTCCAGAAAGTATGAATGTATTGACATTTTTAATATCTGTAAAAATGAAGTATCGAAATAAATGTTTTTTTTACTGTAACTGAATCTGATTTGCTTTAGGTTGCTACTTATTTTCAAGTTTCAATGAAAAGCATAATACGTCTATGTTGATTGAGTGGATCATATTTCAAATCAATATGGATTTTATTTTCTGTGCGTTTGGACGGAATTCCAGCTCGAGAATTTGTTTGAACCGGTGCTCGCTCATCAACGCGTTGCACTGAGCGTTTCCGTAGTATAAAATAGCGCATAATTTTAATGATACCCTTATGATTGACGAACTTAACTTTCGTGTCCTCAATAACACAGGTTCTAAAGATGTATTTGAAATCCCCCTTTTGCCGCAAAAATATTTCTAAGAAGTCATGTTTTATGAAATGTCTATTATGTTAATAACAGAGTTGTACCAGAATATATTAGATTAGATTAAATTATTGTGGTTTAACGGCGCGTCAAAGACGAGGTTATATTGCGCACATTAATATTTGCATTTTTGCATTTAACTTTGTTGATATAAGTGGAGGACATGGGGAGGGGTCGACCTAACTGGCCCGATCCGGGGGAGTCCAGCACTGGTGGGAAGGCCAGGCCGGAATGGGGACGGACCGGGGGGGAGGGGGAGGCTTCGGGCCGGTGGGACTCGATTTCAGGGGCATCACCATCTCGAGTGGGGAGGCCGGCCCGAGGGGACCGCAAATTCAAGGGAGGGCATGGGACTAGGCCGACCCTGGACTGCACTTGGTTGGGACCAACTCGCTATGCGAGCCGGTCCCTTAAGCCCCACCACCGCGTCAAGGTGGCAGTCCATTGGTGAGGCCAGAATATATTGATTTGCATAATATCTCTCTTAAAGTTTTTTAAAATGTGATTTTCAAATGATTTAACTGACGAACAGAAGTTTCTGGAATTTTGTGATACTGTGTATGTAGGTATTATATCGTTTTCTTTCAATGTTATTAAATTATTACTGTATTTTATTGCACTTGTTGAATCTTGATACCACTGTAAATAAAGAAATTATTAACAATGATTGAAATAAAGGAAAATTATTGAGCGAGCGATCAGCGACTCCTTTTATCTCTTTTGGCACGGACCTCTGTTTTTTTTGTGTTTTTTCTGCTACCTGAGGCTATACAAATGACATGTTTTTCTTCGATCGAGCTGAAATTTTGCACACATGTACGGACCATTTCTGGGCGTTGCAAACCCTTATTCTTTTGAAATCCACTGATTGATTCAAATTAAAAAAAAAAAAAAAATCGATTTGTTGGTCCAATCAATTTGAAATTTTCCCCATTGTCACCAATCTTACAAAGTTTCTGGCAAATCCTCCCGTTGGTTAAATTTTAAAAATCTTTCATGTAATTTTACAAATTTTAACTTGAACCGTTTGACCGATCAATTTAAAACTTTGCATGGCCATTATGGACCAACATTATCTGAATTTTTGACAATTTATACACTAATTTGTGTTTAAATTCAAATGTAAGTCAGTTAACGGACATTTGCGTGTTGGCTGTCAAATTTCTCGAATTTCATATTTCACGGCAGCTTTCTACTCTTCAGTTCACACTTATAAGTGTGGGACCACTGGGACCACTCATATGATATAAATATCATATGAGTGGTCCCAGGTATATTTTTTGAACGAGATCAGGTGATTTCTGAAAATTAATAAGGAATCGTTCAATCATAAAGGTTCAATGATCAGCTTAAAACTTTGCATGATTATTGGGACCAATATATTAGGAATTGTTGGAGATTTTCGTACAAGTCTGTGACGAAATTCAATGCGCGTATCCGTGCTCGCTCATCAACGCGTTACTCAGAGCGCTTTCCTAAATATATTTTTTTTATAAATTAAATATTGTCTTCCCACTACAGAATTTTAAAAAATTAGATAGTACATAGACCCATTACAGTCTAATAGACTATATAATGCCACACATTGGAGTACTTTATGACCTCTGGTAAGACCTCAAACTGTTAAATACGATATTTATCGAAAAACAATCGTATTTAAAACTTTGAGGTCATACCAGAGGTCATAAAGTTCTCCAATAAGCGGCAATATTTTTATTATATTAGGTTGTAATCGTTATGTATGTACACTTGGCCAAATAAAACTTGAACGTTCAATAAATCTGATAGGCTGATAAATGTAAGATCGCACCATCAGAAGTCAGTCTAAGCGATCTCATTGTCTCACTCTAGTAGGTGACCTCACATTTCAATGATAATAACAAGCTTTGATTGGTTATGGGACATGACCAGCAGTCATTCAAATTTGGTCAACGTTTAAGTTTTGTTTGGCCGAGTGTACCTACCTATGCTCGGTCGATGATATGCTTGATATCGTATAGAAGAAACAGCGTCCCGCACATTGGAAGTTTTCTGCACGCGCGCTATTTGAGCTCCGTAAAATCAATTTTTTGACAACCAAATTTGAACAGCTGTAACTTTTTCCCTAAAATAATTTTTTTTTTGAAACTTGCACATACTATATTTTGGTATGTTTTCTAATATGTGTACAAATGCCAGAATTCCTATCTATAATAACTTCGATATAATGACCTCTCAATCAGGGGGATTTTATTTTGCGCCCCCCGGTATTTGTGGATTATTTACGGAATTTCGGTTAGATCATGGTTAGATAAGCTGCAAATACCGGTGCTCGCTTATCAACTCGTTACACCGAGCGTTTTCCTATAGTCCTAGTAATAATAGGCTTCGAGTTGCACACAATATGATATTGGAACTATCTCGTAATAACTAACACGAAGGTCTAAATTATTAATGTAATGACTAATTAACGTACTAATTAACGTATTAACTAATTAACATTATGTTATTGCTACAATTATATTCGTAATTTAATTCAATTTGTTTGCAAAACAATATATTATTATTATTTTTATGAACACTGTATTATTGTTATTTTATTTATTGTATATATGCCACAGATAAGCCATTTAATGGCTTTGTTGCCCTTGAGGCGGATTGTTTTTATTTTGTGTGATTCTTCAATAAATTTATACTGTACTACTAAAAATTGCCATACACAAAAAAACACTCCGTGTAAAAATACCGGCCAAGTCTCTTCAATATAAAAAACACAGAAAATCTAAAAATTCAGCATTGAAAAGTAGTGATAAACATATATGTGCCAATCGCATCACATTATTTTCAAAACCAAAAAATACTTGACGCACTGTGTTTTAGAAGTAGGTATACCTTTAGGCCAGAAATCAAACATAGGTATACCTATCCATAATACAGCTACAAATATTTTTTTAAAAAATTCAAAGTATTTTTTTAGAGCTCTCGCCCGGCAAGTGAGAGGCCCCGACTTCGAGCCCCGGCTCGGTCGTATGGTTTTCACAACGCACATCCCTTTATTTTTATTACTGATTTTTTAAATAATGCATTGACCTCTCGAGATGGTGATCCCTTTGAAATTCGAGTCACACCGGCCCGAAGCCTCCTCCCCCCCCCCCCCCCCCCCCCCTCCTGGTCTGTCCCATTTCCGAACTGGCCTTCCCACCAGTTTCAGACTCCACCGGATCGGGCCCGTTAGGTCGACCCCACCCCATGTTCTCCCTTGAATTCAACAAAGTTAACAGAATCTTAATGTGTGCAAAATGACCTCGCTGTCGACGGGCTATTAAACACTATTATAAAACTGATGATTGCAACTGACTTCATTGTAACTAAACTCTGTATCTCAGGGCTAAATAGGGCGCTCTTTTCACTCGTCGCCTCTAGTAGAGAGGAAATCACGAGGACATCCAAACCAGCTTCTTATCGTGACAGTATGTTGAGTGAGAGTGTGCGTGCCGTACGACTTGGCTGGCGTGGAGCGACCGCTCCATTATATTGTTACTATTTTACAACAACCTATAGTAAATTATGTTGATAATTATGGAAATTTAGTGAATAACTCGGACTAAGGAAGGTTTTTGGATCTGAATGGAAGGTAATCTGCGAAATAAAAACGCGCATATTAAATTAGTTTTAACACCGACAGGCTAAGTTGAAGTTGTCTACTTATTTTTGGATAGTTACAAGCAATCGACATGGCTGTCTCTGTGTGTTCAAGGAGGTTTCTGAGAGGAATATCATCAGCATCTGCAAGACGATCAGCTTTAGTGAGATCTAATTCGAATGCGAGTGTCAAGGTGTCAAATAGTCATTTGATGGAGAACATGGCCTGGATTAATACTTTGAATGAAGCGAAGAAGATTGTCGACTATCCGTCCGAGTCATTCAGTTTTCGATTGCTGATGAATGGAGAATATTCCAGTGTTGTGCAGAAAATGTTTAATCAAGATAATTTGAATCATCCTCTGAAGAATACACTTGAGTAAGAAAAGTTTCTTTCGTTTAAACTTCATCTTATTTTTTTTCTAAATTGAATTGTATTGTAGTATATTCACTCCAAAGAGAAAAGTATATTCTATTAAAGAAAAAGAAAAGTTGACTAAAAGTTAAAGATGTAAATTTCAAATTAATATTGCGATTTGTTTTGAATGTTTAATTCATGTTTTTTAACCTTTTAATTATGCATTTTTAACAAACATTGACAGAGAAAAAAAAATATAATTTTTTTATTTTTGGTCAAATATTCCATTTGTGGGGGAAAAATGGCCACGGGATTGTGGGTTAGATGGATAATGACGTTTTAAATAGTAACTCTGCATTCAAAAATAAAAAAATTACGTGTATTTTTTGGGGGGTTTGCTACCCAGGCGTTTATCAATATCAAATCCAGGTATTCTAGCTAAAGAGCATCTCAAAAGTCTACGCAAGCTTTGTGGAAGAAAATTAACCATGTATCGCCATATGCCGTTTAGGTGGGGCGTCTCACCCATATTTACCACCGACTCTTTCATTCGACGCGGCTTGACAAGACTCGTCGTCCATTGACACCAAATTCAAATCGATGGGACAAATTTAGCTGTCGAAAGCAAATTTAAGATATTTGAAAGATTTATTTTTAGTGTGAAAATGTTTTGCTACCGTTCGAAAATTTAGATAACTATAGATTAGTGCAAAATTTATTCTAGTAAAATAAACCTTCCTGAACATAGCCCTTTTTAATTTAGTAATTTTGTAATAAATTTTAACGATTTATTGCATCTAACCGAATTTGTATTAAAAAGTATTTAAGCTATAAAATTTTTTTATTTTAATAATTAAATAAATTTTTGGATAAAAGCTCGCCCTAAGCTGATTATAATGAATATTTATTTGTTTTAGGTCCGGTATAACCAAAGTTAATCTGAGCCGGATTAACTAAATACTGGACTAAATTGGCGGCACAGCCAATCAGATACCTCAAAATGAGTGAAACAATTGAATTTAATCCAAAAGTAAGTTAATCCAGCACAATTTAACTTTGGTTATTCCGGGCCTTATGGTGTTTAATATTTATATTAAGTATTTTTTTTATGGTGAACTAAATATTTTTTGAGTTGATTGAGGGTCTGAGATCTATCTTAATTTTCAACTATCGTAATTTTCAACTAATAGTGCAGGTTCAAGTGTAGAAAAAATGCTTTCCGCTCGATTGGAGTGCCGAAATTGATTTTTTCATAATTATGAAAATTTACATCAAAATGTAGAATGTTTAAAAATAGAATGTTTACATCATTCTTAATATTACCTGACGTGCCTTCAATTTTTTTGGTGGCCATCTTGGAAAATATGGCGGAAACGTAAATTTTACAAATTATTTATTTGTTGGTAGAGGAAAGGTTGAAAAATTATGAAATAATTCACTGTAACTAACTCAAATATGGGGAATTGAAGAACGAACTACGCCGTGAACGAATATTTTTTCATTTTTGGAATTGACCAATCACGTTTCTGTGTTTTTTTGCTCTCAATTTATTATGAAACGCGTGGACTTAGACTATAATATGTGGAATTAAAATTTGTATACAATTTCATTTTGAATAATATGCGTTTAATTTTAATTTTTTTTTTATTTAAAAAAATTGTTAACGGCTTTTTTTTTCAAGTCACTATGTTTGAGTTAGTTTTAGTGAATTATTTCATAATTTTTCAATCTTTCCTCTACCAACAATTAAATAATTTGTAAAATTTACGTTTTTCGCTCGTTTTCCGCCATATTTTCCAAGATGGCCACCAAAAAAATTGAAGGCACGTCAGGTTATATTAAGAATGATGTAAACAATCGATAATTATGAAAAAATCAATTTCGGAACTCCAATCGAGCGGAATTACATTTGCTCCCCTACTATAATGGCTTTTCGGTATACGCTTTTTTATGTGAAAAGAAAGAGCGTATACCGAGAAGCCACTAGTTCAATTTTTATTTTATGAAGACCATGTTCTCATACAAGGTCATGGGGTGGATTGTATCCACCTCTAGCTAGGGCATTTTTACATAAAAGAACCGACTTGCCAAGTCCGACGCTCAGACGTTTTCTCTCCTCCATCTTCTTCTCCTTCCTCTTCCTCTTCTTCCTCTTCTTCTCCCTCTGATTCTTCTTTTTCTTCCGTTTCCATTCTTTCCAGAACGTTCTGGAACACAATATTGTGTACACACAATATCGTAACTAAGTATAAATGAACATCTCTTCGTGTGATTCAGGAGTTTGCTGTTTGGCGATGAAAATTGCCTGGATTCGTGTTGGGGTCTCATAGTCCTGCTCATTTCAAAAGCAGTCGGACATAAAGTAGATATGACGCAGGAAGAACGGACTTCAGGAATCTTGTGCAGGTAACATAATTTTTCATAGTTATCAGACTCGACATATTCCGACATTGCTCAAGTTTCATACACGAATGTTAAACATTAAAAAAAAGCAGCAAAGTATCCACTAACTAACTAAAAATAAATTGTATCTTAAACTTCAGTACCTACTGAAAAGTAGTAATCCCCCCAAAAAATGTTAAAATGAAACAATACTTGACACATTGTGTTCATGCTGATATTCCGAACGAGTACAGACCCAAGTAAAAAAATATCATAATATTAAATGCACAATGATTGAACCAAGTATACTATTTTAATTTGAGATATGGCTATGAATAAGCATGTTACTTTACCAACTTTTTGTTATCACTACTTTTCATCGCTGAATTTTTAGATTTCCTCTATTTCTAATTTGGGAGGCTTGGCTGGTATTTTTTTACAATGAGTATTCTTTATTGAAATTTGAATACTTATAACTTAGCAAGATACTAAAAACAAACTTCCAATCTGCGCAGTCAGCGATCTCTGGCTAATATTACGGAGACGATGCGAACCGCCCATATCATTCACAAGAGCATTGTCAATCCACGCGACCATCCGGAACCATCAGCAGTCAGAGATCTGGAGCTGGGAAACAAGATGGCGCTTCTGTGTGGGGATTATCTCCACTCATCATGGCATAGGGATCTGGCCAGCCTTAGAAATCAAGAGGTATTCTTTAATTTCACTAAGGAATACGTTGATATTTCCTAAGTGTGTTGCGAAGAAAGGATGAGCATTTCTTATGCAACAGAATCCCAAATAGTTCGTTTCTGCGTATACTGGACAGTTCTCCCTTTATTTTATCCTTGATATATTTTACAAGTAAAGACACAAATATCTGTTTGGATATATACTTTGACCACGAGTGTTCAGTGAGCACACAAACAAACAGGTCTCATGTAACCCAACAATAATTAAATGTTATCATTTAATATCAACAATTAACTCCCTATAAAACTACAATTAACTATTTTATTCCACAAACCTTAAATTCAAAATTCAAGTTTCAACACTCACGATGTAATTTCGGTTCCTAGGTTTTGTCCTTGATGAACACGGCATTAATCGACCTCGTGGAGGCAGAATTTCAAGAGGACAGCGTGAAACCAGCAGCGGCAGATGAAGACTGGAGGTCTCGACACAAACCGTCATGGGGCAGTCTGATTGGGAAGGGTTGTCAAGGGACGCTGATGCTGGCAGGACATGGGACAAAGATACAGCAGCAGGGACGACAGTTTGGTCAGCATCTTGCACTGGCTTGGCAGGTATGTTTATTGCTCAGTCTAATGGGAAGGGTTGTCAAGGAACGCTGATGCTGGCAGGACATGGGACAAAGATACAGCAGCAGGGACGACAGTTTGGTCAGCATCTTGCACTGGCTTGGCAGGTATGTTTATTGCTCAGTCTAATGGGAAGGGTTGTCAAGGAACGCTGATGCTGGCAGGACATGGGACAAAGATACAGCAGCAGGGACGACAGTTTGGTCAGCATCTTGCACTGGCTTGGCAGGTATGTTTATTGCTCAGTCTAATGGGAAGGGTTGTCAAGGAACGCTGATGCTGGCAGGACATGGGACAAAGATACAGCAGCAGGGACGACAGTTTGGTCAGCATCTTGCACTGGCTTGGCAGGTATGTTTATTGCTCAGTCTGATTGGGAAGGGTTGTCAAGGGACGCTGATGCTGGCAGGACATGGGACAAAGATACAGCAGCAGGGACGACAGTTTGGTCAGCATCTTGCACTGGCTTGGCAGGTTTGTTGATTGCTCAGTCTGATTGGCAAGGGTTGTCAAGGGACGCTGATGCTGGCAGGACATGGGACAAAGATACAGCAGCAGGGACGACAGTTTGGTCAGCATCTTGCACTGGCTTGGCAGGTATGTTTATTGCTCAGTCTAATGGGAAGGGTTGTCAAGGAACGCTGATGCTGGCAGGACATGGGACAAAGATACAGCAGCAGGGACGACAGTTTGGTCAGCATCTTGCACTGGCTTGGCAGGTATGTTTATTGCTCAGTCTGATTGGGAAGGGTTGTCAAGGGACGCTGATGCTGGCAGGACATGGGACAAAGATACAGCAGCAGGGACGACAGTTTGGTCAGCATCTTGCACTGGCTTGGCTGGTATGTTTATTGCTCAGTCTGATTGGCAAGGGTTGTCAAGGGACGCTTATGCTCGCAGGACATGGGACAAAGATACAGCAGCAGGGACGACAGTTTGGTCAGCATCTTGCACTGGCTTGGCAGGTATGTTTATTGCTCAAGTATTTCGGTTCCACATTGACCGTGTTTGCGTTCTGCGTGTTCCGTTTGTCTTCTTATGACCAATCACAGGTCAAGAAACCGCGCACGGTGGACTTGTGATTGGTAGAAAAAATACTGAAAACGCAAATGCAAAAAACATTTTTTGACAATTTCAAGACTAACTGGTGACTTGAATTGGAACACATTTTTCTAAGTAATATTATATTCTGTATATTTTTAAAACAGTTTTTAAAAGTACTAGTATACGCTTGAATGCACACAAAAAATCAGTGCTAGGTAAGTACAATGGAAATTGGTTTCATCAACTTTACAAAAAATGAAAGATCGCGTAAATTGCATTGGTACATTAATAACAAATAAATAATCATTTAACATATCTCTAGTTTTAAAGACTAAAATTTCGCTATATCTTAATTTTCAAGCTCTGTTTTCTCAAAATCACAAATTTCACATAGATTATAGATTGACTTCAAGATCAAAAAAGGCTAGTAAATTTCGTGATAGACGGCTACTTTTTGTTTTGTTTAGAAGATAACAGATGCACATTTTCTGTAAGGGCCAGACATTAAATTTTCTTCCTTTGGTATATAATAAGAAAAAATTACGTACTTTCAATTTTCTTGAAAATTTCACATAAACCAGCAAAATTGTTAAAAATCCAATACAGAACGCAGAAATATCTTTCATCATCACCACAATAAAATTTTCAATATGCATTTTGGATGAACCCCTTGCTATCGTTGTTGACAATAAGGTACCACTAAAATTTTAATTAAAAATTAACTAAAATTTTAATTAATATAAGTATTTAAATAATTTTGTTCTTATAGGCTTGTTATGTAATTACATCTTATCTCTGAATGAAATCAAATGTTAATAATGTTCAAAATTATGGATGTCTTTTTCAAGGGTAGACTATAGTACCTTAAGTAATTATAACAACTCACAGAGCGTCAGTATTTAAGCAACATTAATTAAAATTACTTCGCATGCAATAGGCATCTTGAACAATAAATTGTTGCCATGATTCGAATATGCCATAGGTATAAGCATATAGAAAAAAATTTAATTTGTCAAAATCTGACATTTGTATGCTTAATTTAAAATTGCATGTAGCCCCCCCCCCCCCCCCCCCCCCCGTTTGACCTATCAAATGGTTTTGATGTATCTGATCCAACACATATTTTGCATGGTCGTTAAGACCAACATTGTCTCTTATTTTACAAATATTACAGCCCATCAATCAGTCAAGAACATATTATGCACTTATTGACAGTTTTAATAACTGCTGTCTGATATGAAGTATCGAAATGATAGTTTTCCACTGCACAATTAAATCTGATTTGCTTTATGTACCAAAGTGTATACCTAGAGATTGCTTATCTTAAGTTTCAATAGAAAACAGATACTTTTATGTTGATTGAGTGGATCGATGTATATGTTCCTTTGCATATGGTACGGAATTCCTGCTGGACATAATTGACATACATATTAAATCGCATGCAGTACGAAGGCTCGCTTATCAACGCGTTATAATGAGCGTTTTCCTAGTTTACTAGAAATATTGATGACTAATCAACATGAAACTTTTATTTTTTGATAGACATTCGTGGATCTGGGGCTGTACCTCCCAAGATCTGACCAGACCATGGCTACGGGTTCCAAACTGGCTTTACAAGGTCATCTGCTGAGAACAATGGAATTGTTGGAATGCTTAGAAGAGAGCGATGCCAGCGCCGCATTGACGAATATTGTTCAAATACTCATGAGTGCAAGTGACATGACCATGACAAAACAATATTAAATAAAATTAATATAGGGAGAGTCTGTTGGAATTAAGTGCAAGGAATGTGCGAGAATGAAAGTACCTACTTTTAATTGAATTTAGTGAAAGGAACTAGAAAATAACACTGAAAATGATACCTCCAGAGTGTTAATCACCCACTCAAGGTCCATTTTTTCGGAACAAATCTGTATATATCTTGATAAAAAGGTAGGCTTACTATAAGTTGCAATAAAAACTAGGAAAACGCTCAGTGTAACAACTTAATGAGCGAGCACCCAAACGCGCAACATCTCCAACCGGAGTATCGTATTCGTAACGCACAGAAAACATATCAATATATATCTATAGTGAATTGAAATACGATCCACTCGATCAAAATAAAATTACTTGACTGCATTGAAACTGAGAATAGTCAATTCTGGACGCAGAGACACTCATTGTTCTCGTTTTATAATGTATCGAAAAATCATTTGCTCTCATTGAATCCTCGACCATTTATTGCCTATCCCTTGTTCGAGGTCGTTTATTGTAGCTCTTAGCTCGCTGAGGGTTGGAAATATCAATGACTATTGGCTCCATTTTTGGTATCACTCCTTTTCAGTGCTGAATTTTTTCATTTTTTTTTAGTTAACGTAATATAATTTGCTGCCTTTTTTACACGAGTGTTTTTTCTGGGTCAACATTATTCTAATAATGCCATGGTACATTTTGCCGTCTATATTTGTGTATGGTCTCTTGCTAGGGGTAGGGAATGGTCAATTAAGCGCCGGTTATTCAACAAAGAATATTTATATCCACAAGATCCACAAGAATATTTATTCGCATGTCGCCAAGCACATTGTGGTTGAACAGCACGGCTTCGTGAAGGGCCGGTCGACTGTGACTAATTTGGTGAAATATACTACTGACGTTGCCTTTCATATTAATGAAAAAATACAAGTAGACGCAATCTACACGGACTTTTCTAAGGCATTTGATTCGGTAGATCATCAACTGTTGGTTCACAAACTCCGAGGCTTCGGTATTGATGGGAATCTTATCGACTTGATTACAAACTACCTTTCTGGACGGACGCAGTCAGTGGTCATCGATTCTGCGAGCTCCAGGCCGGTTCAAGTTACGTCGGGTGTCCCGCAAGGGTCCATACTTGGACCCTTATTTTTTACCCTTTTTGTGAATGACATCCCGAGGAAAATCAAGTCTAGGTGTTTGCTGTATGCAGATGACTTAAAGATTTATATGCCAGTGAATAATGTGAGAGATTGTTCTCGACTCCAAAAAGACATTGACAGCCTCGTGAACTGGTGTTCTCAGTGGAACCTAAAGCTTAATATATCAAAGTGTAATGTTATAACTTTCACAAATAAAATTAAACATGTTGTTGGTTTTAATTATACTATGGGTGCTGTAGCCCTTGTAAGGGTTAAATCAGTCAAGGACCTTGGCGTTTTTATTTCTTCTGACTTAACTTACAACTTACACATTGACTTTATGAAATCCAAGGCCCTGAAATTACTTGGTCTGTTGGGAAGGAATTGCTTTACTCCTTTCAGCAAATCAACTAATAGACTGTTGTTTTCTGCAATTGTCAGACCTCAGATAGAGTACGCCAGCACTGTATGGAATCCCTACCATGTAACTAAAATTAAGTCTATAGAGAGTGTTCAGAGACGTTTCGTCAAGTCAATGTGTTTTCATTCTGGTGTAGTATATAATGGTTTGGAGTATGACTCGTTTTGTAAAAATATGAATCTGATACCACTACACGATAGGCGTAAAATGGCTGACATGGTATTTCTTTACAAATTAATGAATGGGCTATTGGATACTGACCTTGTGCAACTTTTAAATGTGTATGTTCCTGTACGATTGTCAAGGTCTCGCCAATTTTTTAGAGTGTCACCTGTCAGAATAGATGTTTTTAAATTTTCTACTATAAATAGACTGCAAGCCACTTTTAATCATTTTTATAACTTGTGTAGTGAATTAGATGTTAATTTTAATTCCTTGACTGAGTTTAAAGCATTAATTTTACGACATCTGTGATAATTTTTACTTGCTTTAAATGTTTAATTCCTTCTGTGATATACCCTATGTTCTTTTTATGTATTCCTATGACTATGTGCAATTTTGTATGTAATATGTGTTTTTATTATATTTGTACTTGTGGGCTTGCCCGTTACAAATAAAGGATTAATAATAATAAAAAAACCGCGCAAAACTATAAAATTTCCGATACGATTGCAGACAAACTTATGGTTATCATTTGGCATATTTTTTAAAATAATTTTCATACGCCACCTAGCGAGGTAAGAAAAGACGATTTGTCACCTAAAATCAACTATTACAAATGTACCAAGTGATGTACTAAGTTTTTATTTTACCTAACCATACCATGATTAAAATTTCCAATCGTTTCGTCAACCCATTTTGTCTCCAATCGTATCAAAAAAGTGCCTGCAACAAGCAGAAAATCGTACGCGCTTGCCCCAGCTTAAGCGGGGTCAGCGCTGCGAACTATCATATGCAGCCACTACATAGGACTTTTAAGAGATTTTTGGAAACTGGTTGGAATCATTTAACTCGCTTGAGCAAATACATTACGTCATTTATTAAATGTTACATATTTTCATCAAATATTATTTCTAGTCATGCAACATATTATGCAACTGTTGCACCTACAGTACACATAGAATACATTAATGCACATACATTACATACAATATACCCAATGTAAATTAAAATAAAAAATGCCAATGGAATCACCAATAAATTTATTATTTTACAATCTGTTGTTAGTCACCTAGCTCCCAGAATGCATGCTTCCGTTAAAATTCAAGTCAACACATAAATACTGTCGAGGCTGAAGTTCAGTGATGCATCCTGGGGCGCGATCATATAAAATGACAACTTAGTTCTCGAGTGACAATTATCTCATCTCAACGTTATTCGCCGCCTTCTCGGGTGAGATGATAAGCTTGTCACGCAACAACATTTTATATAATCGCAACCCAGGAATAAATATGGGGAAAAGTGGCGAAATACTTCCTAAAAAAGAAAGAGAAAAAAATCGTTGAGATTATTCACCATAATGACCAATTCATTACTAAATTAATAATAAGTTTTCTCCTCCAGGTTTGAAGTGTGTACATCCGTCATTTATCTGTCACTAATGAGTAATGTCACTAATGATCTTGTATAGGAAAATGTGTCTCATCTCACACTTTATGTCTGTCAAACTTATACGAACTTGTGACCGGTGTGTGTTGGAATAGGAATGTTCTAATTTCGATGAATTTTCTTGACAGCTTGGAGAGCATAGCTGATCGACTGGTTCGAATCCCATTTCCAGTTGTTCAGCAGAAAATTGTAGAACATGCCATTAACATGGACAGTAGAGCAATTATCTGAAAATAAGATGTCTATCTTAAACGTTTTTAGTGACTTTTCTGGTGTAATTCTTTCCTTTAATTTTCAGTTCATATTTTGATGGTTCCAAAAAAACTGTTTCCAAACAGTTTTTTTAAATTTATTGTGTGCACAATTAAAATGAGTAAATGAGGAACTTAAGATCTAAACTTTACTAGTGCAAAAAATCGATTTTGAGATAAATGTGAATTTAGCTGAGATCAATCTCTCCCTTAAATAATATGTATTTGAATTAAAAAATGGAAGAAGATGATAAAAAACACAGTTATTTTGAAATCACTTCGGATCAAATCGAAGCTATTGCATATTAATTCCCTTGTTGCTTATTCATATGCTTACTCTTATTGCTCTTCATATTCCAACTTTTTTGATATATACCTAGGTATATTATTATATAGCAAACTATAGTAGGTAGGTATAAATATCTTTTTTCACTGAGTATACTTCTAAAACTCAATCCAGTTTTATCGCGTTTATCTCGGACAACAAAATTGCAAAAGTTGAGCTTTGACCCGAAACCCCTAAAATAAATTAGGAACATAAAAATAAAGCAAATGAAATCTAATTGAGCGAGCGAAGCGAGCGTCTCCTTTCGGCTCATTTGGCACGAACCTCTGTTTTTTTTTTTCTTTGTTTTTTTTTTGTTTTTCCGCTAGGTGAGGCTGTACAGGTCAGAGTTTTTCTTCGATCAAACTGAAATTTTGTAAACATGTAGAGACAACCATTTCTGTTTGCAGGCCCCAAATTTTTATAAAATCCATTCATTGGTTAAAATTTAAATAAACATCTCCTGATAGGTTGAAAAATGAAAATGGTCTTCGATAAATCTGATCAAATTCATATTTTGGCTTTACATGTCAGAGTTTTTCTTCGATGATGCTGAAATTTTGCACACATGTAGAGACAACCTTCTCTGATTGCAGGCCCTAATATTTTTGAAATCCATTTATTGGTTAAAATTGAAATAAATATCTCCTGATAGGCTGAAAAATTAAAACGGTCTTCGATAATTCTGATCAAACTCATATTTTGCATGATCATTAAGACCAACATTGTCTCTTATTTTACAAAATTTCATCCCAATTAGTTAAGAACGTATGAACTTATTGACATTTTTAATATCTGTCAGAAATGAAGTATCGAAATGAATGGTTTCCAGTGCCAATTGGATTGAATCTGATTTGCTATATTTACCAGGGTGCTTAAATGCTATTTTCAAGTTTCGATGGAAAGCATAATATTATACTTTTATGTTGAGTGATCATATTTCAATTCAATATGGATGTATATGTTTTCTGTGCGTTGTGTACGCATTTCCGGTTCGAGAATTTGCACGTACCCGTACTCGCTCATCAACGCGTTACACTGAGCGTTTTCCTAGTATTTTTCATGGGGTAGCATAGTTGTTAGTTGTTGCAAGCACCGGTGCACGCTTATCAACGCGTTACACAAGGGTTCCCCAACTCTGTAGCAATAACTTACATTTTTCAAGGAGTATCTTCGTTTCCTCGGGAGAAATGAATTTATTCCAGTGATGCGTTCCTCGCGGAACCAATCGCAGCAAATACTCTGCACTCTGCAGCTATTATTCCAGCAGCCCAAGCAACAAATGTTCTATTCATAGTTGTAATAAAAACCGATCCACCAGGTTTCAAGGTCGCAATGCACGATGCTACAAACAAGTCCTTCTGAATGATGTGCTCCAATACTTCAGACGCTACAACAGCGTCGTAATACTCCTTGCGTTCCTCGGCATGACTTTCAATTGTATCGGTTATGTATTCAACTCGGGGTAGGTTGCTCTGATCGGTTTGTAAATATAAGTGGGCAGCTTGGATTAGGTCGTGGCTTGCGTCCACGCCTGTAACTTCGGCACCGAGTCTTGCCAGTGGTTCAGTTAAAATGCCACCCCCGCATCCGACTTCCAGTATTTTCATTCCACTCAATGGCTGGTACCCTAAAGGTAAATGAGAAAAATATGAAACATTTGTCAACCGATAGGATTTTCATCTGATTAGGCATATGATGATTCCAGGCATGTCTTTGGGAAGGGATGGGGAAGGCTATCGAGAATAGTATAACAATCAATTTCCTTCCCCATTAAAAAAAAAAATGGAAATAGTTTTAAATGAATACAACCTATGAACAATATTAAAATAATTATGTGAAAACTAATACAAATCAAGTATTTCATTGGAAAAATAATATTATGATATCTAAGGAGTGTTTAATGTAATATTGTCAACAAAATTTCGAGTTGCGCTGAAGAAATTTCAGCGTCGAAATTACGTCGAAAATAATTAGAAGGAGCTGCCTCTCGATAAGTCGAATTGGGAAATTCTTAGTTTTCTCGGGGTGTGTAATTCCTTCCCGGTATTAATTTTCAAATAAAAAAAATAATGACTTCTAAATTTCTTGTGCCCTCCAAACATTTATATCTGCCCCATCCTTGAATAAAAAAACAGGTAAAAAAATATCTTATTTCTACCTGATATTGTTCATTGCATGGAGCGGCTTCATGCTGCCTTGCTCATCCCACCAACTCTTCGCTTCTTTGCTGAGATGTTTAATTTCATCGGCATCAACACTGCTACTCTGTTGACCCCTAGTCGTCGACCTGAAGAAACAAATACTTGCGTTAGTTAAGAAAACAGATGAAAGGTACAGGGGTGGGATTACATAAAATGATAACTTCCTTATCACGGTGACTTAAGCTTCTCACTCAATGCTATTCACGGCCTTCTAGGGACTTGTCACCGTGACAAGGAAGTTATCATTTTATGTGATCGCACCCCAGGAAAAGAACGCTATGAGTCCTATAATTGAAAAAATTAGTTTAAGGTGTTGCAGTGATTTTTATGAGCTTTCAGAATTTACCCTCGGTTTTTAGAAAATGTTGCCACAATTTCTTGACAAACGGAATTGTAATCGGTTTGTATGGATGATAGATACAATGTTTCAACCACCACCTACTAGATCTTCCCCCCCCCCCCCCTTCCCTGTTCACTGCCTGGCAACTCAGGGGTATCTAATGAAATTTAAATATGGCGCTCTTCTATCTTCTTTACCGACACGTGTGTACCCGAGCGCTGTCAGTGGCGAGGTGGTAGAGAAAGGAACTAAAGGAACTATTTGAATTGAACAATAGAATGTACACTATACAATGTCTTACATCTTTCCTTTTGCATTTCAGCATTGTTTTTAATCACAAATATATAATAATTGAGCGAGCGTAGCGAGCGTCACCACGGTACTCTTATGGCACTTTCTCTGTGTGTTTGTTTGTTTGTTTTTTTGTTTGTATTTTTTTTGTGGTCACAGCCCAAGTCAAACCGCTCAAGCAATCGATCTGAAATTTTGTACACATACTAACGTACTCTATGCGGTCCCTGGGATCGTTTTTGAATGGGCTCCCGTGATTGGTTCAAATTTAAAAAAAATTATCTTTCGATTGGTTGCTTTGATCAATTTGAAATTTAGCAAAAACATTGCAACCAACATTGTACCCAATCATAAAAAGTTTCAGCCAAATCCTCCTATTGGTTCAAATTTAAAACCATTTTTCATGTGATTTTTGACATTTAAACTAGAACAGATTGACCGATCAACTTAAAACTTTGCGTGGTCATTAGTACCATCATTTTAGGTATTTTTGCCAATTTTCAGTCTAATCTGTCGTTATTTTCAAAAGTTTTGTCATTTTAAGGTCATTTTATTCCATAATCTTGAAAAATGTATACTAAATTGTCATCCCTGCCTTCTTTAAGCTTCTGTTCCAAGGCAAGGCTTGTAGAGCAGCCAAGCTATCCACAATGTACAGTAAAATGAAAGCATTTTTGAGCTAGCGCATAAAATCGGTTGCAGTACGAAGGCCAAATCCTCTAATTGGTTTAAGTTTAAATAATGTCTTCTGATTGGTCCACAATAAAAATGTTCACATTAAGTTCAAATTTTGCATGGTGATCAAGACCAACTTAATATTAAATTTTACATATTGTAAGCCCAATCAGTCAAGTATTAATTGTAATTTTACGAGTTTAGTATGGGATGTCACAAGAGATTTCTGGAGAAGGTATGTAGGTAAGACTTCACGACACAAAGGATCTATTATTCATCCAGAGTATTATGGAGATTGAAAAATTGCAGAGAAAATTATCTTGTGCCGTGTCGTGCATCGTTACTATGGGGATGTTGCATGTTCTGTGCTCGCTCATCAACGCGTTACACTGAGCGTTTTCCTAGTAATAGGTAATATGGATTATTATCGTCAGTAACTGAAAATACTTAACTTGTTCTTTATTAGAAATCGAACTATTGACATTTTGAATTTTGAAAATTCACCGCCCTTTATGAAAATAGAGCTAAGATCAGGCTGTAATGTCGGTAAAGTAGTCTATGTGAGTCCCCGTGAGACATCTGTTGGCGGATTTATGAACTAAATGTTGTTTTTCAAATAGCATTGGTTCATCAGCCAGTGCTACGGCAGTGAAGGGTGGGGAGGGGAGGGGGAAAGATCTAGTAGGTGGTGGTTTCAACATAAATTTTCGTTTATCTCAGTTTTATCCGAATGTGACTTATAGCGTTCTTTCCCTGTACCCGTCAGATGTGTATTACTTAACATTAAATATTTACCTTAATCTGCAAGTAAGAGTTTCCAAAACTTGATGTCCTCTCCACTTTGAGACCCACATTTGTATTCTAACTTTTCTAGTGCCTTTTTGACTGCGTAAACAACGTGCGCAATATCTTAGAGACGAAGCGAGAATCATCTGACATACTCTAAAAGGCGAGAATATGACCACCATGAAACACAAGCATGCATGAGCGCGCGCATTATTACCCATTAATACGCGGTGTGCCTCAAGGTAGTATTTTAGAACCTATTTTGTATTAAATATATGCTAATTAGTAATTATTTATTCATTCACTTCTCGAACTGTTAAACTTTTTATGTTTTTTAATGTTTTGTTTGTATACGTATACTAGACATGTAGCACCCTCTGTAAAACTTAAGGTGATACAAGCGCTCGGCCGTTTTAGAAAATTAAGATAGAAAAATTGTTTTAAGTGGGTGTAACTTTGATAGGATGTTCACATGATAAGTCTGATCGTATATTAGTAGCACTTTTTAATTTTTACTTTTTGCTTTGTTAATGGGCTTCCAAACTCAAAGCTAGAATAGAGCGCGACACGGGCGATAAACCTGGTTGCAATGGCGACAGTCAAATGTTTGTTGACAGGTTGCTAATTTGTCTGATTTGAAAACAATAGAAGTTGTTTAACATAAAGTGATCTTCCAGAATAAAAATTAAGTAATTGAATCTACATTTAAGTAGTAGCTAATAGCTATATATTACATTTTAAATCAATTACCTTCACTCCGAACACAACAGTTTGGCATTATATTTCAAATACAAGAAGTTTAAAGTGAGCTGTCATCTATCTGTCATTTTGTACAGACGCATACGCGGAAGGAAAAAATAACAGTTCTCCCTAGCGCTCCGAGAGCAAATGGCAGCGTGGAAGCCCATTAGGCGCCGGTTTTTCAACAAAACCGCGCAAAACGATTACATTTCCGATACGATTGGAGACCAAACCCGTGAACCAATTGATCTCTAATTTTAATCATAATCAGATGAAATACAAACTATGGGTTATCACTTAGCACATTTTTTAAATTTAATTTTATACGGCACCAAGCGAGACAAGAAAATAGCTAATTTAAAAAAAAAAAAAAATATTATAACAAAATTAAAAAATAAAAAATTTCCAAGAGATAACCCTAAGTTTGTCTTTTATCTAATCACGATTAAAATTTCAAATAGTTTCGTCAAACTCATTTTGTCTCCAATCGAATCCAAAAAAGGGTCTACAAATTGCAGCAAAATCGCTCGCGCTTGCTCCACCTAAAATATTTTTACATGGACAACTTTTAAAATACCAATTCTAATAGTGCCAAAATAAATATTATTGAAGTCCATTATTTGCATCAGGATACTCTAAACATCCCAATGTCGATCAATTAATAATAACTGTAGTTTTCACAATAACAACTTTCTAAATGACATAAATGAATGGCTTCGTAATAATATGACAGTGTATTGAGGTCCGTGAAGTTAGCACCGCCCATTAACGCACTAATTATCTCATGTGTGGGATGAATTAGTGAACAATTAGTGCGTTCGATCGGCACTAATTTTATAATTAGTGCGTCATCCGTTTCCGAGAAAAACGCACTTTACTATGGGCGGTGCCAACTTCACGCAGCACCGCCCATTGACGCACTAATTTTCAAACCCACACAGGCAATTAGTGCACAATTAGTGCGTTCGATCCCCCCCATTCCCATAATTAGTGCGCACTTACTTTTCGAGTTATTCGGGAATAACCGTGGGCGGTGCAGCACCGCCCATTGAAAATTTCAAGGTTTTCAGCACGCCATGTTTTAGTGCACAATTAGTGCGTTCGATTCCCCCCATTCCCATAATTAGTGCGCACTTACTTTTCGAGTTATTCGTGAATAACCGTGGGCGGTGCAGCACCGCCCATTGAAAATTTAAGATTTTCAGCCCGCCATGTTTTAGTGCACAATTAGTGCGTTCGATTCCCCCCATTCCCATAATTAGTGCGCACTTACTTTTCGAGTTATTCGTAAAAAACCGTGGGCGGTGCAGCACCGCCCATTGAAAATTTCAATGTTTTCAGTACGCCATGTTTTAGTGCACAATTAGTGCGTTCGATCCCCCCCATTCCCATAATTAGTGCGCACTATTTTTTCGAGTTATTCGCGAATAACCTAACGATTGTGAACCTAACGATTGTGAACCTAACGATTGTCACAACCTAACGATTGTGAAATAAACATTTAACTAAAGAAGGGCGTTTAAAAATTTGATTATTATGTGACAAAAAATCTGTAAAATCGAAATGGCTGCCTAAAAATTGGTAAACTTTCGTTCATAAAGTTGCTTAGGTGGACCATAATAAAATGTCATTTATTAAAAGCGTCGCAGTTATATCGGTGTTAAAAATGTGCAGTAAAATTTGAAAAACATTAATAATTATCATATTTTTAAACGACCTTCTTTAGTCAATAGTTTATTTCACAATCGTTAGATTTAAGTAAATTTTTAATATGTCATAATGTACCACGTGGTGTACAATTTCTGAAAATTTTGTGCCAATAGCTCAAATGGCTGTCGTTTTAGAGCCGTTTTGATTTATTTGAGGTTATTTGCAAAAAGGAAATAACCTGCCAAATACCAAAAGCAATGGCGACAATTATTTTTTCTCGATTCTCTACATTTCCAACAATAATTAATCACGTAATAAATTAACCGGAAATTCAAACATTATTAGAATAAAAATTAATACGTGATTTCTACAAAATTATCTATAAAAACAAAATGGTTGCTCAAAAATGCATATAATTATTTTTATTTGCTATATTTAACGGATCAAAAAAGTAATTATTTTATTTTTATTTTCAATTAGCATGTGCTTGAAATCTTAAAATGAATGTGTAATCAAAATTTTTGTCAATGTAAGTAGAAAATGTCGTGAGAAAAATGGCTATAAATAGCCGATTTCGGTAAACTTTTATATGTCATAGTGTATCAAGTGAGGAATATTTCAGTGCAAAAATGAAGTCGATAACTTAAATGACGACTTGACTAGAGCAGTTTTAATAAAATTGATGTTTTTGTATTTAAATGAATATGATTGGATAACAATGAAAGCGATCAAGCTGATTATTTTTTTGAAGTTGCACAAAACATTACAAAAAAATAAAAAAATACTGAAAGTAAAAATTTGCTTCACGTTTTCAAGTAAAAAATTAAATGGTGATTTTGACAAAACACTTGATAAAAACAAAATGGCGGCCCAAAATTTGGTAAACTTTCGTTTATGAGTTATGTGGGTTGACCTCAATTATATTGTCAAAAAACATTTTTAGAAATAATTAGTTTGGGGTCAAATCATAAAATGATCATCATCATCAAAAGAGGTGTAATTTCACTGTTTTCTCGGCCCGCTAGCCCACAAATGGCATAATTTATTGTTCCCAAATTTGGTGTGTGTGGTGGGGTGGGCCATAGCTCAAAATTAAGATATTACGCAACAATGTGAGATTTCCCAATTTTAAGATCCAGTAGGCCGAAAATGCCATGTTGTTGCTTACAGTAATAGTGGTTCGTCAGCTCCTCAGTTTATTAGGCATTTACGGCATATTGATTGAGTTAGTATGAGTGTACAGTTCGACTAGGCTGGATGGAGCGACCGCTTCACTAGATTCAAATTTCTTTTGGCAGTTTCTTTCTGCGTAGATGAGTTCCACCAGAAGTGTCCTAACTTATCTGATAAGGGACATGACGGACTAAACTAAACGCTTCCAAAAAAACATTTGTAGCCGTTTTATCTTATCTCAAACATTTCAAAGTGTATGAATGTACTTATTTACAATGTGTATATTATTAACATTCTGTTGTAAAATAATAAATACAAGTAGATGGGCCTTGTTTGTGCCCCTTACCTTACTTGTCAATGAGCCATAAAAGAACAATTATACATAAATGCTTACATTTTGCAAAATATAAATATAATTAACACACTGTTTTAACCATCTGTTGTCACACGTATCACATTTTAATTTACAGTAAGAATAATGTACAAAATATTAATCGCTTAATCTCTAATCTGAACTTGAACACAAAGTCCTCCAAGACTCCGATCGACTTGCAAAGTACATCCGAACTTAAGATTCTCAGTCAAGTCCTTCTCACTCAGTCTTGTTGTCACTTTGCACCTCCTCAATATCTCACTCAATGTACTTTTCATCTGTAGCATCGCGTAGTGCCTACCAATACACACTCTAGGCCCCGCACTGAAGGGCAAGTACGCGTAGGGATGAAGCTTTTCAGTGGTATTGTCCGGCAGCCAGCGATCCGGCCAGAATCTGTTCGGATCCTTGAAGTTTGATTCGTCGCGATGTAAAGCGTATGGGAAGATTAATATTGAAGAACCTTTAGGAAGGATTTTCCCACTTGGTAAATGAATGTCTTCTGGTATTAGTCTTGGTGAAGCAGGGATGACGGGGTACAGTCTTAGAGTCTCCTTAATGACACGATCTAAAACCGGCATCTCGTTCACATCCTCCGCGGTGACTTCTCTGCGACTCTCCCCGAAGATGGACTCCAACTCTTGCTGGATCTGTTCTTGTACTTCGGTGTGGATTGCGACGAGGATGAGGAGGAAGGACATGGTGAGCGCCGTGGTTTCTGTGCCGGCCAGGAAGAGGGCGGAGACTTCGTCGCGGAGTTCTTCGGGGGACAGCACGGAGCCTTGCGTCTCGGAGGCGTCGATCATCATGTCCAGGAAGGAGTTGATCTTCTTGTCGGTAGATGTGATGATGCCGGGACGCTTGATGCCGCGCTCGTAGGCGGAGAGCTTCTGCTTGATCATTCCCTCGCTCATAGCGCGTAGCTTCTGCAAAGACAACATTTTAACAAATATAAAAATGATGCTAATATCTTCCAAACACCCTTTAAACTTTTGACACCTGTTAATACACTTTTTATGGCACATATAATGTATAATCATCGGAAAATTGAAGTACCATAATTTATTTATTTTTGTCTGTGTTTTAATATATCTTTCAAATTCTCTTTCATTGTACCACAAATTGAATATTAATTAATATATAGGAAAGAGTTGAGAGAGTTGAAAGGACATTATTTATACCCATGACATATTCTTGAGAAAAAACCTATAATTTTTCATTTTATATTTTGAATCTTGTATTATCCCTAAAACTCAAGAAAATTCGTTAAGCCAAAATGATTTGTATTGCTACATTAATAAAATATTTTGCAGATACGTTTAAAATTAATCAGAAATTCTAAGAATTCCCATAAATTTACTCTGCAGCCCTTCTGTTCGTTTTCGATTTTCAATGACAAATATAAAAATCAATCCCACATTGAAGGCTGTTCAATACGAAATGTTTTGGAATTGTTCTTCCTCGTCATACCTCCGCAGTGGCCTCGAAGATTTCACCGTCTTCTGTCAGATGAAAGATCCAATCAACCAGAAGCCACGGATAGAAGATTCTCTTCAGGGTGATTCGGTTGAGATCATTGATGTGGTCCAGAAGAGAACAATCTCCGTTCTCCAAACCAAACTCGTCGAGACCTGCAATCACATTTATTACATCCATATCTTGATCTTTAACGTCGCACTGTTCTGCAACTTCGTTCATTGTGACGCATTAATTATAATGATGATGAGCGGTAGATGATGAGAATATTGAAAGAAGGACGGGGGGAAGGAGGCGGTCGTAGACAATTATTAGATACTTTTCCAAGCATTAACATTGTGATGGAGGACATTTTTTGCGACTGAGTAAAACCCCCGACTGAGAAAAACGAACGTGACTGAGGGAAAAACTTATGAATGAACGTCAGTGACGGGAATCGAACCCTGAAACATCCGAAGTAAGTACAGAGAGTTCCTGCTTGAGCCAACTTTCATGCTCTTAAGTAAAATATAATTTAGCTTACAAAATGCAATTTCGCAGAAAGAACGAGCCCGTGAAACTCTCTGATTCAATATTAATAAAGTAGCTAAGTCAATATTGATGACGTACCAATGACAGTCTCTGCGATGCCATCCAAAGTACACAATCCGAGGAGCCTGTAGATGTCGACGCTCCTGCCATCTGCTAACTGTAACAGAAACATTTTATCACTACAAAATAATGTCTTCACATTTTTGAGATCAATCTGGTGAGTTTCAGAAAGTATTTTAAATGTATTACACCAGTTATTTTACATGTTTTTTTAGAATGTGCAAATTGTTCAATTTTATGTTTTAAATTTGTATGTTTTATGTTCTTTTATGTTTTATGTTTTATGTTTTTAATTTTAATTTTAAATTTTATTTTATTTTATGTTTAATGTTCTATATGTTCAAATTGTCTAAAAAATAATTATTTGTCCATTCTTTAAAATAATTTTGTTAACCGTGACTGTTTAAATGTTGTGATAGTTTCATAATAATAGACCACAACCACCTCCTTTCCACCGTAATCGCTTAACCATTCTTCATCATCTCCCAATCGTCATCAATCTGTATCCATCGACATTGTCAAGTTGCGGAACAGTGCGAATTGGTTCATAATGACAATTGGATGGTGAAAGTAATGATATAATTAATACTAGGAAAACGCTCAGTGTAACGCGTTGATGAGCGAGCACATACCATGCAACATCCCCAGACACGATACACGACCCGGCACAAGACGATTTTCTCTGCAACTTTCCAATCTCCATATAAATACTCTGGATGAATATCATATCCAGTGTGTCGTGACTTTCCTACATACTTTTCCCAGCTTTTGACAATACATACTTAACTCGTAAAATGACAATTAATACTTGACTGATTGGGCAATATGTAAAATTTTAGATAAGATATGTTGGTATTACTAGGAAAACGCTCTGAGTAACGCGTTGATGAGCGAGCACGGATACACGCAACACCTCGAACCGAAATTATGTCTATCGAAAATGTCATTAAAAGCCAATAATTCTTGAATTTCGTCACAGACTTGTATAAATATCTCCAAAATTTCCAAAAATATTGGTCCCAATAACCTTGCTAAGATTTAAGTTGATCGATTAAACCTTTGATTGAACGGTTCCTTGTTAAGTTTCAAAAATCACATGATATCCTTCAAACAATATACCTGGGACCACTCATATGATATGATATTACTGTGGACACAACATCAGATCAATCTGTTAAACGGTCATTATTAGTTTCATTTCGTTTGAAACTTTCTGCTCTAACTATACCTTGCCTTGAACTGAAGATTCGAAGTCGCCGTGAATTTGACAGCCAACACACAAAATGTCCCTAAAATTACAAAAACTTTTGAAAATAACTACAAATTAGACTGAAAATTGGCAAAAATACCTTAAATGTTGCTACCAATTACCATGCGAAGTTTTTAGTTGGTCGGTCAATCGGCAATACCCGCTGCACGAGAGCGGGTATTGCGTTGATTGTTTGAGTATCTCCTTGCAGCAGTCTGGTCGGGGGTCTCTTTGCTCCTTGATGCTTTATTATTAACGACATTTTGTTTCAGCCTTTTAGATTTAGCTTCGTCAGTTTCTTGATCTTCAATTTCACGCAGACGCTTTTTCGCCTTTATGGCTTTCATTCTAGCAGAAGTCTTTCCATTTTTCGGCATGTTTAAATAGGGATAAGATAGGTAATGAAAAAGTAAGAAGTAGAGTACCTACCTAATTAAAGTACAATAATATTTGTGTGATCAATGTTTGAAATGCACGAAATGTGTGCTCAAAGACGTAATGTATTCAATGTCGTAATGTTACGAAATGAATCTTGAACAAAACTTCGCAAATATGAAAATAAAGTAAACACCTTTCAACTAATAAGCGAAAGGAATCAAAGTTCCACACAAAAAAAACGGATCGGGTAAAATAGTAACTACCTAGTTTAGAAACGGAATGAATCCAACGTTCCACAATTAAAATAAGACAACGTAATGTTTTGAACTGAATGAATCAAAACTTTCAAAAAAAAATAGCAACCTTCAAGGAAATGTCAGGCTAGACAGAAGCTCAGAAACGGAATAAATCCAACGTTTCCAAGAAGAAAATAATTTGAAATAATCAATCCCCTGGACAAAAACTGTAGATACCTAATATCTATGCTTTAAAAGCAATTCAATTTTACTAATACCTTCACAAAGTACACCAAATTACCAAAATTATCAACGAAAAGAAGCAAAATGCAGGAGAGATTTGGAATGACGTGTGAACGCTAGAAGAGAACAAACGCCACTCAATGATATTATTGAAATGTGAGCTTATGTTTCTAATCCCTCCTGGATGCAAAATCAGCCAAGTAGAAACACGGGAGGCACGGCCATCAGAACTACGAATTGACGAAAAGACAATCAAGGTCCTTAAAAACTCGAAATGATTTGTTGGAAACTATGATCCATATTGAATTATTCAAATTTGATCAACTCAATAAACATAAAAATATCTGCTTTTCACTAAAAAAGTGTACATACCATCAAAACACTCTTGTACCTAAAGCAAATCAGATTCAGTTGCATTGGAAAGACATTCATTTTCAATGTTTCATTTCTGACAGCTATTAAAAATGTCAATAAGTGCATACTTTCTTGACAGATTCGGCTGAAAATTTGTAAAATAAGTGACATTGTTGGTCTTACTGACCATGCTAAATATGAGTTTGATCACATTTCTCGAAAGCCATTTTCATTTTTTAGGCTATCAGGAGATACTTATTTTAACAATGAACCAATGGATGGATTTCAAAAAAAAATGGGTCTGCAAACAGAGAAGGTTGTCTTTACATGTCTGCAAAATTTCAGGTCGATCGGTGAAACGGTGCGACTTCTATTGCTTCCTTTAGCATACAACAAAAAACAACAAAAAACAAACAAAAAAAACAAAAAAAAAACAGAGGTCCGTGCTAAAAGAGCCAAATGGAGTCGCTCGCTTCGCTCGCTCAATGATCACCATGCAAAATTTGAACTTATTTGGAACATTTTGATTGTCGACCAATCATAAGATATTATTAAAACTGAAACCAATTGGAGGATTTGGCCTTCGTACTGCATCCGATTTAATATGCGCTAGCTTGTAAAGCTTTACAGGCCTTGGAGCAGAAGCTTAAAGAAGGCAGGGATGCAAATTTAGTATAAATTTTTAATAATATTTCAAGATCATGGAATAAAATGTCTTTAAAATGACAAAAACTTTTGAAAATAACGACAGGTTAGACTGAAAATTGGCAAAAATACCTTAAATGTGGGTACCAATGGCCATGTGAAGTTTTAAGTTTATCGGTCAATCGGTTCTAGTATAAATTTCAAAAATCACATGAAAAATGGGTTTATATTTTAACCAATGGGAGGATTTGGTTGAAACTTTGTATGATTGGGTATAATGTTGGCAATGACTTTACAAAATTTCAAATTGATCGGATCAACCAATCGAAAGATATTTTGTCTAAAATTTGAACCAATCACAGGAGCCCGTTCAAAAACGATCCTAGGGACAGCATACATTGAGTTAGTATGTGTGCAAAATTTCAGATCGATTGGTTGTGCGGTTTGACCTGGGCAGTGCAGGCAAAATAACAAAAAATATCAAAAAATAAACAAACACACAGAGAAAGTGCCATAAGAGTACCGTGGTGACGCTCGCTACGCTCGCTCAATCAGAGACGCAAATTGAAAATGATTGAGGAACATCAGAAAGTGAAATTGATACTAGAGAAATGATCGAGAATTTCCTGAAAGTAAGTGAAAATATGATTCCGTCAGTTGTCAACCACAACGCGTCAAGCATGGACACCGCTAGCGTCTTGCTTGGTCGGTCGTGGGGGGGGGGGGGGGGGGGGGGGGGGCATAGAGAACTCGACAATGTGTTCGTATGAGCTCATTAATAGGTAATATGAATCGGCCTGAAATTGCTTCTTTTCAAATTAAACTCATAATATGTGCGGTTGTGGCTTCGTAGAAAACTGCAAATTTACATCATTCCTTTAATATATTTCTGTATACTATATACCTCAGAGGTAGAAGGCCAGTAGTCCAATTTCTCGATTTTGCATTGCACATTTTTGTAATAACGTAATCAAGCTCTATTATTGAAATTGACTGACGTCAACAAATACAGTTATATTGAAATCTAATCTCGTGAACACTGACTCATGTAACTATCACAAATATGATTGGATTAACGAAGAATTACTGGTTTTTGATGTCGCTTAAAGAATCGTTGAAAAAGACTTACGGCCTTCTACCTCTAAAGTACACTCACAAAACATAAAACGGTATTTGAGCGAAACGGATTGGCTGCTTGATCGTTGCCTTGAGAATCAATCCTTGTTATTATCAATGCATTCAGAGCTCACCTAACTATGGATATAGTTGCCGAATTAGCATAAACTTCATCAAAAAAATTTCAGACAATTCTTTTCTTAAGAAAACCGTTTTTTTCTTTTGTTGAGTATAAATATTTATATACTAATGCCATACAATTTTAATTAAATAGTTGTGAACTTTTAAAGAAAATGTAGTAGAAAATATGGAATTCAGCCCAAATTTGGAACCATCATATGTGATGCGATCTGTGAATAGGGACCTGTGGGTGAAGGATAGCGATTTCCAGCTTAGCTCTTTGGAAAGAGGAAAAAATTAGGAATAAATCGTAAAAAAATTATTAAATTCTAATAATTAATAAGAAAGTTATATATTTTAAAAATTTTATAATTCGAAAATTTAAAAGCAGGAAAAATTAGTTTAAAGTGAAGCAACGGGCTTTTAATTATTTTTTTTTGATTTTTTTAGATTTTTTTTATTATTTGTATTCACAGAGATCGAAGAAAACACGACTAGGTATAGTACGGCCAGCGAGCGTGGAGAAACTCCTTTCATAAGATGAGCAGTATTGTTCGACCCTTGTTCGACAGTTCAGCTCTGACAAGATACAACTCTTTTTATGACCTGCCACCCCTTCCACCTACACTGTTGCCATTTTAAACAACTTTCCTGGAATTTTAAAAGCCAACTGCATTGAAAGATATTTGGCACCACAACAAAACAACCCTTTCCCGATTACCTGCAGTGGTTGAGAGATATTTACAACCGGGCACGCGTCAAAACACTCCGGATTACAAGCTAAGCCCATTGTTGAATTTTGCACAGCGTTTGGTGAACTTTCTCTACGCTCGCTGGGTGTACTGTAGCAGATAATGCCATAATCCGAAAATCTAGAAAATAGCCATTTTAACACATAATTGCATTTAGCAGCAAACTAACTCTTTCACCCACAGGTCCCTTCTCACAGATCGCATCACATATTGTGTTCCCGGTGTAAATGAAGAGTGGCAACCCCCCCCCCCCCCCCCCCCCCACCCATGCCGGCGCCTTTGACGTTAGGTCACTAGTAACTGTCCCAGCTCCATTCACCTTGTCATAATGCATGTGATTACATCGCCTCATGCAAGAGAAAACCCCGAGCGCATATTAATTTCACTAATTGATTCCCGTCCACTGTCATTATGCTGTTGAATGCTTCAGTTTGTTTTGTAAAGATTGCTAATGATGCGTGCGTAAGTTGTGTGTTTCGCTCAGCTTTCACATTCAAATTAGTCTATGTTTATGTCAGTCGAGATTAACGTCGTACTGTTCTGCAACATTCCACAGATGAATGCTTACATGGGTTAGCAGGATTTCTACAGGGGGGGGATTTCTACAGGCAAGGCAAGGAAAACAATTTCCCACAGGTCATGGGGGATGTGGGGGTCCCCCACCCACCCTCTCCCACAGGGCGTTATTTTGACATCAATTTTGAGACTTTGAGGGGTATTTTTTTGAAATATTCAATACATATTTTTTTAAATGTTTCACTTTGTGGTGGTAGAGGGCACGCCCCCACCTTGCACCGCAGGAAAGTTTTTTTGACACTGTAAAATTATTTTTTGTGAGTTTTTTTGTTTACAAAATGAAATTGTACGTAACTATACGGGACGGGGGAGGGGGGCAATCGACCCCTCCCCCCCCCCCCTGTAAGCACCCATGAATTATTATGATGATCACGATTGACTTTTGGTGGATTCTGTGGTACTAGAGATGAGGGTGGATATCAGGGGCACATTTATTTTTTATATAATATTAAATTTGCTTTAGTTGTTTGTTATGGCTAAAAAAGTAAACTTGTAACTAAATTGTAATTTATATTATTTCTCCTTTTTCACTGCACTTGGATGCACGACCTGTCAAAATTAAAAAGTTTCCAATAACCATCTTGCCAGAAGTGGCTCCATCACATATCACTTATTTGCGCAAATTGAGTAAATATAGTAAAATAAGAAAGAAACATATTCATTGTCTATATTCTGTTAGTGAGTTCTTACTCTGTCAACATTCTATTCTATCAAATAGTCTCTTTCACTTCTTGTCCGGCCGTTTTCTAACAATCTGCCTTTGGGCCTATTGTCTCGTGCCAGCCTCGCTAATCTCTCCTGATTCAATCTTGATACACGCATATCATCCACAAATCATCTTTCATCAATCCAATCAGCCATTATTAACTCTGCGTGTGACGCTGGACATTTATGGCTCAATGACATTTATATATTTCATCTAACATTCATGAACAATAATAACATTTTCGGTTGGCAGTGTAGCTCAGTTGGTAGAGCTCTCGCCCAGAAAGTTAAGAGTTCCAGGTTCGAGTCACGGTTCGTCTGGATACTTTTCGCTTCGCAAATCCTTTCCTTATGACTCCTCTGGAAGTTTTCATAAACCATGGAGTTTCTCAATATTATTTAAATTTATTTAAAAACTATAATTTTTTCAGTTTTATTTTATTTTTATAAAGTGGTTGAACTAAGGATAGTGAAACTAATCTTTACGGGAGACTCTTGTTCGACTCCTGCCAATGACCTTCTAGATTATGGTTTCTCGGGATTTTTAAATATTGGTGTAGTAGGCCATGAAGTTATGCAACCAATAAACCGCAACGGCTTTTACCAAGCTTCTTTGTCTTGTCCACAACATAAAACTAGGAAAACGCTCAGTGTAACGCGTTGATGAGCGAGCACGGACACGCGCAACACCTTGAACCGAAATTAATATTATGTCTATCGAAAATATCATTAAAAGCCAATAATTCTTGAAATTTGTCAGACTTGTAGGTATAAAAATCTCCAATTATTCCTAAAGTATTAGTCCCAATAACCATGCAAAGTTTTAGGTTGATTGATTGAACCTTTATGATTAGAATGTTCCTTGTTAATATTCAAAAATCATAGGATCTATTTAAAAAAATATACCTGGGACCACTCATATGATAAAAGTGTGTGTACTTACACAATATTAGACGATCTGTTGAACAGTCATATCAGTTTCATACGTTTGAAAGTTTCTGCTCTAACTACCTTGAAACTATAAAGAGTCGAAGTAGCCGTGATCAACATTTTTGAGTAATTTGACAGCCAACACGCTAAATGTCCGTAAAATGTCAATAACTTTTGGATTTAAACACAGATAAGTCTGAAAATTGTCAAAAATACAGATAATGTTGGTCTTAATGACCATGCAAAGTTTTAAGTTGATCGGTCATACGGTTCTAGTTTAAATTTCAAAAATCATATGAAAGATTTTTTTAAATTTTAACCAATGGGAGGATTTAGCTGAAACTTTGTATGATTGGGTACAATGTTGGTCGTAATGACTTGTCAAAATTTCAAATTGCTCGGAACAACCAATCAAAAGATATATTTTTTTAAATTTGAACCAATCACATGAGCCCGTTCAAAAACGATCTTAGGGACCGCATAGATTACGTTAGTATATGTGCAAAATTTCAGATCGATTGGTTGTGCCGTTTGGCCTGGGCTGTGAACACAAAAAAACAAAAAAAAAACACACAGAGAAAGTGCCGTAAGAGTACCGTGGTGACGCTCGCTACGCTCGCTCAATAACAAGTATCAAAATACTTCCTGGAACACTTTTTAGTGCAACACTGCCCTGCAACTTGTCTGTGACGACTGACTGATGCATAATTATGATGTGGATGAACAAAAGGGAAGAATTGATGGTGGAAAGAAGACTCATTTATTACAAAACCTTCCCTATATTTGTCTCTATCGATTCACGTAAAACTCAGTGAGTGCAAAAGCCAGTGAAGTGAATTGAACCTGGTTCCTTCGTCCAGACTCAAATAGTAATTGATTGCATACAGGCGCGTAGGAACTTTATTTTGACAGGGGGGGGGGGGGGGGTCAAAATTATAGGGGATCGATGGATGTCAGGAAAAGTTAGTTCACTGCTACAAAGGGTCTGGGGGACTCACCCCCAGTTAGCCCCCCGCAGGGCCTTTTTGAATTTTTGATACAAAATAATCGAATTTTAAGCTATTCTTCTCAAAGAAATGTAAAATGTGCAGGGCCTTTTTTGAATTTTTGATACAAAATAATCGAATTTTAAGCTATTCTTCTCAAAGAAATGTAAAATGTGTGATATATGCAATATTCTGTGTGAATTTAAGAAAACTTGTTTTATAGAATTCCCAATGGCCCCGCAGGGCATTTTTTTGCATCTTGTTAAAAAAAAATCGAATTCTACGCTTTTTTGGCATCTTTTTTTAAAGAAAATTTAAAATGTGTGTCCTATGCAATATTCTTGGGGATACAAGAGACAAAATAGAATGTTGTTATTTGACAAAATCCTAAATGGCCCCGCAGGGAAATACTTGAATTCTAGTGAAAGAGAATCGATTATGAATTGATTTTGGAATCGACCTTTGAAAAATGTTGCAAAAGCAACAGCAATAAGCAATCAATAAGAAAAATATGTATGTGTTTTGGAATTTATTAGTTTAACGTGTAATTATTTAATTTGATTCATGAGGATGATCATGTTGGATAATTGAGTAATTGAGTTGTCTTATTGGATAATACCTCTGTTCAATTAGTTTTGCAAAACTTGAGAAAATTTTGAGAATTCAACCTCATAATGGAGCAAATCTGTGCATTCTGTGCAACACTTAATCAACATTTGTGAATATCTGGATGTGTTCAGGATCTCTAGCAGGGGGGTCAGATTCTCTAGCAGGGGGGGTCGGGATCTCTGGCAGGGGGGGTCAGGCTCCAGACAGGGGGGGTCCGTTCCCCCCTTTCCCCCCCTATTCCTACGCGCCTGATTGCATACATTTTTACTGGCTCAAAATAGACTGTATGAGGTGCATATTTGATTGAAGCTTTATATAGATTTATCTACCGGCGCTACCACTCAGTGAATTGTATGTTTTACCTAGGATTATAACTCCACTAACTATAATCCTAGGTTTTACATTGTTTTATGTTAATTTTTTTTTATTCTCTTCGAGTTTGTAGTGATTATTGGACTAACTTGATAATGACAGCAATGATGTGTAATGTCATTATAACCAATTATTCAAATAAAAAAAAGATTTAGTGAAGTTGCTCTGAGGCTGTCGGAACCAGTTATTCCTCCTTCTAGCTCATTTCATCAATATTAAATGTTGTGATTGTATTCTTATTAAAGAAATCTTGGTTCCGAATAGATTTTTTGTTCGAAACCTGGGTCACAGTTGAACCATTTTTAATTATCGGGTACATTTCTTCATGTAAAAATAGTTGCATGCATGTTAATTGTTTTTGACAGTAGAATGATTTTTTTAACCCCCCAACATCTCGTGAAAGTAGTTTGAAAGTAGTTGAAACTCTTTCCCTTCTTCAGGGTACTGGAATAATATTTATTCAACTCGTTGGACATAAAAAACAAATGCAGTAAAAAATTGCAAATCTTTCTCACTCGTTATTTTTAGGAATCTGCAATGCATTTCTTTGCATGATGCTGTGTATGATAAACGCTATGTTGTTATCTTTGTTCCCCGTAGCTAATGATTGAGTTTTTGCTGCCTCTGCATTTTTGAGAGCCTTCAAATTAGTTTGATAAATAACTTTTAACTTAACTTTTTCCCCTGAAGAAGTAAAGCAGCTTTCTAGAAACGTTGGAAATGATAAGATAATAAAACACAAAGGTATTTTATAAAATAATCCATGACCTGTTCAATAATTAAAATTTAATTACATTTTGTGAATGCTGCCAGAGTTCTTCGTTGGTTTAATGCTGTGACTATCAAAATGAAAATTCTAAAAAAGGAACCACCTATCTGCCAGTACCTCGATCAAGACTCATAGGATTATGTTTAGAGATCAGCTGATACCATCTGAATAAAGTATTTTCGACACAACAATTCGGGTAATATCCCGTGAATAAACTTGTAACTTAGAATCAAAATAAATTTAAGCGAGAATTTTTCTGACAGACTTTATAAATCGGAGAGAAATTGATGGTGAAAAAAACTCTCTTTGCTTACAATTAAACAATAGAACTCTGAGAATTGTGCAGGATACATTGTGTTCTGACAGCTATTACATGAGCTATATCAGGGCTATTGACAGTAAATAATCCTTCATTTCGCGAACATCACTCTAGAGGGGTTTCACATCACCAATTCCATCACAGAGCTATCTTGAACGACATTTGAAAACTAAATCTATTTTAATCAACGATATATTTCACACTAAATGTGTTAAAACTGGAAATTAAAACAATTAATTTTGTCTCCAATTTACGAAAACTTTTCCAGAAAAAATGTTCGCCTCCGGGAACCGAACGTGGGACTTCCAGAGTGCAAGAAGTCCATGGAAAATACGAAGTTATGTGTCTTATTGACAACTCTTGTTCGATTCAAATGGATTTAAGTAGATATTAGATAAACATACTTAATATTTTGCCTCACCTGATTTAGTTTATTAGCCAAAATCCGTCCTCTCTTGGCAAACGTCTTGACATATTCCTGAAGCAACTTGCGATTAAAAGCTGGAAGAAGTATCTTATGATGCCGCCTCCAATCCTCCCCATTCAACGATATCAACATTTTACTAACATCCACAGCCTTCGATGTAAAATAATCATGATCCGTGACATTCGGATTACTCAAAACACATTTTATCACATCCGGATCGTTCACGAAAAATATCAAATTACACGGCCCGCCCCAAATCCTCACAACCGGCCCATATTTCTCAAACAACTCTCCAAAAACTTTAAAATTCTTCACTTGATCTCTTGAAAATAAAAACAGATTTCCGATGAAAGGGAGCCATCTTGGGCCGAGAAATGTTTCACCATGTATCCAAATGTCGCGACGAACCAACCAGTAGATAATGTAGATTGTAGATAAGACGACACTGATGTAGAAGAACATTGCGGTGGTGAAGGCTGGAACGAACTAAACCGTGTACAGAGGTAGACACGCAATTTATACGGGAGCCAGTCAACTGTGAATTGGCAAGCTTTATTAGAGCGGGGAGCAAGTCGTAGGAGTAATTAATTAGGTAATTAGCACGTATTATTATTATTAGTATTACTTTTTTATTGGCACTTAATTAATATGTGCATAATATTGAATGAAAATCTACAAGGCATGAGTCTCATGATGGAACAAAAAATCAGAATTGTCACTATAAAATGCGTGCTTAGAATTATGATAAAAAAATTTGCTAAAATGAAAATCTAAAAAGTATTAGGCTCATATATGGTACAAAAAATAAGAATTGTCACTATAAAATGCGTGCTTAGAATTATGATAAAAAAATTTGCTAAAATGAAAATCTACAAAGCATGAGGCTCATATATGGAACAAAAAAATCAGAATTGTCACTATAAAATGCGTGCTTAGAATTATGATAAAAAATTAGCTAGAATGAAAATCTACAAAGCATGAGGTTCATGGAACAAAAAATCAGAATTGTCACTATAAAATGCGTGCTTAGAATTATGATAAAAAAATTGCTTGAATTAGATAATAGGTAAATATTATGTAGATAGATAATATTTTATCATATTTGTCGTATTTTAGATATGACAATTAATTTATTATAACATTTATAATATTAATAATATACAAATATTGATAATGATTATACACATTTCTAAATTACTTATCAAAATATTTGACCAAGGAAAAGTACTGAATCTTATTAATCTATGCTTATATTAAAACTGAAAGAATTAAATTTTCAAAGTTATATAAAAACCAAATAAAATAATGACAGAAAGTTGAAAGAAAATTCTGGCCTTTGAGCGATGCTAATTATTCTATTACCTACACGCAAATATACCTGCATCTGATTAAAACTGTTTTTGCACCTCACAGACTAATTATCATGTTTTTATTTAATTTGCAGATGATATTAAACGCATTCCGATATAGTGATGTTGATTTTTTTGTTCATTCCTGATAGTTATTTTTTGTTGCTAATCGTTGCGTTTATAATATGTAGCTTCACATTCTCAATTTATATTAAATACATGCAAATTATAACGCTAAATGAATGCAATCTTAATTTAAAAATATTTTGACTTTGAAAATCTAATCAATGTTCAAAAATCGAAAATTAATAACTCCTCCATTATAAATAAATTATTTTCGTATATGAACTCGTACAATGATTAAAAAAGTGTCCTTCATTGTCAAAAATATTAAAATATGTATATACAAATAATATATAATGAAAACCGAATAAAAAAGTATTTTTCTAATTTAATACAAAATAGTATTAGCAATGTTTAAAGTTAAATATCCAAGAAAAGCACTTCTTATCAATCTAATTTCAAATAATTATACGAAACAGTTGCATGTAATTATATTTTAGCGGTAAGGTGACTAGAACTATGTTCAAATACTTCACGCCTGACAAACTTACATTATACATCGTTCTTACAGAAGTCGTTTAGTAATCTAGCATCTTCCAGGTTCACTGGTGCTCAATACTACAAAAACTGAATAGGTGCTCATTTATACCGAAACGAGTATCATTTCACTTAACGGTAGTTGCCAAAAAAGTAAGGTATTTTAACAACTTGACATTAAGTCTTTTGTTACGCGGCTAGTATAGTTTGTAAGTCACAGTTCAGTGATAATTGAACGCACATAGAGAACTAATAATATAGTGTATCCGTGACGCAATTCTAAAGACCAGTGCACAATATCTACCTACTTGTGTTACCTGAACATGAGCAGTCAGGCATGTCAGAATAATTGTAACTATTACCGTATTTTCACACATCACATAGCTTGGATACTTTCTAGCAAACGAGAGTCATTGCCCTTTTGGAAAATTAATAAACTATACAAAATATATACTTATCTACTTTACAAAGTTGTGAATGGAACAAAACATAAATCAACATTTTTATTTTTTTGTCTTGGGCTTAACGTCGCACTGTTCTGCAGCGAGGTTAATGGCGACGGATGAATGATTATGATGATGATTGGGAGATGATGGTGAAGAGTAGGTAAGGATGGAAGGTGGGAAGGAGGTGGTCGTGGCCTATTAGTAGGGTACCTTCCCAGCATGTGCCTGTCGACTGAGGAAATACCCCGATACAAACCCAGTCAGGAAGGACGGCCGCGGGAATCGAACCCGGGCCTTCGGAATACAAGTTCAGAGCGATAACCACCCACCAAACCTTTTCTGTAAACATTAAAAAATATAAAACATAACTTGATTAAAATACCATCAAATTGTAATTCCATAATAAGTAACTAATAAATACAAATGTAATATACCTATAACAAAGTACTTTATATTATATATTACTTTATTAAAAAATACAAACAAATTTTTATTTAAAGAAAACTATACCCATAAAAAACACTCCGTGTAAAAATACCAGCCAAGTCTCTTCAACTTAAAAAAAATAATGAAATCTAAAAATTCTGCACTGAAAAGTAGTGATATCAAAAAATTAGCCAAGTCAAAACTTTATTTGAAAATCAAAAAATACTTGGCGCATCGTGTACATAAATAGCTTGGAAGTATAAGCCAATTATAAATTATACATGAAATATACATATACATAGTATACCTATAATGCCCTAAAAAAACGATGCGCCAAGTATTTTTTGATTTTCAAATAAAGTTTTGACTTGGCTAATTTTTTGATATCACTACTTTTCAGTGCAGAATTTTTAGATTTCATTATTTTTTTTAAGTTGAAGAGACTTGGCTGGTATTTTTACACGGAGTGTTTTTTATGGGGATATCACTACTTTTTTTAGTTTATTCTTACAACTTACGTGTGACACATATCACATGAACAATTACTAAATCCTTTAAAAAAAATTACCCTTTACAATTTGGTTATTCTCATGAAAAAAACAAAGGTTTCATTCCAATCGGTCAACCCAGTTCCGAGATATGGCAACACGTCGGTTTTCAAAATGGCCGCTGAACTTTCTGCACTGCCACATAGAATTTATAACTATAAATGATGTGTATCATTTTTAGCTTTCTGAATATGTATTTATTGTATAGGAGGGGATTATAATGATTTATAAATTTGAATGACGTCATTTCCGGCTTCATAAATAGGAAAATTCTAGTTTGACTGTTCCTATTCCATAGAGATGTCCTTCCGAATCGTTTGGCACTAGTTTCATACCGATCTGTCAACCAGTTTTCGAGATATTACGTCGTTTCTTCCGATTTCAAAATGGCTGCTGAAATCACTGACCTCTTGAATTATAATTTAAACATGATTTCATTTTATTATTCATTTTATTTTTTTCTACATCATTTTGGCATAAATGGAGAAGCCCATAATTGGTTAAAATCCTATTTGACAAATAGACTTCAGGTAATCAAGTTAACAAGCAGTAGTGGACCGCTATATTCCAGCGAAGTAGTAATAAATATTGGTGTTCCTCAGGGATCGATAATAGCGCCATTGTTATTTATTTTATATACGAACGACCTATCCAAATGTGTAAACAAAGGTAACTTCACTTTGTATGCAGATGATACAACCCATTTTTTGAATTGTGAGTCAACTCGCTCCACTGCTAGGGAACATTTTGCATATAACAATAGTGCCACAAAGCAATTAGCAAATTGGGTAGAGGAGAATGGTTTGTGTTTGAATTTGACTAAATCAGTAGTTATTCAGTTTAATCCTAGTGCCGGGCTTGAAAGTATTAGCAGCCCACTCATTTATTTAAATGGAAGAAGTTTGAAGGTTCAAAATACTACTAGATTTTTAGGAATAACTGTCAACAACAAATTAAATTGGAATGAACATATTTCTGAAGTTTCTTCAAAGGTGTCTTCTGGCTGTTACTTAGTTAGGAGAATTATGGAAATATGTAATTTTAGTACTGCAAAGTTAGTTTACTTCTCATATATTCATTCAAGAATTTCATATGGTATTTTACTTTGGGGGTTTTCATGTAAAAGCCACAGAATTTTTATGTTACAAAAAAGAGCAGTACGATATTTAGCCAATGTTAGTTATGATCCTTGTACACCAGGATTTTATTATAAAGACTCATGCAGACCTCTGTTCATTCGTTTTAAAATTATGACACTGCCATGCATTTACATTCTTAGCGCAATCATGTTTGTTGTTGAGAATAGGTACCTATTAACCATGAATAATGAAGTACATGGTTATAATACCAGACAAAAAAATGATTTTCATTTGAGTAAATCTATTAACATCAATTAGTGCCCAAAACAGATGGGTGTTAAATTTTATAATAAATTGAGTGCAGTGATCAAGTCCAAGCTAGATTATGAACGTTTGTATATTTTTAAAGCTTGTTTGAAAGATTTTTTAATAGCTAATTGTTTTAATTCCATTGACGAATTCTTGCAGAATTCTATTTAATATTCCTACTCAAATTGTAAATTGAGTTATGTGGTATTATTGACATTGTCTAATTCACATGTATGTGACCAATCTGGACAAATAAAAAATTGAAATTGAATTGAAATTATAAGCAGTCTCAAATAGTATATTTATTGCATCAAAATGTAAATTTGTGCGATTTTTAAAATGTGTGACGTCATTTCCGGTTTCAGTATGGGAAACTGCAAATATTATTGATGATAATACATTAAGTTGACCGTCTAAATTGTTTAGCGTTGGTTTCGTTTAAATCTATTAAGACGTTATTCAGATATGATGTAATTTCTGGTTTCAAAATGGCGGCTTCCGGTTGGTTTTATATCAAGTCAAATAATATCACAAAAGAACATACGTTACATAAATATCAAAATAATTGGATCAAATTTGTTGCCGAAATGCCAATCGATGAATTAAATTTCATGACGTCATTTCCGGTTTCGTTAACATAAACTTTAGTCTGTTGCTATTGATTATCCATATAGATGACCGTCCGAATCGTTTGGCGCTATTTTTGTTCCAATCGGTCTAGCCGTTGTTGAGATATGACGTCACTTCCGGTTTCAAAATGGCGGCACAAAAAATTCATGGGGTGAAGGTTAAATCAGACGCCAAAAGTGCACACGTGGTAAAAATGTGGGATCAATCGGTTCAGCCGTTTAGGCTGTGGCCTGTTTACCGGATTTTAGCTCCAGCCTACTACTACTACTACTACTGAGATTATTACTGATTATTATTATGAAAACCGCCCTAAAACACTGTTTTCACGGCCCTCTAGCGTGCAAAGGGCGTAACCTATTGTTCCCAAATTTGGTATATGTTGTAGGGTGGGCCATAGCTCGAAATTAAGATATATCGCAACAATGTGAGATTTCCCAATTTTAAGATCCAGTAGGCCGAAAATGCCACTTTGATGCTTACAGTAAAAGTGGGTTTGCTCCAGCCTTTATTTGAGAGTGTGCGCGCCGTACGACTTGGCTGGCGTGGAGCGACCGCTCCACTAGATTTAAAAAAAAAATGTTTAGGAGAAGTAAAATTTAAAAAAATATAGAGGAACATTATTGTGTCGATTAATTAAAAAATATTGTATTCATACGTAAGAAACTTCTAAAATGAAATAGATTAAAAAACAATTATAAAGATTATAACAAGGGACATTTTGTATTGTACATCATTCTACCTTAATGACCTATACATAACGAGCGCTTCCTTTTGACTTTTTATTTCCTAAGTTGTTAAAATTTTTCCTGTGATATTTGCAGTCATAGATTGTTCAATTGTTATACCAGCAAAACACATATTTTAATATGATAATAATATGACGTTTGGTTGAATATTTTAAATGAATCCAGATATTCAGTGAGCGGGATAATTAAAATGAAATCAATTATGTAGCAATTAATACATTCATAAATCTTTTACACGATTGTAAACAAATTGAATATAATTGACTTCGTTCTATAACACGATTTTCCTGAGCAAGTAATTTAATTAAAGTGAGCATATAGCGAGTGCTTTGGTCTCAAATGACATATTTTTACCTCTTGTTTGACCGGGTGTTGGTGCTTGTTGGTCTGTCTTGTGTATGTTTCTCTGTCTGACTTTTTGTGTGGTTGTTTCTGTATATCTGCATGTATGTCTGTCAGTTAGTGTACACATTTAGATACATGGGCGTCCACTGGATGGGGGGAGGAGGGCGCTTGTCCCCCTGGGTTTTCAAAAAGATTGAAAAAGATAAGGAAAATATGCCAAAAAATTTATATACCTAGTTTTTTGGATATATAGAAAATACATATTTAAAGACTGTCTTTATAGGTATTAGTTCTATACATTACGTATATTTTTAAGTATTTATTATAAGATTCCGTTATTTTACTAATTTACATTATAATAGTAATGAAACTATAAATGAATACTCATTGGACTTATTTTCGTGACTAACACCAATAAATTCGTTTTTACTTAAGACCTTTGACTCGAACGTCTTAATCACTCGCACATGCGCAATAACCTTGTAATCAGTTATATAGAGTGGTGGATAATTTGAATAAAATCTGATTGTTAATTGTCTGCATATCCTAACAATACTTTGTATAACAAACTACCATACGTAAATTTGCTTTTTATGAAAAAAACAACGAACAATCAATATAACACAAAGTTATTTATAAATCTTTATTTCGAATTGTAATTGAGAAGATTGGTGTTCTGGAAAAGTAAATAAAATATTCATAGTTTGCACGAGCGTCTTTTGTTTTACATAAAAAATGTAAAAAAAAGTATATTTTCGGCTATTTTGGTGATAGTTTGTCAAGTCGATTTAAACTAATCATTATCGGTTATAGTCGAAGATAGTTAGTAAATGAGATTGACAGCCGTTCTGAAATGTATCACCAAGATGGCCGCTCAACAATGAGATGATGTCACGTGCAAACTATAGATAAGACAATAAGTATAATATAAATAAGTGAATTTACATTTAAAATAATAATCAGGTAGTAAAAATAAAATTGGAAATATCCCCATACAGTGTACATACGGAAATTGCCAAATGTGTAGGTTAAACAATCGGCTTAAGACCCATACAAAATTTGGAAAGCACTTTACAAGTATCTAAATGTTTTATACACATCTTAATCAGCATACTTCCAAACACAAAATATCTAAAAATATGCAAAGATGTCGATAATTCCTTCAAAACCATTCATTAACTTAAACACTCAAAGGCTCAATACCTCTGGCTCAGACAAAAACAGACATTTTAATGACATGTTACTTTTTTATTTTTGTTTATTTTATTTTTAATATTTTATTTTATTGATACTCTTCAGCAGTTCTAAGGTCTGTGAACATCATCTTTCAAACGCATATAAACTCGCGTGCAATTTGAATGCTCGCTTATCAACGCGTTACACAGAGCGTTTTCTGGTATCATCTCAGCCCAAGGGGAAGGGAAATCATCATCGTTGGATGTTAAAAACACGTGACTAACTCAGTGAAAGAGCCTCTCTTCCTCATCACACAATTCAAGTACATAGTTCCACTGACAGTCTTGAGGCAATTGAGCCAGCGATACCTCTTTTTCTATCTCTTTTCGCTCATCTTCTCTCCTCAGATTTTTTTTTAAGTATAAGAATGTATTGCTCTTCAAATTTATTCCGAGATCAATACTTTCAACAACCTTGCAAATAACAAACAATTTTTCAAGTAGGTATCTTCCTCACTCATTTGCATAATTCAAGAGGAATACAATTTAATATCAGTGCGAAAACGAATAAAAGTGCAAAAAAGTAAATAAAGAAATATCAAAAAATATAATATATAAATCATGTTTTCTATACGAAACTATTATGATATAAATACTTATTGATTTGAAAATATTCCATACACAGTTACTGACCTATAAGTTATGTGTACTAACGGCTACTTAAGTTTCCCAACATATGTCCCCATTTTCTAATACTAATGGGCCTCATTACCATTAGTTTAAGCTTCTGCTAGTTTAAACTCCACTTGGGAAATGTGATGTGTAAAACCATTATATACTAATGCAGTCAGTGGAACCTGAGGTTAATTTTAACAGAGGAAATAAGCTCAGGAATTAAGCCACAGCAATATAATGGTAATACACCACATTTTCCAAGTGGAGCTTAAACTAACTGTAGCTAAAACTAATGGTAATACCCAAGGTGCTTAAAGAAGTTGGTTGCTTACGTAAACACCTTCGGTAATACCGACCGGCCCTTAGTCTTTTAAGGGGGCTGGATCGATCGATTTTCTGAAGAGTATGAGAGCTTTCACTAATTTATTAAGTGTAAAAAAATCACTTTTATAAATTCTTGCAGCACATAATTTACTTGTATAATATACTGGGTAGTTGAAATAGACAACATTTAAATGGTGTTTTTAAGTTATCTTATTATTTAGAGCAGTATTACTGCCCCAAAGAAGTTAGTTTTAAATTGGATATTGAAGAATTTTCTATAATTTTAACAATACGGTACAATTACAATTTAACAATATGGCAACATTGTCATTTAAAAATTTTGATTTGTGAGGAGTCATGATGGCTGAGCTTGCTGAGTTTGCACCTAGAGTTTACTTTCATGAAAAGTCAAGGTATCTTTAGTAGGCATTTAGTGCCTTCTAACTACCTTGAGCACTCCCATGTTGCCAAAAGTATTTTGACTTGATTCGCAATTTGAATTAAATCGCCTATAACTTTGTATTTAGCACACGATGATATTGGTTTATATTTTATTAATGAAAGTAAATAGAACAAAGTTTCTTTCTTATATAGGTTTTTTGAAAATCTATCGAGCCAATTAAATAAAATCTTCATTTGTAGCAAATTTTTCAAACGTGCCATAAGATAACATGGGGAAAATACTGCTTTCTTATTCGCCTATCTCGAAAACTAGACACGGGAAGTATTTTATTTTTTGAAGTGTTGTTTAGGGGATACCGATGAGTGAGTACAGCAAAATTGAACACTATCTGAAAATATGGTCGATCGACCCAGGCACCTTAAATATTTTTCCAGATAGTTGATCTGTCAATTCAATTCGTAAATCACTCATCAATCTGCATAACCTCCTCGTTGATGAATCCCTCGTCCGGTGAATACATCGCCAGAACCCTCTCCATGAACACCTGTAACTTCTCTCTACCCCAAGACCTATTCCTACACCCCATGTAAACACCCCAAGACACCAACAACAACCCTCCACCCATCATCACGATCACCAAGATGTTCTTCCAGCCCCCGTGGTACGCATCCATTTCGCGCAGCAGGTAGTAGCCATTAGCCAGATGCCTGCGACAGTAGCACGTACTGATCTTCGTCTCGTGTTGCTCGCCCATCTTGCACACGTCTCTGGCACGTCCGTCCACATCCCAATAGGCGCAGTGCCACATCTGAGTCCTGTTGTACTTCCTTATCGTGAACTTCATGTAGTCCACATAATCCACAGGGTATTTGGAGTGGTTGGTGAAGTAGAGATACATGAAGATTGATTGGTATTCCGGTCGACCAGTTGGGGAGTTAAAGGCCCCGTAAGATGCGTTTATGTAGATTATGGAGAGTCGTGTGGTGTTTGATACGAATTCGTCGGAGACTGACAGGAGTACGGGAGTTGCCGTTGTGTTCGACGTGGTCGTCGGATGATGATGTGCCTCCGACGTCTGGTTGACAATGGTGAGATCCAAGCTCGTCGTGGAGACGTTGACGTCGTCGTTCGCGAACTCCACGATGGCGGCCGCGACGCTCGACATCTCGACGACCTCCACGTGGACTCCGGCGTCCAGCAACGACGGCACCATCACGTCGCGCGCAGCTGCCTCGACGAACCGTCGGGTGAAGTCGTCGGAGTCGGCGCGCAGCTCGATGTAAGTGTTGAGAGGAGCGAGGAACTCGTCGAGGCCTCGAGCACGGATCGGCAGCTCGTCGCTGGTCGTGTTGCCGAGGAATTGGGTGAGAAGAGAATCCGCGGTTGCCAGACGGACGTTCTGATCGGCGTCAGGAGGCAGAGGATCCTGCAGGGGAGCGCAGGGTTGCCAAACCTCGTCCCAGTAGTTGACGTTGGCCCATTTACCATATCCTGGTCGCGCGAGGTCGCTGGTACATTCGCGGGTCATCAACTGGTGAGTGGCAACGTTGCGTATGACAGCAACCGAACCTATGCGAACATTACCATTGGGTGATAAGAATAAAATCATCAAATACTGGTTAGATCTTCATGCATTGCTTAAAGAAAAGTAACCTAAATGAAAGTATCAGCTAAGGTTTACCGGGACTCTACATTAAGCTCAAATCTGTACCATGAGTGTCTGAAACGGCTCAGGACAAAACAAAATTGCTATAACGGCTAATGCTGTTGCTTACATTAAATTCAAGCAAATGTAAGCCAAAACAAATGTACTTTTTTATTTTTATACGTACACTGCTTCATCATTTGATTTCAATAATTTAAATACGCACACTCAAAACAATAAAAAATGGTATATGTACAAAACGAATTGGCTGTTGGTAAGGTTTCTTGGGAATCAATCCTTGTTATTATCAATGAAATCAGAAGCTCACATACTAGAGTAAGATGATGCCTTAGCACGGACTTTATGGGATAATGCCATCAAACCTTTATCATGCCAATCTTTTTCTTTCGAATACCGTGTTTTGTTTGTTCGAGTGTAAGTACTATAGAACCTATACAGACCAAATGTAATGGAGAACAAACGACATAATGTGACTTCATATAAAAAAAGGATCACTTACCCTGGCTAATGTGCGGCCAGTCAGCCGTCACTCCACCGCGCTCACGAGTACTCTGACTCTGACAGCTCGGTGTGAACGTATCAGTTGCGAACCCCACATGGTAATCAACCCCTAGACCAGCTCCTTGAGGGAAACTCAGTCCCCACTGCAGAGCGTGGTAGGTTGGCTCACTCAACGTCTTGGAAGTGAAGGCCAAGCAGTGTCCACTCATGGTGACCAAGAGTCCATGCACATCGGGGCAGACGATGTTGTCACTCGGGACGCCGATGTATTTGGCCAAGTCCCCGACGACGCCGCCGATTGTCGCGGACAAGTTGGAGGGCAACGGACCGGAGATGGAGAAGGTCATGTGACTCGGGTGGGACACGGGGTAGACGGGGTCGTGGATGTGAAGCTTCGGTGCCAGTTCGCAGAGGGCGGCAGGGAATTGGTAGTCCTCGGAGACGAGGTGCCAGCGGCCGGTGACGCTGTTCATGGCACCAACTGTGCCGGTGCCGGCCAGGCTGCTGTTTTGGAGGTCGTTGCGAATGGCTTTCTATTAGTAGAACAGATTATAGATAGTCAATATAAGATGCATGCATACTGGACTCATTATTCAGTTTTCAATTATCATCCACCTAACTATAAAAGATAGACTTTCTTTATGACCACATTACAACGCTAACATTTTGCTTTTCTGGTTTTCTGGAGAATAAATGAACTTACAAATAAGTTTAATAAAAAAAGTACTCATGAACAATAGTTCAAAATGCAATAGTGTTATTATTTTGCGGTATTTGCATTTGTGTGTGGTTATAAAGCAGTTAACATAGAAAAAAACACATGATCTGTCACGGTTTGTGCAATCAACCGTGCCTTATCGTGAGTATTTCGTTTATGATTTAAATTGGTTTCTTCTAAATCATATTGTAATAAATTCTGTTGATAATGGAATTTAAACCCAATATACTCTTCATGAAATGTGGGATTTTCTAAGATACAAAAGGAAAACCGATCCTTACAAATAATATGGATATGAATAGCAAAAGCAATAAGGAAAGACCTTCCACCTACACTGTCCTGGCTGTATGTCATATTCGTCGCCCACGTGACTACATCATCCCTGCTCACGGCCAGTGGCACATCACAGCCGCTGCAGAGTGCTGCCGCCTGCTGGGACCTCCCGGGACTAGCCAGCAGCGTGAATCCCGGGTACTGTGAGTTGCACATCTCCGCCATAGCGCGGTGGTTCAGTGGCCCTGTAGTTGAGACTCCGACCAGTTGGCGGGGCGAGGGAGTGTAGGAGGCGACGCAATCGCATCGGATAGCGGGCGTCAGCGACAACATGAGCAGCAGCACTCTGAATACATCCATTCTTCGTTCAATCATGATGTATGTCGACGTCCCGTATATCGATAGGCGCTACAAATTATAATTTGTCAATCTCATTCTGGCATCACTGGAAATGAAACGAATTAACGATATAAATTAATAATATATTAACATAGGGGTCGGCAACCTTTTTTGATGAAGGAGCCAATTTCCCAAAAATTTATAAATTAGATAATAATGGGAGCCGCAGTAGAGGCAATCAAATAATATAATACACCGAAAAAAATAAATTGAATTTCTATAGTTTATTCTATGAAGAGTGATATTCCTAGGTTTATTTTGATATTTAGATTAAGCCTCCCCCCTGTTGCCCCGCAGGGCTTTTTTTAGAATTTCAACGATTTAAAAGTGATTCTGAGACTCTAAAATAAACGAATTGAATCAAATAACGATTCATTTGTTGGCAGGGCGCATTTTTAGAATTTCAACAATTTAAATAAAATTCTTGGACTCTAAAATGAACAAACTGAATCAAATTACATTCCAATAATTGGGCGTTCCAATTATTATTGCAGGGCGTGTTTTTCTTTGAATTTTCAAATTTTTCGATTCCAGATCCTAATTTAAATTATAAAGAGCCACCAAGGAGCCGCAGGTTGCCGACCCCTGTATTAACACGTGATCTATCAAAACGCTGCCAGAAAACAAATCCTACAGTGTGTAGGGCAAAGGAAGTACAATTGTATAAAACAAACAGGAGAAGATCTTGAACGCAAGTTCAGCAATCATTTTGACAATTTGGACACTTTTTCTCAGGCTCCTGAGCATATTCATGAATAGGGAAGTCTCATGAAATTTTATTCTAGTAAATTTCTATAAATAAACACAAATAATAATGACAAATACACTTATTACCTGTGAAATCTTAAATTTTCATTCATAAAAATCGAGTTCAAATATCATATGATTTTTGGCGGGAAAAACGACCTTTAACAAGAATCAGAACTGTGATGTCATTTCCAAGTCTTGAACATTGTGTTGACATGGGGATTCCCTTGTTGCCATGGCAATATAGCAAACTGTGATGTCATTGCCAATTTTCCTGTTTTTAAATGAGAGGAGATCTATCAAACTTTGTAAATTAATTACATGAGAACTATTCGTCCAACAACAAAAATAATACCACATCTGTGTTCAGCAACATCTCAACTTTCATAAAATAAATATTATTCTGAATTCTAATCTTCACGAGACTTCCCTATTGTTACACAAAGATTCATATTTCGTTTCTAACAATTATTATCTTCTGCTGCATCATAAGCGGTGTTATAGTTTAAATTTAAATATTTATTTTGCACTCTTGACAATATTTTACCATAATACTTCTTTTTAGGTATCTAATTCCTACTTCCACCATCCAATTGATTACTTACTTGCACACGCATTGTATTGTTGAGGTTCTTTGCATGACACTTTTAAATCAAAACACATATCTATAGTTACAAAATACTTTTAATTATTTCCTATTACTAAGCTAAATTACTACACGAGCTTTCACAAATAGTTCTCCCGTTGAACTAATTTTCACGCCTCGAAGTTAAAGTCTGGCATTGAAACTATACCTTCCTACGATTTGTTATCAAAAAGATAAGTTTGTTAGTCGCTATAGTGATAAGTTGTATTTTATCATAGGTCAGGCGGGTAAACTTTCGTTGTCATCATTATTTATGACCTTATATTGAGGTCATTGATAATTATGATTACCACAAATCTAGGGGCCGGTATTAGCATAGTTAATTTAAGCCGGAATCACTAAATATTGGATTTAATTGACGGCATAGCTAATCAGATAATTCAAAGTGATTGATATAATTGAAACTCCAATAGATTTTCTTTTCATTTCTTACCGGTTTGGTGCGAAAATTTTACCACTTCGTCAACATTATACCGTTTTCACAATTATTTTTGAGTGTGTACTGGCACTGTTTCACCTGTACATAAGGCCAGTGGCGTGCCGAACCTCTACAAATTTTGGGGCATTTTGTTTTGGGTGGACCACCCACCCCGCCCAGGCACTAGGGTAAATAGGGAAAAGGGGCTGGGAAGGTAGTAAATATTCAATGAAAATGGTCAAGTCACCCAAAATACGATATCGTAAGGAAAAGGTGCTGTTCAGGGCATCAATGGGGGGTCTGGGGGGAGGGCCCCCCAGCAACACGCGGGTTCGGGCCGCGCAGGCCCGGGAAAATTTTGAATTTCAAGAATGAAATAGAGCCATTTCTATGCGTTTTGGACTTCAAATTTCAGCGATTTTGATCACCTAAAATTGCTAGTTCACGAGTGGAAATTTAGTTTCAAAGTATTGGTTTCCATATTGTATCACCAAAGTTTGCATTATGGACGGATATTGACAATAAAATTGCCCCGCAGTGATAGTTTTGAAATTCAGCCCTCTCAGACAGACTTAAAATGATGTTGGGTCATAATTATTGAAAAGTGAAAAATAGTTAATTTTGTTAAAAATTATTACATTGAAAAATGCCGCGCAGCGATTTTTTAAATTGCAGCTCTCTTTGGCAAGTTCAAAATGATTTTGGTGGCGTACTTATTCATTAAAAACGTCATTGTCTATTTTATTTAAACACTGCCCACAGGAAAATGCCGCACAGCAAATGATTTGAAATTTCAGCTTTGTTTGGCAAGTTCAAAATGATTTTGGGGCATACTAATTGAGTAATTGATGAGAAACGTGAATTATCCATTTTGTATCGAGAAAATTCAATACACATTTCTATTTATTCATTTTTATTTAGTTAAATCATGAAATTATTGAATAAAAGATGAAATGTCAGTAATTGAAATTTGTGTCAAATTAACAATTAAATGAAATACAATAATACTTATTGCACAAGCAGGTTATCAGAAAGGATTACCAGTTATTATTCTGCATGGAGGAAAGGAAAGTGTTAGATACAATTACTTATTAATTTGCAGCAACTGAGCAGAGTTTGTAATATTTTATTATATAATTTGAATATTTATTGAGCTTGAATATCTATTTGCGATAAATTAGTGTGTTATTATAATATTATTATAAAAATTCATTGCGGTAACTGGTAAGTATTCTAAAGACTCATAAACACTATATTTTTTGTACATTATTATGTATAATTGTAAATATTATTGTAATTAAAGGTAGGTATAACATAATCATATAAGAGTAACATTCCAAAATATACTCTATACCTTTCAGGCGCATAGAAATAACTTTCATCGTGTGAGCGAAATTTCGACACTAAGAGGGAAAAGCCCGCCCCCCAGTTCTAGCCCCGCATGGCGATTTTTACAATTTAAAACATTTAAAAGTGGTTGGCTCTAAAATGTACCTACTAAGTACTAATTAAATCAAAGAACAATGTAATTGTTGTTCCCCAGAGTTAGTTTTTGTTTTCCGAATTTAAACAATGTAATAGTGATTCTGGGACGCTTCACGCTAAACTTCAAATTTTGTGTTCCAGATTGCTCAGGTTCTTCCTACGAGCCTACATGCTACTCTTTATTCCGTTAAATTTACTTAAACATTAACATTTTTGTCAGTAAATTTGATGAGGCAGCATATTTGTCAATGGCATCCGAAAGATTAACTTCAATGTCATTTTCACACGACAGTATCATCAGACTTTCAAGCCTTCCTTCTTGCATGGTCGATCTGCAATACCAAACATATTAAATGTAATTATCATTTATCTTTATATTTTGTAAATAAATCATTCTGTCGTCAAAACTCACCTCAGCCGTGTCTTAATTAACTTCAATTTCGAGAATGATCTCTCGGCTGACGCAGAAGATGGAGGGATGGTACTCACAGCTTTGTATACCATGTACAAGTTTGGAAATGCATTTCCAAGACTGTAAGAACTTAATACTCTCAACACATTGGCCACAGTAGTGGTGATGACGATGTCCTTGTCCTGCAAATATCCAGATTCATTCTCCGAATCGTTTGAATCATTCTCAGCCTCATCAGTCAAGTCGTCATTGTCTCCTGATGATTGACGTGGGTTTGATTTTGAAGATGTTGCTTGAAGTGAATCTGATAGTTTTTTATACGATACTCTAAAGAACGCGTACTCACGTTGTAATGATTCACTATCGACGCCGGGAATCCACTTAGCAATTGCATCAAAATCTTCGCTTACTACAACTGTGTTCTTGCTGAGTAGCCTGGAGGGAGACAGAATCGCAATGCTTTTCATTATTTCACGGGATTGTGAAAAACGAGAATCAATCGCTGATAAACTGGTATCAATTACTTGATAGAACACCATATACTTATAGCGATCTTTAGCCGCTGCTGGGGTTTCATCCCTCGACGTTTCACCGGGCATAACCTTCTTTCTACGCACCCTTGTTTCTTGTAGTGCAGTTTCGCAATCATCAAATTGGTGATCCTTAGCGAATTTGCTGGCTTCTTCGTAAATCTCTTCAAACGTTTCTTCGGATCTCATAGCTTGCAGAGCTGTAACTGTGCTGTCTACCAGGTCAATGGCTTTTACGAAATCTAAGTCAGGACATTGAAGATACTTTGATAGTGGTGTAGTAACGTTAAATAGTCTCTTCGTCAATGTCAATGCCAAGACAAACTTGAATGATGTCATTACCTTGAGCTTATCAGCTGCTGTGGCTGATGTCTCAGCATCATTGTCCTGTGAGAGTGTCTCCAAGGAGTCCAGTATTGCCTCGTATGTCCTCATAATGGCGTCGATGCTGCGATCATGTGATGTCCAGCGGGTGGTTGACATCGCCTTCATGCGTCGAAGTCTCTGTCCTGGATATATTTCCTTTTGCTTCTTGACGTACACTGCCGTCCTTTTTCGAAAGCTCATAAATGTGACAATAGTCTGCACATGGCCAAAGAAATTACGAATGTCTTCATTTTTACTTACAGCATCAACAATGACTAGATTCACTATGTGGGCAAAACACCACACATATACAGCACGGGGGTTAATGTTTTGAATGTGTGTTCTTAAACCTGAATATTCCCCTTGCATGTTGGCTGCACCGTCATACGCCTGAGCACATAGATTGTTTTCCCAGTCAAGTTTGTGTTTTTCACAAAGGGACTGAAACAACTCAAACATGCCTCGTCCTGTGGCATCTTCAGCAACGCCAAGAGCTACCAGGCGTTCGTGTATATCACCATTGGTATCGCAGTAGCGAACCACCAGAGAAAACTGATCGAGCTTAGCCACATCTGTAGTTGTGTCGATGATGACCGCAAATAGACCAGCTTTACAAATATCGAGGAGAATCTTTTCACGAACGTGACAACAAAGCGCATCAATCATCGCATTCTGACTTTTGTTCGATAAAAATGTAACGCGAGTAGTCTTGCTGGAAGACTCGATGTTCTGAAGGTGCCTATTCAGGTATGGATGATGTTTACTCATTGCTCTCACCCAGTCTAAAAATCTACCTCTATTTTTCAACGAATCGTGTTTTTCATTATGGCCTCTAAAAGCGTCGTTGTGTCTGGCCAAATTAAGAACAATTTCCATTAACGCTCTCACAACTTCCCGATTCTCGGCGACTTTTGTATTATGTGCGCTTAAGACGGCATGATCTATACGACACGCCGAATTAAATAGGCATTTCGCAATTTCCGAATGCAAATGCTCATCGCTAAGCTCGTGTTCTCTAAGGCGAGCATGTACATGTTTCCAGTTATTAAACCCTTTAACTAAGGGCAATCGCTGAACAATAGGTGTTCCATGTAGTATACATGTAAGACAATACACTTTATCTTTAGATTTTGAATACGACAACCAGTCCCTAAATGCCACTTTGCTCGTGTTGCTACCACTAACAACCTTTTTAAAGTATAGAGCGTCTGTGAATGATCGTTTGCTATTTTGCACCAAAGTTTGAGGGAAGTGGCCTCCAGGCATTTCATGGGCCTTAGGCTGAGAAGGCCCCACGTCCGATATCTTCTTTATTATCTCCACGGACAACGATTGTCCAGCAAAAAATGCTGGGTCCTTGTACTTTTCTTCGTTTAGGTCATCTGAGGAAAACAATTAAACTACTATTTTTATACCATTATGTAACGTCCTCGCATACACCCCACTAGAAAAAAAATGTGTGGGCTCAATACTGTTCACATCACAAAACAAAAGATGTGATTGTGAAATGTGCAATGAAATGAACTGTGAATGTAAGAACTTCATTTAAAGTATTATTACGTTTTGATTGGTTTTAAGTGTTACTCCCCTCTCGAGTAAAACCTCATTTCGAATAATTTGTGGTTTTACTCTTCCGATAGTCCAAGCAGTAGTAGGCATACTTGGATCTGTTAAATTACATTGTAAATTACGTTGCATGTGCTTTACATAAGAGCAAAGCATTATGATGTAAAATGTTCATGTTTCCGTAGGCGTAAACTTTTTAAATAAAACAAAATTCTGTTTACCTGAGATACTTTGCGTAAGGTTTTGAGCGGGTGTACTTGAACCAGGCTGCGGAGTCGCCTCATCTAAGATACCAATCTCCTCATCACTCATTGTTAGACGAGCGTTCTCATCTGGGGTGACAGTGTCAGCAACAATATTTGATTTTGGGTTGACTGTCTCGTTAGCAATTATTGCTTCTGGATTTTGCAATAATGTTTCCTCGTCAATTTCAGCAGCAGTAGTAATGGTTGCAGGCTTTTGACTCACACTACTCCCTCTGTTTGGTAACTCATCTATGGGGTTAAATAAAAACTACGTTTGACACATTCGTCAATAATTACGTGTATTGTCGATCTAATGTATAGGTATGATCAAAAACTTCCAGGGATTAACAGGGCTGTTAATAAGAAAAAAATATTTGTAAAGAATTATGACGTATGGATAACACGGCACAAAGACATTTGCGTAACTTCACATTTCGCCCCCCCCCCCCCCCCCCCCCCCCCGCAGGATAATTTTAGGCCCCTACTTTTTTAATTAATATACTGTAATGATCTTTAAAAATATATGTATCTTTTGTTTTCATTCTTAAAACATATCACTTTTCACAACATTTTTCAATTAATTGTTAATCCAAATGCGTTTTGTGGATTTACGTAGTAAAGGTAGGTAATAATAGAAGGTAAAATAATAACCACGAACGGCCTATTCAGGTTTGAAAAAAGGCCTCTACAAGAATACTCGGCTGTGGGTCGCGTATGTATTCTTGTTCCTGTTGTGTTCTTGTTGGAGAGGTATCGAAATTTTTTGAATTTTGTACAAAATTGAGTGCATTTCAACGTGATTTACAGTTTACACACAAAATTTTGGTCAATTTGATTATCTAAATTCGATATTTTAACTTTTTGAGCGAGCGTAGCGAGCGTCTCCTTTCACTCATTTGGCACGGACCTCTGTTTTTTTGTTTTTTTTTCTGTCCGGGGCCGGTATACATGTCACACCGTTTCTCCGATTGGGCTAAAGAAATTTTGCACACATGTAGGGACCATTCCTGGTGTTTGCAGACCCAATGTTTGTTTAAATCATCTGATTAGTTCAAAAATCAAAATGGCCTGTAGCTCACACCGTTTGACTTATCAACTCGACATTTTTCACACTTTTTGAGACCGTCGTATAGTTTTATGGTTATAAATTTTATGTAATCCGTTGATTGGTTGAAATTAAAATTAATTTCTCCTGATAAGGGGAAAATCAAAATGGTCAGATAAACTTCAAATTTGGCATGGTCATTAATAATACATAATAAACTTATTTTACACGTTTTCAACCCAACCAGAAGAATGTATGTACTTATAGACGTTTTAATATTTTTGAAAGAGCTGTCATGTGTGAATGTATCGAAATGGGAAACCACGGCCACTGTAGTTGTATTTCTTCATCAGGGTTCATATATGACTATTCTTAGTTTCAATGAAATTACGAAATTCCGGTTCGTGTATTTGCACGTTTTCGTGCTCGCTCATCAACGCGTTACACTGAGCGTTTTCCTAGTATGATACTCGTTCGATCCAAATTCCTCTCTTCCCCCCCCCCCCCCCCCCTAGACCAGGCCACCGCACCTGCGAGGGATGTGGCATCGAAGTTACGCCAGTGTATAAAATAACAATGATAGATACCTACGTTTTTCAGATTAAATAGATTTTAATTTTTCTCAATGCAAGTAGAGGAATGAAAAATTGGTATTACATTCTTATAGGCCATTGATGTTTGTCATCAAAATTACATCAATTTCCATTATATTAATAATTTTATAATTAGTAGGTATACGTATACTTTATTTACTCACTGCAACTGAAAGCGGGTTCCACTTCCACGCACCTCTTCTTAAAAAATGCACTAAATTTCGACGCTTGTAATTGCGAAGGAATTAGAGGAACGCCCTTTTTCATCTTGCATCCAGCTTTGTGACGATTCCAGTTAGCAATGTTGAGACCACTCCTATATCTGCCACAATGTTCACATTGTTCATCTTTATTTGCCACTTTAGAATACATTGTCTTAAGATTCAAAATATTGTTAAAAAATAAATGCTAGTGGAACTTTCAAATGATATTATTCGATGGTATGAATTAGAACGAGACACAATTTCTTACGATCTGAACGCAATCACAACTTGAACTCTACAAGCTGACAAGACAACCGCTGACTTCACAAGTCACAACACGCACGCTGGTGACATGCTGACTCAGTAAAAACTTGCCAGAGCTACTAGAAACTGTCAACAGATAATGTGGTACGCTTGTTTTAAAGTTGAAATGGCGCGAAATTTCATTGTCGAATTGTCGACTCCAAAGGGCCCTTTCTCTGTGGAGTCATATATCATAAGGACCTATGTCCTTACAAACAAAACTTATTGACATTTTACCATTTTTAGATGTTGCGCGTATCCATGCTCGCTCATCAACGCGTTACACTGAGCGTTTTCCTAGTAAAATATATAAATTACTCGCCGAGGTTGATAGCGGTTTTTGCTTTTTGCAAAAGTCATTAATTTCGATGCTTGAAATTGCGACAAGTTTTTTTGTTTCTTTTATTCTTTCGTCGTAATTTAGTCTTGATGGCACAGTCTTCTAAGAAATTGGTTTATTAACCATGTTAGTATTACAATAGATATCGATATTCAAATCCTATTTCATTTAAAAATTTTCATGATCTAGTGGAGCGGTCGCTCCACTCAGCCAAGTCGTACACTCGCACACTCTCACACAACATACCGTAAAACCCCTAACTATAATGTAAAAAGGCTTAAAAAGATGTCAAGTTGTGTCCATGTACATCTGCAGGATTTGTACCGAAAGGTGTAACCCTGTGTAACTCCTCATCCTCAACCCCCCAGCACGACCCCCAGCATGAGGGTTCGGGGCTTATCCCAAAAAATGTGTCTAAATTTAAACTTAGAAGAAATTTTCTGTGTCCTGGATATAATCTATTTTAAAGTGTCAAGTTTATTGCTTTGTGTTCAAAGCAACAAAAATTCACTCAAGAAAGTAGTTTCTTCCAATTCGAACTGCAATTACCTACTTTTATGGATTTGTAAAGGAAAATAAAGCACTATGCTCATTAAAAACGTTCTCAAAGAATCAGATATGAAACGAAGAACTCACATTCCTGGAAAAATTGGACACACCAAACTTACTGTATTTATTTTTTTCACATTTGGTTTATTTTTTACGGTCTTTGTAGAGATTCAGTGGGAGGGAATGCGCCCGCTCTTGAGCGCAAAAATTAAGAGCTACTCCAGATCAGCTCTTTGGACTAGAAATGCGGAAAACATCGATATAAAATGTATAAAATGTCTTTTATAAAATGTATAAAATGTCTTTTATAAAATATAAAAGGTGAAATAATCTGTCCAGTATAGTAAAAGGAAAACGATTATGCCCTAAAGAAGAAAGTCATACACATTGGCCAATGGCCATACCAGTTTAGAGTACATAATACAATATACATACTTACAATTCAAAAAATAATTGTACCTACTACCTATAATGCATATCTTGCCGAATTCTCAGTCACCTCAGTCAGTTTTTAGTGTTTAATTCCTTTTAATGAGTGTTTAAAACATTATATCTGATTCAAGCATCAGGTATTCATTGTAAAATAACAACTGAATATGTTCATGGCTGTTAGTCAGTTTGTGATCCTCCAAATCACCAGCCGTTCCACCACCCTTAGGCCAGGTATTTTTGGGGGGTGGGTATACCCACCCCAAAAAAATCCGGGGCATTTGCCCCAAATTAACATAGGTCGGCACGCCACTGCATAAGGCTTTGAGTTATTCAATTATGTGCATTAGAGATAGACGGACGGAAGTCCATTTTATCGATTTTTCGTAGCACACATTTGGAATAATATAATGCAGCTCTCACAAATACAGTTATTTTGCTGTATTCTCTTACAAAATGGCTCATGTCACCATTAACAAAATAATTGGATAAATTCAAACATATACTTGAAATGGACTTCAGGCCTTCTACTTCTGAGGTATGTACATTATAAATAAAAGTGCCATAGCGAAACTATTTAGATTCATTAGACTAAAATATTACATCCCTAATTTGTTCTTCTCTTGTATTGTAATGTATTTGCTCGTCTGAATGTTGTACGGTGAACTCCAAGAGAAAGGCACACCCCTGCAGTTAGATTACCCGCATGACTGTTAAGCAGCATTGCCAGTAGGTCCTCCTGTATCTAGGCAACACAACTAACACAGCTGTACTGCGGTGAAGGTACAGTGAACTCCAAGAGAAAGCACCCTTGCAGTTAGATTACCCGCATGACTGTTAAGCAGCATTGCCAGTAGGTCCTCCTGTATCTAGGCAACACAACTAACGCAGCTGTACTGCGGTGTAGGTACAGTCAACTCCAAGAGAAAGCACCCTTGCAGTTAGATTACCTGCATGACTGTTAAGCAGCATTGCGAGTAGGTAGAGACCTCCTGTATCTAGGCAACACAACTAACGCAGCTGTACTGCGGTGTAGGTACAGTCAACTCCAAGAGAAAGCACCCTTGCAGTTAGATTACCCGCATGACTGTTAAGCAGCATTGCCAGTAGGTCCTCCTGTATCTAGGCAACACAACTAACGCAGCTGTACTGCGGTGTAGGTACAGTCAACTCCAAGAGAAAGCACCCTTGCAGTTAGATTACCCGCATGACTGTTAAGCAGCATTGCCAGTAGGTAGATACCTCCTGTATCTAAGCTTAGACATCTAAGCAACACAACTAACACAGCTGTACTGCGGTGAAGGTACAGTCAACTCCAAGAGAAAGGTTCACCCTTGCAGTTAGATTACTCGCATGACTGTTAAGCAGCATTGCCAGTAGGTAGATACCTCCTGTATCTAAGCAACACAACTAACACAGCTGTACTGCGGTGAAGGTACAGTCAACTCCAAGAGAAAGGTTCACCCTTGCAGTTAGATTACCCGCATGACTGTTAAGCAGCATTGCGAGTAGGTAGAGACCTCCTGTATCTAGGCAACACAACTAACACAGCTGTACTGCGGTGTAGGTACAGTCAACTCCAAGAGAAAGGTTCACCCTTGCAGTTAGATTACCCGCATGACTGTTAAGCAGCATTGCGAGTAGGTATAGATACCTCCTGTATCTAGGCAACACAACTAACACAGCTGTACTGCGGTGTAGGTACAGTCAACTCCAAGAGAAAGGTTCACCCTTGCAGTTAGATTACCCGCATGACTGTTAAGCAGCATTGCCAGTGGGTAGAGACCTCCTGTATCTAGGCAACACAACTAACACAGCTGTACTGCGGTGAAGGTACAGTCAACTCCAAGAGAAAGGTTCACCCTTGCAGTTAGATTACCCGCATGACTGTTAAGCAGCATTGCCAGTAGGTAGAGACCTCCTGTATCTAGGCAACACAACTAACACAGCTGTACTGCGGTGAAGGTACAGTCAACTCCAAGAGAAAGGTTCACCCTTGCAGTTAGATTACCTGCATGACTGTTAAGCAGCATTGCGAGTAGGTATAGATACCTCCTGTATCTAGGCAACACAACTAACACAGCTGTACTGCGGTGAAAGTACAGTCAACTCCAAGAGAAAGCACCCTTGCAGTTAGATTACCCGCATGACTGTTAAGCAGCATTGCGAGTAGGTAGAGACCTCCTGTATCTAGGCAACACAACTAACACAGCTGTACTGCGGTGTAGGTACAGTCAACTCCAAGAGAAAGGTTCACCCTTGCAGTTAGATTACCCGCATGACTGTTAAGCAGCATTGCCAGTAGGTAGAGACCTCCTGTATCTAGGCAACACAACTAACACAGCTGTACTGCGGTGTAGGTACAGTCAACTCCAAGAGAAAGGTTCACCCTTGCAGTTAGATTACCCGCATGACTGTTAAGCAGCATTGCGAGTAGGTAGAGACCTCCTGCAACGTCTATACAATACTCTCTTCTAAAGGTTGAGCCGATCGAGGGATTTCAGTACTCGGAAGTATTCGGCTTTGTCCTACTCCGTGACGTCATGGAGTAGGACATTTCTATCTAAATCTCATGCCAGCGCATACAGACTATCAAGCAGTTGCCAGCTGTGTTGACGTCACGAAGTGGGAAAAGCCGAATACTTCCGAGTACTGAAATCCCTCGCTCGGCTCAACCTTTAGAAGAGAGTATTGTATAGACGTTGGACCTCCTGTATCTAGGCAACACAACTAACACAGCTGTACTGCGGTGTAGGTACAGGCTCCTTTCACTTGGAGGGGAAGGAGTGAAACAGTTCTATTTACTTCTTATCTCTTATTTTAGCAACATTTAATTGAGCTCTAATAACATCTCCCTCCTCCATGTATGCAATGCTTCCTGTGACACACACGCATTGCAGATAACTGTCAAATGTCAGCCAGCAGACTTCCTTCAGACAGTGTGAGTCGATCTCTATTTTCAGTCGCACGTTATCTCGACAGACGCGAAAGTTACTCTCGAAATTAGATACAAAAATGTGTCACTAATTTTCTTATACTGAATTTAATAAATTACGATGGATAAAATATTAGGAAATGGCGTCATGATAATGTGAAATTGAGGTGAAATCTGAGGTTAAAGTAAAATAGAGTGAATAATTGATTTATTACTTATATTAATGTGCAATACATTTTAAACATTCTCATTCGATCGTATTAAAATAAGTAGCTACGCGTTTGTTATAAGAGTAATAAAATTGATTACACAAGATGAGTCGTGAATTCTGTGAAAACTACGTCCATAAAATGAAATGGTTTTATGTTTTGTTATTCTTCTGGGCTCAATTTGGAGGTATGCACATATTTACAAAGATATACAAAGTCCATGTTACCTCGAGAAAAATAAGTTGAGTGCAATATGAAGTTAATGCCTTTTCCTATAACCAATCCATCAAGGAAACAAATATTTCGAAACATATTGTACTTCTGAATTTTTTATTGCGTCACTAAAATTACATTTGTCAGTATCATCAACGCCAAAAGTGCACACGTGGTAAACATTTAAGCTCAATAGTTTAAGTCGTTTAGACCTAGCCCGTGACGTGACACAAGATTTTTTTGACATAATTAAAATCTAAAATCAGAAGTTCGTCCAAAATAATATATATACGGTCCTCTAGAACTTGTAGAACGAATAATCTATTGTTGGTTGCCAAGTTTTATTTAAATGGTGGATTAATTAGAACGAAAATCCCAATCACCACATTGTTCCTATGCATGTCTTTTAGTTTGATTTTACTGTGAAAATTTGCCAATTTTGAAATTTTTCGTTTTTTTTACCATTATTTAGATTAAATTGTTAATTACATTATGTCAATATTTGGAAATTTTTAGCCTTTTAATTATGTTGTAAAAAAATATTTTTTGCATGTTTGTAGTATATAGCTTTGAATATAGTTAAAGTTTGAATGCTGTTATCTCCGGAACTATTTTTCTTCACATTGACTGTTGTAATTTCCTACTTCTTTTTAATGATTCATCTTAGAAGGCTGATTTTTTTTTGGTGTGTGTAGTTATTTGTGATGAACAAAAATTGGCATTTTTATTGTTTATAAAATTAATACATCTAATTAAAATAATAAGGTAAAGTGTTTATTACCAATAAAAAGTGTAAAAATATATTTTTTATTTTAAATTTATTTTTGCAAACTAAAGTATTACACTAAAGTAAATTTGGAATGCCAACTTCATTAACCCAATCATTTGTGAACATAAAAATAAAAAACAAAACAATGTAGGTCAAGGAATAAAAATGTAGTAGAGATATATCGTAATACATCTTTTAATAACTAATAATTTAATAAAAAATTAAAAAATTAAAAAATATTTCTTTTGTATTTTTTTGTATTAGTTTTAAGCAACTCTTGATATCTTCTCAAAATTTCGATATTGTATTACCTAAATTCATAGAGATAGAAATTTCACAGCATATTCCCCTTAATGGTGTGATAGCGTCGTAGTTTGATTTTACTATTTTCCAAACATTGTATTTCCAGCCACGAGTTCTCTAGAAATAACCAGAGAACCTGAAAATCATCAGAGTACATCAGCGACTGGCACTGCAGACTTCACCTACGTCACCGACGGTCCTATCCAGCAATGTCAGTTCGACGTCTGGGATGCCGTCAACAACCGCGATCTCTCCTTGATCGACAGCCAGAACTTAACACCGCAATGGACACGAGATGACAGCTGGAAGTGTCTCGTCAGCAACGGTGGAAATGAAATGACGCAATCCGAGTGTCGATTGTCTCTGAAGGAACTGAATCCAGGACGCTATTTGGTTGGATGCAGATTGCGTTCGGATGTGGATACTTGGATGTATCGCTATAAGACACTCTTCGTTTCTGCCAATGAAGGTTTGATCGTAAAGAATTGAAGAGTACAGTTGAAGATTAATACAATTGTCTGTTTGATATCATTCGAAGTAAAACGTGTCTGACATTCACCTCTAACTCTTTCCAAAACAGACTTCTATCGTTTTTCAAGTGTACTCTTCAATTAATGAAGCTATACAATTTCTTACAGTTTGTTTTATGATACGATGTCGATTCCTAAATGTCCAGCTATGAGTAGAGAAACAAAACATTATGTGATCGCTTTAGGACATTTCGTATTTCCTAAAAACATGAGATAGGTTGTGCCATTTTACAGAAATGAGAATAGATTTAAAATCATTTAAAAAATATGTTGTTGTTATAAGCTGTGATTTCCTAATTTTATCAATGTTCCAGAGAATCATTCGGATCTTCAAAACCAGGGAGCAGATGAGGTGTTGGTTCCAAATGGAGAGTCTTACACTGCCACTTGCACGACGTCCTATAATAAAGGGTGCAACTTCTATGATCCTGGACAGAGTAGAGTATACTGGGATAAAACATCTCAATCATGTTCAACTACCATGAGTGTAACGAAACAAAATAGTGGAATGATTTGGTGCTTTGAAGAAGACACGGAACTAGGATCGATTAATGCCAAAGGCATGAGCGTTGTTGGACTAAGTACGTATAATTATGAAGTGAGGAACTTAAGGGGTGACATTGGAAAATCTGACACTAAACAATCGTTTTTGAGACAAAGTGCATGATAATTTGTCTGCCATAAAAAATTGGTTTGAAAACTGTTTCCGTCGTATATTTTTGTAGAGTTTTCCTGTTTTCTAGGAACAATGAAAAGTGCTTGTTTTTGCATCTAGCCTCACTTATTATCAAAAGACCTACACGTTTTAACAAATTTTAATAGCAGTTTGACTATAAAATTAACAACAGCTTAAATGACGTTATACATAAATGTATAACGTAAAAGTTTCAGCTTGGTATATGTTTCTTTACTCCAGCTCCACTGTTTCAGTACATCCAACCATACGTCCAGTACTCTCCCTCTCACTGGAACGGCTGAAGGGCAAATACCTGCTAATTTGCATCTGTTCCGTGGAGGCGAGTATTCCACCTGCAGAGATAACATGGCGGGTGTCGGGACTGGAGATCTCACCTGAATATCACATCGTGGAGGCGACGGACCCTCTGCCTTGGAGGTGGAGATGGACGCCTGAGAGCACCAAGGAAATCCTTCACCTGCCGCTGCTTGGCCAAGATATTGGGAAAAAGGCAGTTGTGTTTTGTGATGCATCTCATCCTGGGATGACGGGAACGTTAAGAACAAAACGGTCGTATGTTGTACATAAAGCTGCAGGTAATTAAAATGCATATATGATTTAAATAAGCATTACGAATTCGGCACTACGAAATTGAAAATATATATATATATATATATATATATAATTAATACCAACTGCAAATTGGTATATATACATATACCATATATTGGTATATATATATATACAATTTATGGACGACGAAATTAATGAAATCTTATTTTTCGAGTTACAGATTATGAAATATGACTAGAAATATATTTCAATGATTAGCTCATATGAAATAAATAGTGATTATTTTCTTTTGATCAAAATTGATATTTAGACCGGAAAATATCATGGATTTGTTGAGCTACTTGAAAAATTCTTACCTTCTGACAAGAATATAATTGCCTGACATTTAGTTTATGAGTAGCTTCAACGATATATCTATTCACACATCTAATTAGATGTGAATCCTTTAAACACGAGTTTGCTTTCATTTCATGTCTCCCTAATTAATGTGGTCTTGGGTGAGGTGAAGGGGCTGTGCATAAAGGACGTCACGCTTCAGGAGGGGGTGGAGGGGGAGGCACCCTCCCCCCCTGAGGCGTGACATACATTATGAACAGCCCCCAGGGGGGAGGGGGGGGGGGGGGTATCAAAATAACCAATTTTTTGCGTGACGTCCTTGCATGGTTATTTGGACCAATATTTTAGGAATTTTTTGAGATTTTTATACAAGTCTGTGACGAAATTCTAGAATGATTGGCTTTTAATGACATTTTCGATAGACAGAATTTCTGTTCGAGGTGTTGCGCGCATCCGTGCTCGCTCATCAACGCGTTACCCAGAGCGTTTTCCTAGTTATATTATGTTCTACCCAGCAAACACAGGAGCTCCCTGGGAGGTTCTAATAATATCCTACAAGAATTTACTGGGGACCTCCCTGGTACTCCCCATAAGGAGGACTCTTCTTAATTAAAGATGGCTTATCCTAAAAATGGCATTTGCTTATTTAGGAAGAGATATCCTAAAAAAAGGCAGCGACCATTATCAATTTTTTAGGAAATCTCTTCATAAATTAAGCACCGCATTATCCTTTTTTTAGGATATTTCTTCCTAAATTAGGCAATTTCCTTTTTTTTATATATATAACACTAAAAATGGCCGCTATTAAAATATTTAAATAGGTTTCTTCAGCTGCCAACAGAGTACTCTGCCCCTCAACTTCAATATAGATTTATGTTTTACTCAGATATTTTTATTGTTTGTTTTAAGAAGTAGGTAATTTATATTATTTTCAAAATCAGGCTAGATAATTATAAGAAATTGTAACAAAATGAGACATTTTGCTTTACATGATAGGACAAATGTGTATTTCATTTCCTCTTTTGTAGTTGTCCCCTGCAAGCTGTCCCCTGCACTCGGAGCCGCGTTATTTGTTCGATGCATGCAAACTTTGCTGACTGCATAAACGAATGAATGCAGCTGATCTGACACTGTCAAATGTCGGTGTCCCGCAAAAGTGACGCAAAAAGGCTTCACTTTTTGGTGGAGTGAGCACTGAGCCTACCTCTGTCATAGTGTTAGTGTATATTTTCTATCTATCTATAATATCGCTCTGTCGTGTATTAAATAAGGCATTTTGAAAAGGCATTCATCGTAATATCGTGAAAAATGATCTACCTAATCTAGGAAATTATGTCCTAACACTCTAGAAGTAATAGCATGTTTAAAAAATTACGGTATACCTGTTAATGTAAAAATAATTATATATAGCTACATATAGAAATAAACACAAACTGTTATTTGTAATCATTACCCAATGTAAATTTGGAAATGATGGAATATAATACAAAAATATAAAAATTATACCTCATGTAAAAAAATTTAACTCTGAAATAAAAATGCTACATACCAAATGTTTCCGCTATATTATTTATATATCTGTAATTCAAATGCATTGAATATATTGAGTTTACCAATTTAACTTCTTCCATTGTTTGAGTACCTATACAACAATAAATTTGCCATGAACTTGATTTGGAGCAGTAGAGAATGCACTATGGTCACCACGTCATCACATAGCTGCTTGCTAGTTCCAGCTATCGTTTTTCTGCTTTTGATAACACATATTATTGGACACATTGATCTCTTTAAAAATTCCCCATGTCACCATTACAATATGATTGGATGAACGCAGAACTACTGGCTTTGAGCGCACCTCAAGAATCATTGAAATGGACTTCGGGCCCTCTACCTCTGATGTACAGATATTATGCTGTGCAATATTTTGTTTGGCAGCGAGATAAGAGCATTGAACTGCACGTACGCATTAACCACATTACCCACAACATCCTTCAGTAATAACAGGAAAGAAGTTGACGGAAACCCTAGGTTCCTAAACCGGGGGAAAGTCCAAAACATATCTATATTATTATCTTTAAAACTTGATGTAAAATACTGGGAATTATTGAAAGTGTTAATTTATGTTAAACGTAAATTATTAATTAATCATATCTATATAAAGATTTATACAGTTTCTAGGAACTAGGAATACGCTCTGTAACGCGTAGATGAGCGAGGCTCCGTGTTGCATGCGAATTGAGGGGGATGAAATTTGCTGCTCTATAGACCTTATAGGAGCCACCTTGAAGAATAACTAGGAAAACGCTCAGTGTAACGCGTTGATGAGCGAGCACGGGTACGTGCAAATTCTCGAACCGGAAATGCGTACACAACGCACAGAAAACATATACATCCATATTGAATTGATTATGATATCAACTTAAAAGTGTATGCTTTTCATCGAAACTTGAAAATAGCATCTAAGCACCTGGTTCATTGAGCGAGCGAAGCGACCGTCTCCTTTTGGCTCTTTTGGCACGGACCTCTGTTTTTTTTTTGTTTTTTTTCTGTTACCTGACGATATAAAGATCAGAGTTTTTCTTCGATCGAGCTGAAATTTTGCACACATGTGGAGACAACCTTTTCTGTTTGCAGACCCCAAAATTTTTTGAAATCCATTCTTTGGCTAAAATTTAAATAAACATCTCCTGATGGTAGGTTGAAAAATGACAATGTCTTCGATAAAACTGATCAAACTCATATTTTGGCTATACAGGTCAGAGTTTTTCTTCGATCGAGCTGAAATTTTGCACACATGTAGAGACAACCTTTTCTGTTTTAAGAACCTAATTTTTTTGAAATCCATTCGTTGGTTAAAATTTAAATAGATATCTCCTAAAAGGCTGAAAAATGAAAACGGTCTTCGATAATTCTGATCAAACTCATATTTAACATGATCATTAAGACAAACATTGTCTCTTATTTTACAAAATGTCATCCCAATCAGTTAAGAACGTATGAACTTATTGACGTTTTTAATATCTGTCAGTAATGAAGTATCGAAATGAACGTTTTCCAGTGCCAATTGAATTGATTCTTGTTGGTTGGTTGGTTGAAGGTAGAAGGTTGGTTTTACATGTGTACAACATTTCAGCTCGATCAAAGAAAAACACTGACCTGTATAGCCAAAATATGAGTTTGATCAGATTTATCGAAGAGCAGTTTCATTTTTCAACCTACCATCAGGAGATGTTTATTTAAATTTTAACCAATCATTTTTTTTCAAAAAAATTAGGAGTCAGCAAACAAAAAAGGTTGTCTCCACATGTGTGCAAAATTTCAGCTCGATCGAAGAAAAACTCTGACCTGTATGGCGTTAGTAAACGGAAAAAAAAAACAGTGGTCCGTGCAAAAAGAGCCAAAAGGAGACGCTCGCTTCGCTCGCTCAATCACAGAATTCAGTAAATATCATTACCTAGTAATTACTCTGAGTCAGTAATTACTGAGAGTTTCTTGACCAATTTGACTGAAAATGTACAAAAAAACGAATTGTTTCAATGGCCATGCAAAATTTGAAGTTGATCGGTCAAACTGTTTCAGTTTTAATTAAATAGAAATCACAGTAATCTCCAAAACTATACACGAGACCGCTCAAATTTCATATCAATCAGTTGAACGGTTAGATCTGGGCAATGACAACAAAAACACAAATAACAAAAAGAACAGAAAAATGAAAGATTCCTGTAGTTATACGCTCGCCACTCTCGTTTTTATAAAAATCGATATTTTAATATCCATTTCAAAGATCTTCAGCTTTCTCCACTTGGCCACAACCCAGCGTTATGCTGAAGAATGATTAATTGCGATGATTCACGACAAAAACGATCACTTCGGTTGATAAAAACATTCACGCCTTTTCCTTGCAGAAGTTCGATTACTTACACATTATTTCCCTCGCAGGTTGCAATAACAGTTTGAGATGAAAATAGCATGATCTTTTTATAAGATTGAAACAAGTATCAAGTTACACTTCGATCGCCTGGGTTCGATTCCCCGTTTCTCCTTCATTCCTCACTGAATATCTTTTAAGAGATTTTCACATTCAAGAGGAAAATGATGGGAATATTATAAGCTACGATTATCTCCTTCCCTTCTTTTCTTCAAAATCTTCGTAATCATCTCTTTATAGAATTTTATAATCAATTGTCACCATTGACCTAGTTTCTGAACAGTGCGTTGTTAAGCATTATCAAAAAAACATTTTCATTGTAACATCCAGCTTGATGGAGATAGCAAGCAAAGTAAGTAGTGTATTGTTGAACAGCAAAGTGAATGGAGATAAAGAAAACCTTGAACTTTGGAGATATGACGAACAAAGTTATAATTCAGTATAGCGGTGATGAACGTCGCACTGTTCTACAACTATGCAGGGGGGGGGGGATGAGTGATTATGATTGAAGGATTGGTACGGCGAGGAGGAGACGGTCGTGGCCTATGTGTAGGGAACCTTCGCAGCATTTGCCTCTCGACTGAGGGAATCTATAAGACAATCTAAAGTCAGACGACGGCTTCTGGAATCGAACTAGTGCTTCCTGAGTGCAAATCTAGAACATTATAGACTAAGTCACTTTCTGAGTGTTGTCAATCATTATCATTAATAAAAGTACTCCATTTGTAATATTTTATGTGTTAAAAATTTATCACTATGCTAGACAACTAATGTTTCAATCATTCCTGAAATTTAATATCACTATTTCACTTTCAATATGTCACACGCACTCGCGGTTTATAGAACAGTATAAATAAAAGTTCGGATGAGACTAAAATCATCAAACATAAACATCATCAACTCCACATATACTCACCCACAGTGATGAGAGTCAGAGTCTCGAAAAAGAAGTGAAACAAACAAAATTGTACCGTCTTACTTCTTCTTTTGGCAATATTTTATTGTATTCCAATGAAATTTCCTTGCCCTGTGTGAGCAATACTTCCTGTGTGCTAACGCCTTGTTGATAACCACCAAATGATAACCAACATACTTCCAGTTGAGTCAGTCAGTGTCGATCTTTATTTACACTCGCAAGTGTCTCCTTGAAATCTCCAAACATCATATAAAAATGTCACTAATAAAGACAACTGATCTAAAAATTAGGTGTGACGTATAAGTTAGTTTAGTTTATAATACGTTGGAAAATATAGACATAAAATCTAGTATTTCTGAAATTGCATTATTTAATATTAACCATTACGTATGCAATCGTTAAGAATGTGTTGTGAACATTTAATTGATCAATGGAAATAAAATGAAGAGTAAACCACCGAATATACGTAAAAAAAATAATACCTAATAGTGAAATATGTTTTAAGTACATAATTACTGTCTAGTTCAATGAAGCTTATGGATATTGGCACTATTGGTGCTAAATGTGTTTACATTTCCATTATCTCAACTCTTCTTGAAGGTAAGATAAATATTGGTTCAAAAGTAATTGGAATTTCTTTGCCTGTCTTAGTCGTTGATTAGATGAGACATTGGGTTTTATGGAAAACTTCCAGTGCAGTCAGTGTGATAGGAAGGGTCACGAAGTGAAAAAATCCGACCAAAGAAAGATTTGAAGTCGAGACGTCTAGAATAATACGATAGAATATAAGTAATAGTAATATCCATAAATAAAGTGATCCATGCTTGAATCGTGAATATTTGGATCGACCTAAGAAATATATTTGACAAATTTACTTTTTGGAGGGAAATTTTTTTAAGCTCCATTTTTAAAAAAAAATAGCAATTAACCATCAAAATTATGATACACACGAAGTGAAACATATTTTCATTCAAAATATAGATCTATTCTCTATATTATATTCGTTTTTGTATTTGATGTTGTTTGACTTACTGTCAATCATTTTGACATAGATGTCAACAATTGTTATCAAATAGGGCCTTTGCCAATTAGTAATACCCCATAAAAAGCACTCCGTGTAAAAAACCCAGCCAATTCTCTTCAACTATAAAAAAATAGAAAACATCTTAAAATTCAGCACTGAAAAGTAGTGATATCAAAAAATAGGCCAAGTCAAAACTTAATTTTAAAAACCGAAATAAACTTGGCGCATCGTGTATATAAATAGTACAGAAGCATATGCCAAAAATTAAATATACCTCTTCTTCTTCTTTTTCTTCTTCTACCCGCAAAGATTGGGCTAAAAGCCCGTTCCGTCCTCAAGGTGCAGCCCATCTTTTCCTTGGCCGGCCAATGTCGCGCCTGCCCTTCGGTTCATAGTGAAGGGCCCATTTGGGAATTCTCTTATTTGACATCCTTTCTACATGGTCGGCCCATCTTCTCCTGTACTGTGATATATTCTTATTGATTTCCTTAATTCCCAATTCGGCCCTTATATCCTCATTCCTGATCTTATCTAACAAACAACACCCTTTTACCGATCTCAAAAAGCGCATCTCAGAAGCCTGAATATCTTTCTTGTCTCTCTCACGTAATGTCCAGGCTTCACTTCCATACAGCAATGTGGGAACAGCCATCACAGTATAGAATTTTAATTGTGTCTCCTTTCGCGATTTATTTTTTAGACTTCTTCTTATAGTCCCACAAATTTGCTGAAATTTTTGTATTTTGCTCTGAATATCATTGTCACGTAGATAAGTTATATCATATCCAAGATATTTAACCCCCCGACTGCTGCCACCTTATCGCGGTGGTGGGGTTTGTGTTGGCCAATGATCCATTGCAGCTACGCCGGCGAGCATATGCTCATGTGTAAGGGCTACCAATGCCGGACAGGTCAGTGGTGAGGTCCAGACAAAGAGCAGCTAGGGTCGACCTATCCATGCCCTCCCTTGAATTGTGGTCAACTTTGGCCGGTTTTCCCCCTCGAGATGGTGATCCCCCTGAAATCGGGTTCCGCCGGCCTGAATCCTTACACCCCCCGGTCCGTCCCCATTCCGGCCTGGCCTTCCCACCAGTGCTGAACTCCCCCGGATCGGGCCCGTTAGGTCGACCCCTCCCCTTGCCCTCCAATTATGATCAACAAAGTTAAATATAAAAGTTAATGTGCGCAATATAACCTCGTCGTTGACGCGCCATTAAATCAAACTAATCTAATCTAATCTAATCAAGATATTTATAATGCGACACTTGTTCCAGGGTATTGTTGTCAATTACTATTTTTGAGCGAACGGGACATTTTCCTTTAAAAGCAATAATCTTGGTTTTAGCAAGTGAAATTTTAAGGTCATATGTTTTACAAATACCATTTAAATTGAACAGGGACTTCTGTAATTGATCTTCAGTTCGTTGTATGACAACTTGATCATCGGCAAAGAGGAGTGTATTAAAACCTTCATGAACATTGAGATATATATCAGGTTTACATAGTTTCTTCCATTCTCGCAGAACATCGTCAATGTATATATTAAATAGGCTAGGTGATAAACAGCACCCTTGTCGTACTCCTCTATTGATCTCAAGTTTACGTAAACCACCTCCTCCTAAATAGGCTTCAATATAATGGCTTAAATATACCTAAATATATATATAATATACCTATAATGCCCTTATAAACGATGCGCCAAGTATATTTTGGTTTTAAAATTAAGTTTTTACTTGGCCCATTTTTTAATATAACTACTTTTCAGTGCTGAATTTTAAAAAAAAATCTATTTTTTTTATAGTTGAAGAGACAATTGGCAGGGTTTTTTACACGGAGTGTTTTTTATGGGGATATCACTAATTTTTTTAGTTTATTTACCAAACTTGTAACACATATCGGAGCAACAATGACTAATTCCTTTAAAAAAATACGTTATTTCTGAATTGGTTACTACGAAAAATTGTGTTTGGTGCTAATACAAGCTTAAAGTGATATACCACGAAGAATTGCGAAAGCATCGTTCCCATCGGTCCAGCCGTTTTCGAGTTATGGCATCACTCCAGGTTTTCAAAATGGCGGCTGAAATTACTGCCACCTAGAATTTATTTCTAAAAATGTTATGTATCATTATAAGCCTTCTGAGTAAGTAGTTATAGTAGTAAGAGGTCATTAAAGTATGATTATTTATATTAATGACGTCATTTCCGGTTTCGGTAATAGTACATTACTACTTCAGCTATTGGTATTCCATATAGGTGACCGTCTGAATCATTTGGTGCTAGATTCATTCCGATCGGTCAAGCCGTTTTTTTAGATATGACGTTACTTCCGGTTTCAAAATGGCGGCTGCCGGTTGGTTTTATAAAAAGGCACCTCAGACGCCAAAAGTGAACACGTGGTAAAAATTTCAGATCGACCGGTTCAGCCGTTTAGGCTGTGGCGGTGACAGCGGTGTTTCGTGATATCATCATCATCATCATCAGATGGAGATAGGTTTTAAAAGGGGTGCAATTTCACTGTTTTCACGGCCCTCTAGCTCACAAATGTAATAACCTGTTGTTCCCAAATTTGATATATGGGGTTGGGTAGGCCATAGCTCGAAATTAAGATATTTCGCAACAATGTGATATTTCCCAATGTTGAGATCCAGTAGGCCGAAAATACCATGTTGTTGCTTATACAGTAAAAGTATTTGGTCTGCTCCTCGGTTTATTAGGCATTTACGGTTTGTGGAGTGAGTGTGAGGGTATAGTACGACCTGGCTGGGTGGAGCGACCTTTCCACTAGATTAGTAATTGTTGAGCCAAGAACTGTGTCAAAGTCAGGATTATCCAAACCCTTTATAACGAATTAGTTCACTACAGAACTCACGTAAACACTGACCCCATAAAAAACACTCCGTGTAAAAATACCAGCCAAGTCTCTTTAACTATAAAAAAAAATAGAAGAAATCTAAAAATTCAGCACTGAAAAGGAGTGATATCAAAAAAGGAGCCAAGTCAACGAATTTTCCAAATTTTAATCGTACCATTGAAATAAAAATATCAACCCCCGAGAAATACTTAAAAAAAGGACTTGGCGCATCGTTTTTTTAAAGACATTTTTCTATTCTTAAGCTTATGCCACTCACATACTACGTAGTTCAGAAATGCCTAGAAAAATTGGGACAAAACTTTCAAATTAAATATTGAACATTCTTTAAAATATTTTAAATTTAAATATAAGTACGCAAAGAAACATAGCATTGTCTTACAAGCAATAAATACAGAACAGTTGTGTTTGTGATTGGTAGGTACCTATAGTTTTGTGGGTACATCAACATACCTACTACAGCATTATACTTTGAACCTTCTCGCCGTGTAATTAATTGCTATTACTTAACATTTTATACCAAAAAAATTCATAAATTACATAACGTATTACTTTAGATAAAAATCTAGTCAGTAATTATTTGAGCAGCATGGCTCAGTGCACTAGTCACTTATACAAATCTCATTGACGGCCTTCTTGTAATGAGCGCTTTCGCTATTTCCCTCAGTCACGATATTGAGAAGTATGATTGATTAATATGACCCTAGAAATAGTGGCAATAACGAATAGACTAGGCCGCTTCCGTTTATTCGTTATTCGTTTATCCGTTTATTTCCTCTGAATATTGACAAAATACCAAAACTGCCAGTAGGTAAGAGTACTAGTTATATTAAAACGTAGTATGATTCGTCGATAATGAATGTGATATACTCAGGAAAATATACTTGTAGAGTTCTTCCTATACTTTTAGGATAGAAAAGTGTCTTTAAAAAAACGATGCGCCAAGTCCTTTTTTTAAGTATTTCTCGGGGGTTGATATTTTTATTTCAATGGTACGATTAAAATTTGGAAAATTCGTTGACTTGGCTCCTTTTTTGATATCACTCCTTTTCAGTGCTGAATTTTTAGATTTCTTCTATTTTTTTATAGTTAAAGAGACTTGGCTGGTATTTTTACACGGAGTGTTTTTTATGGGGATATCACAATTTTTTTTAGTTTATTTAAACAATTTGTAACACATATCGAAACAACAATGACTAATTCCTTTAAAAAAATAAGCCAGTTCCAATTTGGTTACTAAGAAAAGTTGCGTTTGGTACCAAAATATGCTTAAAGTGATATTCCATGAAGAAAAGCGAAAGATTTGTTCCAATCGGTCCAGCCGTTTTCGAGATATGGCATCACTTCCGGTTATCAAAATGGCGGCTGAAAACACTCCACGTAGAATTTGTTTATATAAATGTTTTGTATCATTATAAACCTTGTGAATAAGTAGTTATTGTAGTAAGAGGTGATTAAAGTCTGATTTTTCATTTTTATGACGTCATTTCCGGTTTCAGTAATAGTACATTTCTGTTTAGACTATTGTATTTTCATATATATGACCGTCCGAATAGTTTGACGCTAGTTGTGTTCCGATCGGTTCAGCCGGTTTCGAGATATGACGTCATTTCCGGTTTCAAAATGGCGACTTCCGGTTGGTTTTATAAAAAGGCACTTCAGACGCCAAAAGTGCACATGCGGTAAAAATTTCAGATCGATCGGTTCAGCCGTTTAGGCTGTGGCGGTGATAGCGGTGTTTCCTGATATCTGAATCATCATCATCATCATCATCATCATCTAAAGAAGAAGAAGAAGAAGAAGATGAAAGTGATGTAATTTCACTGTTTTCACGGCCCTCTAGCTCGCAAATGGCATAACCTATTGTTCCCAAATTTGGTATATGTGGTGGGGTGGGCCATAGCTCGAAATTAAGATATATCACAACAATGTGAGATTTTCCAATTTTATGATCCAGTAGGCCGAAAATGCCATGTTGTTGCTTACAGTAAAAGTGTTTGGTCTGCTCCTCGGTTTATTAGGCATTTACGGTATGTTGAGTGACTGTGAGTGTACGGTACGACTTGGCTGGGTGGAGCGACCGCTCCACTATATATAATATTTCTTTTAAATATCGTAATAATTCGTAATTCGGATTATAAAAAAAGTAATAAGCCTGGCTAATTTTTTAGGTCTACCTAATCAATATTTTCAATATAATTATAAACGCATTAAGTATTATATAAAATACGATCCTCGTTCCTAACCACGACTTATATTAGACCATGAGCCAGCCGTAGTGGACCCTCCCTCCCCTGCTGCGGAAGGTCTGAAAGTGGTTTTGTGTACCTCAAGGTACGCACATTACACTTTCACTAGTTTGACATCTGCCCGGTGGTGGAACAACCCCCCAGGGCCCTCATTCACGTACATTGTCCTTATCCTTGCCTACCCCGGAGTAGCCTACCACTTGCTTACCACCTCGGGGTAGCGAATGACACATTCGTATTCACGAAGCAGTGGTATCTTGGTGGTAGGTCACTGCCTACTGGAAATTTGAATAGTGTAAATAGAACGTAAGTTTTAAGTAGGCCGTGCTTTTTTTCACCAATCAGATTCGAATATCATTTTCCGCGCGCGTGCATTTGTCTTTATTAAAAATAGTGACAGTTCAATTCCAAACGATAAACTATACAAATACGGAACGAAATGTGTCAGTTCAAAAAAATCTGGTGCAACAAAAGTTTTCTACGGTGAATTCAGTGCTAACTTACCTCTGCAACATAAAAATATTAAGTTTATTACTTATATCTAGTGTTTAAGAAAATGTTTTGGAGGTTATAAGGTCCATGGATTGACTTACTAGAACCAATAATACTGTCCGATATTGTGTGGAATGACTAAATAAACTGGAACTAACATAGAAAACGTAAGTAAAAGACAAATTAGTTACAATAAACACGCAATACAGCTGATCAGATGACGACGCGAAGGAATTACTTGAAACAGTTGTTTTGACAGTCATGTCAAGTTAAAAATGGCCGCCAATAAGTTACCACCAATTTCAAACTTGGTTACCACGGCTTACCCCTGCCTCGAGGTAGGGGTAGATCTACCCCGGGGTAAGACATGATAACTTCTTCGTGAATACCGATACCACTGCCACCCGGTCTACCACGCCTTACCACCAGCTATCATGGCTTACCCCATGTACTTGAATGAGGGCCCAGGGCCCTCATTCACGTACATTGTCCTTATCCTTGCCTACCCCGGGGTAGCCTACCACTTGCTTACCACCTCGGGGTAGCGAATGACACATTCGTATTCACGAAGCAGTGGTATCTTGGTGGTAGGTCACTGCCTACTTGAAATTTGAATAGTGTAAATAGAACGTAAATTTTAAGTAGGCAGTGGATTATTCCACCAATCAGATTCAAATATCATTTTCTGCGCGCGTGCATTTGTCTTTATTAAAAATAGTGACAGTTCAATTCCAAACGATAAACTATACAAATACGGAACGAAATGTGTTAGTTCAATAAAATCTGGTGCAACAATAGTTTTCTACGGTGAATTCAGTGCTAACTTAACTCTGCAACATAAAAATATGAAGTTTATTACTTATATCTAGTGTTTAAGAAAATGTTTTGGAGGTTATATGGTCCATGGATTGACTTACTATAACCAATAATACTATCCGATATTGTGTGGAATGACTAAATAAACATGAACTAACATAGAAAACGTAAGTAAAAGACAAATTAGATGCAATAAACACACAACACAGCTGATCAGATGACGACGCGAAGGAATTACTTCAAACAGTTGTTTTGACAGACATGTCAAGTTAAAAATGGCCGCCAATAAGTTACCACCAACTTCAAACTTGGTTACCACGGCTTACCCCTGCCTCGAGGTAGGGGTAGACTCTACCCCGGGGTAAGACATGATAACTTCTTCGTGAATACCGATACCACTGCCACCCGGTCTACCACGCCTTACCACTCGCTATCATGGCTTACCCCATGTACGTGAATGAGGGCCCAGGGGGGCGCAAGGGGTGATTTTTGAGGTAATTTGTCACACGTTTGATTTTTTTGTGGGCTAACGGGACACGATAATTACAATCAGTTTGCATATTTGAACGAAGGTTGACATAAGTAATTTTATCCATATTTGTTTGTAAGGGATCAAAATTTTTGATTTTTTGGAAATCGGGGGGGAATTATTTAAAAATGTTTTTTTGGGTGTCAATCGATTCGTATTTAAAAATTGTTCATGAATGTATTCTATCAATTTCGCAAAATTTTGTGTTTACAACTTGTTTTAACGGGATTAAGAGTCTCTTATGGGGTTATAATGTTATATATTTGATTTTTTTAGGGTGAAAAGTAAAAGTTTCATCAATTTTTTTTCAATATTATTAATCAGTATGACATACGTTAATATATTTACATATTTTTGCTGAGGCAAACCCAATATTTTAAAAAAATTTAAAAAAATTTAGAAAATTACCATTAAAAAAGTTAATATTGTCAAAATTTAAAAAAAAATGGTTTCGCTTCAACAAAAATATATAAATATATTGACTGATGTCATACCAATTAATAATGTTGAAAAAAAAAAAAACTTTTACTTTTCACCCTCAAAAAAATCACATATTTATCATTACTAGGAAAACGCTCTGTATAACGCGTTGATGAGCGAGCACGGACACGCGCAACACGTCGAACCGAAAATATGTCTATCGAAAATATCATTAAAAGCCAATAATTCTTGAAATTCGTCAGACTTGTAGGTATAAAAATCTCCAAATATTCCTAAAGTATTAGTCCCAATAGCCATGCAAAGTTTTAAGTTGATCGATTGAACCTTTATGATTAAAATGTTCCTTGTTAAAATTCAAAAATCATGGGATATATTTAAAAAAATATACCTGGGACCACTCATATGATAAAAGTGTGTGTACTTACAGCCTCATGCTCAAAAGAATTTCCAGATTTATCGACGCAAGTGGCCAGAGTCTACTGGATTCCGTCCATAAGATTATTTACACGGTCTTGTGGCGTTGAGGACTGATACCCGCAAGTACCTACTTGCGGACGCAGCTTCTTTTGAGCATGAGGCTGTTACACAAGATTAGACGATCTGTTGAACGGTCATCAGTTTCATACATTTGAAAGTTTCTGCTCTAACTATAGGCTGTTCAATTTACGCTTACAACGCCGTTAGGGTGTAAATAAGCAGCACCATCCAGACCTTCCATCTGAATTCACACTTTGCCAACCTAAACTCTCAAAAAAAAATCCGCTAACTTGAATGTGCCACCTAGTTCTAGCTGATTTTCATTTTGTTGTGTTGGTATTAGCGTAGTACATCATTTTCGTTGCCATCTTCACCACCAAAATCATTGTACAGAAGATTTGAACAAACTATACGTACCTTGGAACTATAAAGAGTCGAAGAAGCCGTGATCAACATTTTCGAGAAATTTGACAGATAACACGGAAAATGTCAGTAAAATGTCAATAACTTTTGGATTTAAACACAGATAAGTCTGAAAATTGTCAAAAATACAGATAATGTTGGTCCCAACCATCATGCGAAGTTATAAGTTGATCGTTCAATCGGTTCTAGTATAAATTTCAAAAAACACATGAAATATGGTTTCAAATTTGAACCAATGGGAGGATTTGGCTTAAACTTTTTATGATTGGGTACAATGTTGGTTGAAATGACTTGTCAAAATTTCAAATTGATCGGAACAACCAATCAAAAGATATTTTTTTTTAAATTTGAACCAATCACGGGATCCCGTTCAAAAACGATCCCAGGGATCTCATAGATTACGTTAGTATGTGTACAAAATTTCAGATCGATTGCTTGAGCGGTTTGACCTGGGCTGTGACCACAAAAAAATAAACAAACAAACAAACACACAGAGAAAGTGCCATAAGAGTACCATGGTGACCCTCGCTACGCTCGCTCAACAAACAAATATGGATGAAACTAGGAAAACGCTCAGTGTAACGCGTTGATGAGCGAGCACAGAACATGCAACATCCCCATAGTAACGATGCACGACACGGCACAAGACGATTTTCTCTGCAATTTTTCAATCTCCATAATACTCTGGATGAATAACAGATCCATTGTGTCGTGAAGTCTTACCTACATACCTTCTCCAGAAATCTCTTGCGACATCCCATACTAAACTCGTATAATTACAATTAATACTTTGATTGGGCTTACAATAATATGTAAAATTTAATATTAAGTTGGTATTGATCACCATGCAAAATTTGAACTTATAATGTGAACATTTTTATTGTCGACCAATCAGAAGACATTATTTAAACTTAAACCAAGTAGAGGATTTGGCCTTCGTACTGCATCCGATTTTATGCGCTAGCTCAAAAATGCTTTCATTTTACTGTACATTGTGGTTAGCTTGGCTGCTCTACAGGCCTTGCCTTGGAACAGAAGCTTAAAGAAGGCAGGGATGACAATTTAGTATACATTTTTCAAGATTATGGAATAAAATGACCTAAAAATGACAAAACTTTTGAAAATAACGACAGATTAGACTGAAAATTGGCAAAAACATCTAAAATGTTGGTACCAATGACCACGCGAAGTTTTAAGTTGATCGGTCATACGGTTCTAGTTTAAATGTCAAAAATCACATGAAAAATGGTTTTAAATTTGAACCAATAAGAGGATTTGGCTGAAACTTTTTATGATTGGGTACAATGTTGGTTGCAATGTTTTTGCTAAATTTCAAATTGATCGAAGCAACCAATCGAAAGATAATTTTTTTTAAATTTGAACCAATCACGAGAGCCCGTTCAAAAACGATCCCAGGGACCGCATAGAGTACGTTAGTATGTGTACAAAATTTCAGATCGATTGCTTGAGCGGTTAGACCTGGGCTGTGACCACAAAAAAACAAACAAAAAAACAAAAAAACAAACACACAGAGAAAGTGCCATAAGAGTTCCGTGGTGACGCTCGCTACGCTCGCTCAATTACTTATGTCAACCTACATTCAAATATGCAAACTGATTGTAATTATCGTGTCCCGTTAGCCCACAAAAAATCAAACGTGTGACAAAATACCCCAAAAATCACCCTTTGCGCCCCCCTGGAGGGTTGTTCCACCCCCGGGCAGATGTCAAACAAGTGAAAGTGTAATGGGCGTACCTTGAAGTACCCAAAACCACTTTCAGACCTTCCGCGGCAGGGGGGGGGGGAGGGTCCACTATGGCTGGCTCATGGTCTATAATGTCCCTATTTGTCCGCTTTGTTTTAGATTGTAGACAAATACGTCCTTTATTGGTGAGATCTTATGAATTCATTGTTGGTTTAAATCGAAATAATATAAAAGCAGTAACAAAAGACAAGTTAGAGGCAAAAAGAACATGATATTTTTGTTGTTTTTGTTGTTTGACATTGCTTACCAAATATTGCAAGTCATCCAAGGTATGAAACACAGTTATTGTCCCTATACTATCTCAATTGATTCTGTGACCAAGAACTTCTTATTTATCTCTTTATTATGGATATAAACACAGATAATGTGGGTATAAAACGCATTGTTTAGCCGCCATTGTTGTTTACTTTCAGTCTGTCTGCATGTCTTGAATCTTTTATTTTAATTATCTACAACTGCCCAATCGAGTGGAAAATTTAAGAACTCAGTGTCCAACAGCTCACTAAGGCCGGGTTGGACCAACCTTGGATTAGCTAACTATCGATAATAGACAACATCATAAATTATCTAGTTAGCTCTACTTTTCAAAAATTTTCATATGCAGTACCGTGATCCAAGTATCTATTATGGTTATTATTGTATATTCCAATATAGTTTTATTACAAGTTATTAAATACAGACGGATTTGAATTACAAATGATAACATACAAGTTACAATAAATGTTCATGACAGCTGGGTCGAAGTAATGGTCAGTCGCCAGAGCTGGAAGGCGTCCAGTCACGTCGCTGGTTCGAGACAGAGTGGCCGAGGCTGATGGCCGCTCGTAGCTGGGCAGAGAAGCGAGCTCCCTGGTGGCTGGTCGATGAACCAGTCTGACATTGACAGCTGTAAGACAGCTGTCACTGAATGACAGCTCAGTACACAACAGTTATGATCCATTGTTGAAAAACCATAATAGATACTTGGATCACGGTACTGCATATGAAACTTTTTGAAAAGCAGAGCTAACTAGATAATTTATGATGTTGTCTATTTCAAGTTAGCGTGAATTATTCCATAGCTAATAGGATTCAATATATTCCACTAACGATCGATGGTTAACTTATGGCGTTTTCCACTGGCTGCACTGGGCTGCACTAGTTTTGCTCTCTGTTTGAAATTTGCATTGAATGTTGTATGGTGACGTCATTTCAGTGCAACCCTGGTGCAGCCCAGTACAGCCAGTGGAAAACACCATTAAATTAAAGTTGGTCCTACCCGGCCTAAATAACATTTAGCTACTACCTATATCGGCCATAAAACTACTCTCTGTTCTGAATATATCAGCTAAACCAGACCACAAGCTAACAAGTGATGGCCACTGTACGCCCAGCTAATTGTCACCACGAGTATGGGTCTTGGTGGTAACTGAATGGGCAACAGTGTCAAATCTGACTTGCATGCGTTCAACTTTTCAATGTGAGAACTCGCAAGTCAAATTTAAATGTATTAAAATAGGCAAGTTCCTAGACTGATGTAATCAATTTTTATTGGCGTTCAAGTAAACCGACATTCAAAGGCCCAAAATGAACTAAAAATATACGATATGTGAGATACAAATTTCGCTAATTCTGCCAAGGATACATTTCGATTTTATATGAACAAGAACAAAGACTGAAAGAGTATTGTGTATGTATGATAGATGAATGCTCATCACCGCAAACGATGAGCATTGCAAGTGGTTTACTGTTGTTTGAAATGAGAATGGGCTAGTTGGAAATAGGATATCATAAATACTTTGTTTGCAGCCGCAGGTTCTTTAAAAATAGTATCGGTCGCTAACCAACATCAGCGTATACCTGTGAGTCGTGAAGCCTCCTACTACTTCGTAACTGACGCTCCAATCCATCAGTGTCAGTTGAACATCTGGGATAATGTCAACAACCGCGAACTCTCAATGACTGACAGCAAGGACCTAACACTGCAATGGACATCAGCAGGCGGAGGGAATTACTCTGTCCGGAACAACTGCGAACCTCTGACACAGAAAGTATGTTGTTTTGATGTGGGAATACCACATAATGGACTCTACCTCATTGGTACGAGAATCCGAGCACAAGAAGGTGACTGGGTATACGTCTACACAACACTCCATGTCTCTCCTCATGCAGGTAAGAGTCAAGTTCATCAACTCTGAAAATACTCGGCCAATTGTTTGTGATCGTCATCTGTCCGGATTTCTGATTCCTTAGTACTTACTGTTCATTTTTCAAACGCATCTCGAGATACTTATTGATGTTTATTCATACTACAATAGGTAGACATTTGAGTCGATGGACTGGAGCTGTAGCTCCACGTCAAGCAAGTGGGACGGTGTATACTACTCTAAAACCGTTTAATATAGTGTGAGGTTTGTTAGCACATAAAATTGACTGAATAATGCAGAATGTGATAGGGTACCTACTAATTTTTCCTTTGGCAGTCTTATAGGAATGTTTTCCGCCCTTTCATAATATCGAGATCCTTAAAAGATCGGACGGCCAATTATGGGCTCCAGGGCTGTCAAAGTGCCAAAACATTTGTATTTCAGTAAAATTATCAAACTTTTGTAAATTTATTGTTTTTGTATAACAGCCAATTTGTCAAGAAGGTACGATAAAAAAATCTAAGTCTAACCAAAGTTGTGTTAGTTCAAGAAACTAAAGATGTCGGCGGGTAAGCTCCAAAAAACGGCCACCATTTTCAAAGAATTTGTGTTTCAAGTTTGCAGTTGCATATGTAGGTTCATATTATGGGCATTTAACTAAAAAATCAATGGGTCACGAAATTGACTCTTTGAGGGTGGGGGGTGGAGACCCAAAGGGTTCGATATCTGTACAATAACCCATACTAGCTAGAGAACATTGGTTCCTTGCATATACTTATGAAAATGTGCTTAGAATTATGCGTAGAGTAATAAACTGCGTAGAATAATTATTACGGTCTGCATCAAGAAACAAGCAGTTTGCTAGCAATAGTGTGTAGCAATTCACACTATACATTGGGAATCAACATAGGATTATACGTGATTTATCGTGAGGAAGGGGTGGAGGAAACTGTAAAAATCTCTATATGGGATACCTAGGGAAAGAATGGCCACTAAGAACATGTGGGGAATTATGTACTAAATGTTTATATTACATATTTAAAGCATTTTGTTACGTTTCGGACAGAATCCAAAACGATGTTGGGGCAGGGATGCTCTTCGGTCTTCGCCACATATGGACGCCGCTGCAGTTATCTTAAAATAACAGTAATTACATATCTGTGCTGAAATCATGCTGTCGTTTTCTAGATAAGTCTTCTAATCTTCAAATTCAGCTTGACGATGTGTTTGTGCTTGCTGGAGAATCCTATGAAGTCGCATGTCGGACATCGCCTGATAGAAACTGCAGTTTCATCTCAACTCTAGGAAGAGGCGGTATCTACTGGGAAATAGATCAATGGTATTATAGATGCCCCACTACACTAACTGTCACGAAGGACAGTCGGATGGTTTGGTGCATTGAACAAACCACAATTAACCAACAATGGACAATCACAAACGCCAAGGGCAAGAGCATCGTTGCGTTCAGTGAGTCACACTTCTAGTTATAAAATTAACAGGTTTTACAGAGTCGCGATATTAAGGGGCCAAATTACCATTAGTTTAATCGTCGGTTTGCTAAGCTCCACATCGGGAAATGTGGTGTATTACCATTATGTACTGCGGCATAGCTAAAATAAACTGTGCAGTCAAAATATAGCCTTGATCAAAAATTACCGAGTGAATAATATATCCATGCCGAAATTCGAACCCAGAATAGTCTGCCAGGAACAGCACTATCCATTGAACCACACCGGTGGAAGGCAACATGCCGCCCTCTCAATCCCGATTGATCCCGATGTGATGTTTTACGGGACGGGTCATGGGCGCCGGCAGGATTCCCGTGCCCCCGTGCCCCCGCGTCTTGCCCGGAGGGGATTTTTAAAACTTTGAAATCAAATTTAGGACGCTTTTAGGTGTATTCTCGACTTTTCGACTTTTTAAAAACTTGTACACTTTGGGGTGTGGGGGGGGGGGGGGGCATGTTCCCTCCTTGCCGCGCAAAGCAGCTGTTGGTTATTTTGACACTTTGATGACAGTTTTTGATAATTTTTGTGTAACTTTATCTAAAACACCTCAAAATGTATACTTTTTCTGTACATCCAGGGAAGGGGGGTTCCTCCGACCCTTCCCGGCGCCCATGTAAGAGGCAAACGGAAGCGAACGGGAATCGCACGGTTCGTCAGAGCGTTTTTTTGAAATTGTGTCTTCCCACTTAATAATTTAAAAAAAATCAGATAGTAACAACCCATAACAGCCTAATATACTAAATAATGCCGCACATTGGAGTTCATTATGACCTCTGGTACGACCTCAAAGTGTTAAATACGATTATTTTCGATTATTTTATTAAAAATATCGTATTTAACACTTTGAGGTCGCACCAGAGGTCATAATGAACTCCAGTTTGCGGCATTATTTAGTCTATTAGGCTGTTATGGGTCGTTACTATATGATATTTTTAAATTATTAAGTGGGAAGACACAATTTCAAAAAAACGCTCTGACGAACCGTGCGATTCCCGTTCGCAGTATTTTAAGTAAGTATTTATACATGCTGCCACTGTATTATTTATTAGTGCTAAACAATGAATAACAATAAGAAAATGTGTTTCCATTTTTATACAACATAGTCCCAGCGTCCTCATTCAAGTACAGCATTTTTTTTCATATAAAAAAATTGAAATAAAAATTTCATGCATTTCAGGGATTTTTTATAACAAATATTGAAAGAAAAAACTTTGAAATTCGGAAAAAATTGGGACTTAATGTTTCAGAACCTCCAACGAAAAATCCTGAGTTGGATGTCTCAGAGAAAGAGGTCGATGGTGAGGTCGTGCTGACTGCAACTTGCTACGTAGAAGTCTGTATTCCACCAGCTGAGATACAATGGGGATTGCGCGTTGATGGACGAGACATCCCACTACATGCATATAACGTGACTTCAAGGATATTTTCTCCTTGGCGTTGGAGGTGGACGCCTGAAAGAAGGAAAGAAGTTATTACCACGAGGGCATTTCCTGCATCCAAAGGGAAAAAACTATTTATATCATGTACTGTGACTCATCCTTCCATCAAGGGAAACTTAGTAACAACAAAGTCAATCGTTCTTTATGAAACAGGTATTCATAATGCATCTCCTAAATTTAATTACAATATCCTTATTTTAGCACTAAAAAGTTACTTTTCCCGAAAATATTGAGTGACGTTTCATTAAGAGGGCTGAGTAGTGAGCGTGGCCTTGAAGAGATTTTTAATCGTTTTTTATCAATATCTTTTACCAATGTAATTGTTAACAAAATAGGGCTTTGTACGAGTATTCAGAACTGTTCAATGAAAATAATTTCATAGTTTGGAATAAGATATTAGTTTTATTTTGTACAACAGATGTTTAGTACAAAAATTTTACTAATTTTCGGGCACTTATCATCTGTAGGACAAAGTAAATGTATAATAAAACATTACAAGCTATGGAATTATTTTCATTGAACTGCTCTGAATACTCGTGCATAGCCTTTTTTTGTTAACAATTACATTGGTAAAAGAAATTTATAAAAATCGATTAAAAAACTCTTCAAGGTCAAACTCACTACCCAGCCGTCTTAAAAACACAATTTGTATGAATTGACATATTACATTTTGACTTTTGAGATAATTGTTTGAAAAAATGGCTCATTTTATAAGAGTTTTAAGAGCAAGAAGAGAACATCTAACAAACGAAGTAAATATGGTGTCGTGGGATGGGTGAATCATGATATTGTTGTACAACATGTAGAACGCTCTTCGACAAGTTATTCAATGTCAGCCAATTCATTTCAAATCATGAACTCCAAACACGACATCTTAAGCGGTGTTTTAGGTCCACATTCAAAGGTCAGTCAAATTATTCAAAATGTATTACAATATCCGAGTTTGACATGTTGATGATGATAGCTGAAGGTTTGAGTGTCTTTAGTAAATGACATGATTAGGTATTTCAAGTCAGTAGGAAACAAAGTTTCAAATCACAATGTATTCATGGCAGCTCATGAATTTCATGAACATGCAGGACATTATTTCAAGTTTCACAATTGACATGTTGTCGACAATTGCAGTATTTAAACAAACGCCAGAGATTACCATTGCGTCATCAGCTTCTTCCACGGTGAGAATTACCAGTGAGACAAGAACAACTCCAGGAACATCAAGTACAACTAGCACATCAACAACAGAAGCAAAATCAACAACAACTCCAACTACAACAAAAACAACAGCAGAATCGGCATCAATAACAACAAAAACAAAAACAGCAGCAGCAGAAGTCCCAATAAGAACAACTACAACTACAGCTGAAACCCAGACACATAGTAAGTATTATAGGAAGACATAAAGGGATATGAGGGGCGATAGTATTTTAGATTTATGTGTCAATAAAATTCTTCGTATTACTCCTTGTCATCACATTTCAGAAACAATCAGTTTGATAGACGAATTGTAACAGGTATTAACCAATGCTGTTACAAAATTATGAATCCGCATTGTGCTTACTCTGTACTGGCGTTTAGGGTAATTTTGTTCTACTTTATTTCGTATCCAGTTATATCCACATAAGTATATATTTTGGTTTGAAGCTATATATTAGCTATACGTTTGTGTTGATATGCTGCTTTAGTTAATGTCCATCACTTCACCAAAACTTGTGGCATTATTTGATGGAGACATAAGCATGATATACGTAACAAATTTAGAACGAGCCTAACATAACTATGTACACAGGCCATACCACCCAAATTCACCCTTTCACCCAAAACAGTGCAAATACTTTCTCCCCAGTAAGCCCTTGAATGGCGTAATGCCTCATGCACTAATGAATACTTTCACAACCCACAGTGGACTCTAAGTTCAGACACAGCAAGGACGACACCAATGCCGGAATTGTAAATGAAGATGAGAAACAAGGTAATTCAATACTACTGAGATGATTGATTCCTAGAGATGTTTATGGATAGTTTCAATATTTGCAGAAATAGACTTAAGATACAACGTGATCTCCGTGCCTTAACTTCTCAAATCCACTAACGCCAGACCCCCAAGACCCAGGTTTATGTAGTTTTATCACTTGGACACGAAGTTTCCTGCTCAAACTCTCAGCTGGTAGCAATGTAAAAACATCTCTTAATGAGTTGTCTGTTGATAAAGTAACCTGTAAAATCTCGGATTGCTTTGTATTGCAGCACAAGTGTCACAAGACCACATCTTGAACTGGAAGCGTGGAAACATTCGTTAAGAGAATGTCATTAGATATGGAAATCTATTAGATTTATTTATAAAATTTACAAACTTTATTCCATCTGTTTACAGGAAACAACGGAGTGATTGTCGGTGTAATCGTGACTGTAGTCCTACTTGTTGCTCTCGTTGTTGTCGGCTACGCTCGCTGGAGGCGCTACTGGTGTTTCAAAGGTACACTCGAATGTCCAAAATTTCCTCGAATTTCCATTCATATTTCATGGTCACCAGCTAAAATATAATAGTATTTATGTAATTTATCCGTATTGCATTTTAATCTATATTTTTTTCTCTTTCGATTGGAATTTAAAACCTCACGATTGATTGAATTAAAAGGAAATATATCTTTGTTCTTTCTATAACTTTGAAAGTGGGAGAGTAAAAAAAACGAATTAAAATAGTTCAGATGCTTTTATTTTCTAAATCGTCAATATCGTCAATATTGACGTCAAAATCGTCAATATTAAGTTTTGAATAATCTCTTTTCTAGAATCAGAGAAGAGCTTTATGTCAGCTCCCGTTGCGTATTCGAGTGGATCATTTGGCCAGCCGACGGGCGGAGTTGCACTTGTAACTTCTTCAGGTGCACCAACAACATCACCTGTTGAAGCAGGTACAGTTAACCCAGGGGCATCAACGTCAACAGAGGCACCTGTTTATGCTGCAGTAAACAAACGAGCTTCACCAACAGCACCTGTTACTTCAACAACATCAACAGAGGCACCTGTTTATGCTGCAGTAAACAAGCGAACTACACTAACAGCACCTGTTACTGCCGGTACATCGAGTCCAGGTGCATCAGGTGGTCGAGTTAGAGTGGCAGAGGAGGGCGTTGTCTATGCTGAAGTAGTCCACAAGAATGCTCCATTGAAACCGCCAAAAGCACAGCGAGATGAGAATACAGCTGAGGTGCTCTACGCACAACTGGATTTCAATCACTAACAAATAGTTTCTGCCAGTGCATATTTGGAAATTATTGAATGTTCCAGCCACTGTTGTGACTTATCTCGATAAATTTATCTCGATAATATTTTGTTATCTGTATCTTATCTAGATACATTTTTCAGAGAGTTTCTATTATCTTAATCTAGATAAATTAATGGTTTATCTTTTATCTAAGATTTTTATTATCTAGATAACGAACATTGGAAAAACCATTGGTTTTTTCGTGGTCTAAAGAAATTTGACGATAACAATTTCAAATATTTTTTGGAATCTAACCACATTTATGCAAATCAACCCTTTAAAATAAGCACGAATAAAATTATAATTCCCAATTAACAATTGATTTCCTTTCTTACGGAATATGTTTTTTCAGGTCTAGATATATTTTTAAATTTTTGTCTATTATTTAATCTATTTATTTTTTGGTCATTATCTTATTCATTATCTAGATAACGTAGATAGGTTATCTGTAACAACACTGGATCCAGCCCTATTTTTATTAGAGCGGTTACTTAAAGGTTTATAATGCCTACGTTGAAATGTATCAAGAATTGAACTGAGTTTAACAAAATATGTAAAGAAAAAGAATTTCGTATAATTTCTGTGAGAGGATATTGTTATTACCTTTCTTGTCCAACCAAGTAATAATCGATATTTTTTTACATTTTATATTGTATATGTATTTCATTTATTAATCTATAATAATTATTGATACTAATTAATATAATGATGTAATATATTAAAATTTAAATTATAAAAATAAATTATAATATATTATAATGTAATTGAGCGAGCGTAGCGAGCGTCACCACGGTACTCTTATGGCACTTTCTCTGTGTTTTTTTTTTTGTTTGTTTGTGTTTACTGCCCAGGTCAAACCGCTCAAGCAATCGATCTGAAATTTTGTACACATACTAACGGACTCTATGCGGTCCCTGGGATCGTTTTTGAACGGGATCCCGTGATTGGTTCAAATTTAAAAAAATTATCTTTCGATTGGTTGTTCCGATCAATTTGAAATTTCGACAATTCATTACGACCAACATTGTACCCAATCTTACAAATTTTCTGCCAAATCCTCCCATTGGTTAAAATTTAAAAAAATATTTTATATGCTTTTTAAAATTTAAAGAAGAACCGTTTGTCCTATCAACTTAAAACTTTGCATAGTCATTAAGACTAAAATTATCTGCATTTTTGACAATTTTCAGACTAATCTGTGTTTAAATTCAAAAGTTATTGACATTTTACGGATATTTTGTGTGTTGGCTGTCAAATTTCTCGTATTTCATATTTCACGGCATCTTCGAATCTTCAGTTCTAATTCAAGGTAGTTAGAGTACTAGAAACTTTCAAACGCATGAAACCAAAGATAATTAAAGCATTAATTATCTTTGATGAAACTGATGACCGTTCAACAGTTATCTAATATTGTGTACACACACTAATATTATATGAGTGGTCCCAGGTATATTTTTTTTAATGAGATCCTGTGATTTTTGAAAATTATCAAGGAACCGTTTAATTAGAAAGGTTCAATTGATCAACTTAAAACTTCTCAAGGTTATTGGGACCAATATTTTAGAAATTTTTGAGACTTTTATACAAGTCTGTGAAGAAATTCAAGAATAAATATTGGCTTTTAAATTTAATAACATTTTCCATAGACAAAATTTCGGTTCGAGGTGTTGCGCGTATCCGTGCTCGCTCATCAACGCGTTACACAGAGCGGTTTCCTAGTTGATATAGTCAAGTATTTATAAGAAATGTTTTCTGGTTTTATTCACAATAGGGATGTCTCTGAAACTGTTGTTCTAGTAAATTTCTAAATATCAACAAAAATAATAATGACGAAAACAAAGTCTTATTCTCTTGGGAAATCATAAATTTTCATTCATAAAAATTAAATTCAAATATAATGGACCATTATGCTGGGTGAAAATAGATTATAACAAGAATCAGAAATGTGGTGTCATTTCTAAGTCTCCAACAATGTATTACCATGCTGATTCCTTTGATGCAATGGCAACATAGCAAATTGTGATGTCATTGTCTATTTCACTGTTTTAAAATAAGAAGAAATATATCAAACTTTGTAAATTAACTTCTTGAAAACTGTTCGTCCCCCAACAAAAAAAATACTACCATATCTGTGTTCAGCAACATCTCAACTTTCATAAAATAAATATTAAGTATTCTGAAATCTTATGTTCATGAGACATCCATATTGATTTCCTTCTAAAAATACATATATTTACCCCCTTATGTGATCCGCAAGTAGAATAGAAAACAAAATGATTTATTATTATAACCTGCGCCGAATGTGATATCTGATGTGAATATTTTTATATATTTTAAATTGATTATTTGAATATTGAAGATAAACTCCCAAAGATATATACCGAGTGTTTGTGTATTCTTACAAATTATTAAATAATGTGTGGTATTATATAAATATTATAATCTAGTGGAGCGGTCGCTCCACGCCAGCCAAGTCGTACAGCGCGCGCACACTCTCATTTAAAAAGGCTGGAGCAACCCACTTTTACTGTAAGCATCAAAGTGGCATTTTCGGCCTCCTGGATCTCAAAATTGGAAAATCTCACATTGTTGCGAAATATCTTAATTTCGAGCTATGGCCCACCCCACCACATAAACCAAATTTGAGAACAATAGGTTACGCCCTTTGCGAACTAGAGGGCCGTGAAAACCGTGGAATTGTACGGCTTTCAGATAATAATAATAATAATAATAATGATGATGATGATGATTCATCTTCCAATAAATTCCGCGGTCTCCGCCACAGCCTAAACGGCTAGGTTGATTGACCCGAAATTTTCACCACATATACAGCTCGTCTGCCTGATGATACCTTGCCCTTATAAATTTTTTGTGCCGCCATTTTGAAACCGGAAGTGACGTCATATCTCAAAAACGGCTGAACCGATCGGAACGAAATTTGCGCCAATCGATTCAGACGGTCCTCTATATGAAATAACAGTAGTTAAATTAAAGTTTTCTAATTACTGAAACCGGAAATGACGTCATAGTTAAGCGAAATCTGCCTAAATTCACTTCCCTTTATATAAAAACCAACTACATATTCAGAAGTCTTATAATGAAATATTAGTATTTATATACAAATTAATACAATGTGTAAGAGCTTTCAGCCCCCATTTTGAAAACCGGAAGTGATGCCATATCTCGAAAACGGCTGGACCTATTGGAACGATGCTTTCGCAATTCTTCATGGTATATCACTTTAAGTATATATTTAGCTCCAAACAATATTTTTTTTAGTAAATTATTCGGAAATGGCGTATTTTTTAAAAAGAATTAGCCATTGTTGCCCCAAAAAGTTTTACAAGTTGTGTAAATAAACTAAAAAAATAATTGATATCCCCATAAAAAACACTCCGTGTAAAAAAAGCAGCCAAGTCTCTTCAACTAAAAAAAAATATTATGAAATCTAAAAATTCTGCACTGAAACGTAGTGATATCAAAAAATTAGCCAAGTCAAAACTTTATTTGAAAATTAAAAAATACTTGGCGCATCGTTTTTTTAGGGCATTGTAGGTATAGGTACTATAAGTATATGTATTTATATCTAGCCTATACTTCTAAGCTATTTATATACACGATGCGCCAAGTATTTTTTAATTTTCAAATAAAGTTTTGACTTGGCTCATTTTTTGATATCACTACGTTTCAGTGCAGAATTTTTAGAGTTCATAATTTTTTTTTTTAGTTGAAGAGACTTGGCTGTTTTTTTTACACGGAGTGTTTTTTATGGGGATATACAAACTTACAATACAAAATTATTTGAAATATTTTAATATAAATTTTCACTACGTCAAAGTCAGATTGTGTAACAATGTAACTCTTTATGGTAATAAAATAGGTTATATGATTGATAAGTAACTAGAATTTCAAAATTAAAATTATGTAAAAAAACGCCTTTCAACATTACAATATTTAAGAATAAATTACTCATTTATTGCCCTGTAGTTTGCAACTCCTGTCCACAATGAGTTTTCAATTTCAGGTTATCAGAGGATGAACAAAACCTTAACATGGGGAGTATAGGAAAATCATTTTGAATTTGGGTTTTAACTTTTAAAATAGCACACGTTGGTATTGTTTTAATTGTTTTCCCGATAGTTTACGTCCGTCTACCAAAATAAAAAATAAGACTCATGTACAAATCCATGCCATACGAAAAATTAGATCTTCATTATAGCTTAAAAATTACATGATTTTTCTTGGCTGCCATAAGATGACTTGGGGGAGACAATTCATATATCTCAGAAACTCGTGGACGAGAAGTGTTTAATTATTTCAGTGATTGATTATAGTGAGGGCTGTAAGCACAAAAACAGTGCAAAAAGTGATACTAATTTTTCCTTTAGCAGTCTTATAGGAAATTTTCCGCTCTTTCTTAATTTCGATATCCTCAAAAAATCGGGCGTCCATTTTGGGCTCCAGGGCTGTTCAAAGTGCCAAAAGGAGTGTATTTCAGTGAAATTATAATACTTTGGTCAATTTATTGTTCTTGTATAATAAACGATGTGTCAGGAAGGTACGATAAAAAAAAAAAATTCTAGGTTTAACCAAAGTTGTATTTATTCAAGAAATTAAAGATGTCGGCGGATAAGCTCTAAAATGCCAGTAATTTTCAGGGAATTCGTTTTTCAAGGTTGCAGTTGCTTATGTAGGTTAATATTATGGACCTTTATCTTAAATATTGATGGATCACGAAATTCACCCTTTGGGGGGTGAGGGGTGGAGACCTAAATGTTTTGATATCTGTAAAATAAACGATAGTAGATAGGGACTAATAATTTCTTGCATACACTAATAAAATTGTGCTCTGTTCGAAAAAAATCACAAGATCACAAAATTTTGTCGCCATCTTGAATAAGACGCGATTATATTTCGTTCTTTTGCGTTAAGCAGTTCAAAAATCATGATAAATTAGCTGTTTTGGTCATCCCTTGTTCACTGCAAATGTATCGAGTCACCGCCTCCTGGACGAACATTACATGCTAAACTCCCTATCCTGGGACGTTTTTTCAATACAAGAATGCAATTTCAATGAGAACGGTTGGAGATACAGAAAATATGCAAATTACAAATTTAATTATTAGTATTAGGGCTATATTTTATGTCAAATAAACTTTTTCGTAGTGCTTATAAAACTTACTAAATTTTACGAAAAATGAAAAATAAACTCTTTTTATCCAAGATGGCGGCATAATTTTGAGTTCTCGTATTTTTTTTTTGAAGAGAGCACATTTTCTTTAGTATGTGCAAGGAACCATTTTTCTCTACCTAGTGTGGGCTATTGTACAGATATCGAAACCTTTAGGTCTCCAACCCCCACCCCCCAAAGGGTTAATTTCGTGACCCATTGATTTTTAAGTTAAAAGTACATAATATGAACCAACATAAACAACTGCAACCTTGAAGCACAAATTCCCTGAAAATGGCGGTCATTTTAGAGCTTACCCGCCGACATCTTTAATTTTTTGAATAAATACAAATTTGGTTAGACTGAGAATTTTTATTTTTTTAACGTACCTTCCTGACACATCGTTTATTACACAAGAACAATAAATTGACAAAAGTATTATAATTTCACTGAAATACACTCTTTTTGGTACTTTGGACAGCCCTGGAGCCCAAAATGGCCGCCCGATTTTTTGAGGATATCGAAATTATGAAAGAGCGGAAAATTTCCTATAAGACTGCCAAAGGAAAAATTAGTATCACATTTTGCACTATTCTGCCAAATGTATGTGCTAACAGCCCTCACTATTATCAATTTAAGTAAACACAAAATTCTGAAGATCTAAAACCATGCCTCGAGCGATGGAGCCACCTTAACATTATGCCCCTTATGATTAATGATATGTCACGTGACACTTATGCAGGAGTCATCGATGTCACGTGACACTTATGCAGGAGTCATCGATGTCACGTGACACTTATGCAGGAGTCATCGATGTCACGTGACACTTATGCAGGAGTCATCGATGTCACGTGACACTTATGCAGGAGTCATCGATGTCACGTGACACTGATAAGAGCGACTTGAGACCGGAAGATCAAATCGCTTATGACCCTCACATGTTGTACAATCTCCGCAGAAAATTATGACTCGGAAAATTAGACCGAAAAGCGTTTTATACATTTTTCTTCATATTTCGGTATAAGGAGTTGGTAATTATGTTAACACGTGACATTAGTTGTTTTTGGGCGCCAGAAAATAAACCGGGATATTTTCAAATGTGCCAAATGCAAATAACGTGCGCCAAAGAAAAGACAAACATGGAGAAAACTGAGACACACTTATTTGCTGAGACAAACTTGGAGATAATAATTCATAATATACCTAAATCGTGTGTGGTTATAGAAATTCTGCCCCTTTACAATTTTTTTAAAATTATTTTAACAAAAAAAAATATTAATATAGTAACCAGATTTGCACTCAAAATTGCTGATTTATTAGTGGCTGCAGTTGAAATAGTAATTTAATTATCATAATTTGAGGACAGTGTATTATTCTGTATGAATAAAACAAGCTGTTATAGAAGTTTGCACCAAGTGTGAATAATGTGACTTAACCCGTGGCAGGAATGAGCATGTTAATTTAAAATTATAAAAACGTCGATTATTAATGGTGCGTCATCTCGGTCATATTAAACAAGCTATGTTTTTACTTGATAATTTTGTTGATCTTGAATGGAGGTAATATGGAGGGGTTGACCAATGGGGCCCGGTATGGGGGAGTCCAGCACTGGTGAAAAGGTCGGGCCAGAATTGTGGGACTGATTCCGGGGGACGTCCGTCTCGAGGGGGAGGCCGATCCGAGGGGACTGCAAATTCAAAGAAGGGTCGAGTATGGGTAGTAAGGATGGGTAGGTCGACCCTGGCTGCCATCTGTCTGAACCAGACCATTGGTCCGTCCGGAACGAGAAGCCCTTACACATGAATAGAATAGAATAGAATAGAAGCATTTTTATTTGTAATAATACAAAAAGGTGTACATTCAATATTTTATCCTGCTGGATTATTGATCTTCCATGCAACCTGCCTACTTATAAATTAACATAAAGTACAACAATTTAACAAGCATAGTATACACTTTGATTGTTATATTAAAAAATGTTAATGTAGGTATTAAATAACTTATATTAATTGCAATATTGATTTCATCATATAAGTAGGAAATTGTCAAATACGTGGAGAGACATTTATAATGGGATTGCATAGTAACACACTTATTTGAGGTTATATTCAGACTTCGCTACGGCTTTAAGACACTCTCGGAAATATTTTTGTCCTAATATTTTAAATTTATCTGGTACGAGGTTGTACTGTGTGGCACCGTAATATGAAAAACTTGATTTGAATTTAGATGTCTTGTGGCTAATGATATGAAGTTTATCCTTGTTCCGCACTTCGATGTCGTGGATATCACTTCGCACAGAAATTTTGTCGCGTAGGTAGCCCGGTTTGCAAGTGTTGAATGATTTGTGTACTATATGTTCTGTATGTGGAGATTTCGGCGCACATTCATCTTGAGCCAACCGCACTTCTTTATATGCGGAGTAATTCTGTCCCTGTATTTTACGTTCTGAGCAAAGCGGGCACACGAGTTCTGTATTTTTTGAATGCTTGAAGAGTTTTTAGAGGAGAGATTGGGGCCGTATACTACATCACAGTAGTTAAGTCCAGATAGAATGAGAGAATCGGCTAGAATTATTTTTGCAAATGTAGGCAGAAGGCTTTTAAATCTTGTTAATGTACGGAGTTTAACATAGGACTTCTGTCGCAGCATGGAGACGTGGCTGTCGAAAGTGAGTCCACTGTCCATTATTAGTCCAAGATTGCGGGCCTCACTTGATAATTTGACAGAGCTTCCTTCCAGTGTGATGTTGAAATTTCTATGTATTACTTTTTCTCGTTGATGTTTGGTCCCGATAAGAAGAGATGTTGTCTTCCTAGGGTTCAGAATTAATGCTTGCTCCCTCGACCATTTCATAATTGATGTTAGGTCACTGTTAATTTTATCTTGAGCTATTGCGGAGTCTTCAGGCTTAAATGACAGGTACAATTGAGTGTCGTCGGCAAATTGATGGATGAAGAGAATAAATAACAGAGGCCCCAAAATGGAACCTTGCGGCACTCCTGATGTGACTGCCAAGGGTTTTGACATTATTGTCTCTTGATCCCTCTTGACTCCAACTTGCTGACTTCTATTTCGCAAATAGCTGCAGAACCATTTAATGGTGTCGGGATGAAGGTGACAGCATTCGAGCTTAGCTAGTAGGAGATCATGATGAAGGGTGTCAAAAGCTTTTGAGTAGTCAAGCAACACAAGACATGTGACCTCTGATCTATCAATGGCACGGATGGCATCATCGACGACATCGAGCAAAGCTGTGGTTGTACTTCTATTCCTACGAAATCCAGACTGCGTTTCAGGAAGTGCGTTCACTGATTCAAGGTGCCGTGATAGCTGAGAGTAAATTGCTTTTTCTAATACTTTGGAGAGAGTTGGCAGAATTGTAATTGGGCGCAGATCTTTGAATTCCTTGGGATTTTTTTCTTTGGAAATGGGTCGTACTATACCAATCTTCCAGGAGGCTGGAACTTTACCAGTCACAATTGAACAATTTATGACATCAGTAATGGCAGCAGCACAGAAGGGAAGGAAAAGTTTAATCATTTTCAGCGAGATACCGTCTGCACCGACCGCATTTGTTTTGATCTTGCTTATGTGTTCAAGTGTATCTTTAATTGAAATCGTACTAATTTTGAATTTCGTGCTGGAAGCTGCGTCTGCACCTTTTGAGCTGTATCTGTTCATTACGTTCACACCAACATCTAATTTACCAGCAGCTTCGATGTAATGAAGGTTGAGATTGTCCGCGTTGGCCAGATCTTCTGGCAGTTCGTCGTGTTCTCTACGCTTCCAGTGGATATCGAATTTTTTGATGTTATTCCAGAATTCAACAGGATTTCCTCTGCAAGATGTTAGTTGACTAATGATGTAAGCTCTCTTTTCACGACGTATCATGCCATTGAGGTAATTTCGGATGTCAGCATATTCCGCCCAGTGCTGCTTTTCCCTGGTTTTCTTGTACTTTACCAATGTATTTTTCTTCAACCTTATAGCCTCCTGCACTGCTCTAGTGAGCCAAGGCGCACTAGCTCTTCTTGACGTGATGGTTTTGTTTGGTGCAAACACATCAGCTACCTCAATAATGACACTGTTGAGTAGTTCTACCTTCCTATCAATGTTAGGCTCATTGAATACTCTCTCCCAGCCAGGGTGGCCACTGACGAGGAGTGATACTTCTTCTGGGATGATGTTATTGTAACTACGGCATGTCCATGTCCTCATGGGTTTCACAGGAGTGTGGTATTGAAGGGTACATGAAATTAAGTTGTGATCAGTAATGCTTCGCCCTCTGTGGTCTAACAGTAGCGTTGTATCGAGAATTTCAGTGGCTATAAGTGGGGCGGTGTCTCTTATGTAGATATGATCGATTAGTGATGCACTGCTTGCTGTAACACGAGTGGGTTTGGTAATGATTTGAGTTAGGCAGTTAGTTTTCAGATACTTCAATAGAAATTGTGAGTCAGGTTTGGAAGTGTCGAGCAGGTTGACGTTCAGATCGCCTGTGAAGATGATGTTGTCCACAGTGGCTTCAAGAGCTGTAAGAGCAGAGTCGATGCAGCTAATTGAGCTGTAGTTCGAACTAGGTGGTCTGTACCCTACTCCGATTGCTATCTTCGATCTTTTAAGATGCACTACAATCCATAGTTGTTCAAGTTCAGAGGGTGCGGAATCGTCAGTATTCAGGTTCAATTCGACAGCTTTGAACCTTAATGAATTTTTAATGAAGAACCCAACTCCACCGCCTCTACCTTTTCTATCTCTTCTTAGAAGTCTGTATCCTGGGATGTTAATGCTGTGATCAGGAATATCTGCTGTGAGCCATGTCTCACTTATACCTATGACGTCAAAGTCATTATCTGCAAAAAGTTCACTGAACTCGGCAAAACCACTGATTAATGACCTCGTATTTATGCTACCAATTTTCAGGAGGCACCCTCCTCCTTTTGTAGTGTTGCTTGGTAGCTGTCACAATTTCGGTTGCCGCACTGCAGGTTTCTGCACTGCAGGTTTCTGCACCTTGAAACGCGCAGACCGTTTGGTAAGTCTTGCACGGTGCGCTTTGAATGGGGGAGAGTATTGCGCTAATGCTGGAGAAGTAAAAGGTGGCTCTGGAGTGATGACTGTACTCACAGGTGGCGCTGGTGTTGTTATTGTACCAGTGATGGAATCCGGTCGTGCCGCGTCTGGAACGGATGGCGCAGCATGTTTTCTCATTCTCGCGGATGGCGTGGCGTCTGGAACGGATGGCGCAGCATGTTGTCTCGTTCTCGCGGATGGCGCGGCGTTTGGAACGGATGGCGCAGCATATTGTCTCGTTCTCGCGGATGGCGCGGCGTCTGGAACGGATGGCGCAGCATGTTGTCTCGTTCTCGCGGATGGCGTGGCGTCTGGAACGGATGGCGCAGCATGTTGTCTCGTTCTCGCGGATGGCGCAGCATGTTGTCTCGTTCCCGCGGATGGCGCAGCATGTTGTCTCGTTCTCGCGGATGGCGTGGCGTCTAGAACGGATGGCGCAGCATGTTGTCTCGTTCCCGCGGATGGCGCAGCATGTTGTCTCGTTCCCGCGGATGGCGCAGCATGTTGTCTCGTTCCCGCGGATGGCGCAGCATGTTGTCTCGTTCTCGCGGATGGCGCAGCGTCTGGACCGGATGGCGCGGCAACTGCCCTGCGTCTGAGAGTTAAGACGCGTGGACAGCTGCTGGATGCTCGGGGTGTGTCACGTGGTGTTGACACTTGCAGACCACGTGGCTGGCTCGTGGAGGCTGGACTGTCAGCTGTTGCAAGCGACTCTGCAGGGATGCTGGAAGCTGTGAGAGCGGTCACGGCGGCGTTCTCTTTGTGCCCTGCGGTCGTGCAGCGAACTGGCAAGTGTGGGAGGGGCAGAGCGGGGGGAGGCGAGTTCTTCTGAATGACGCTGGCGATTTGATGTAGGAGGGTGGTTTTGCCTTCGAAATTGAGATGCCTCCCGTGTGCAGTGAAATCTTGCTTCTCAAGTATCGACAAATCCAGGAGGTTAATTTTATTGTGAGTATTATATTTTACTATGTCTGTTATCTTGGAGTTTGTTTCCTGAATGATCCTGTTAACTGTGGTGTTGGTATTTGAGCGAAGAGGCAACGTCGCAACGGTGATATTGGTGTTGCTCGGTATCAGCGCCAGGGTCAGCGTGAGTTGACAGATGATGTCAGCTGTTGTGTTGCTGTCCGACGCCGCAGAGATGGCGTCGCTGCCGCCCATGATGATGATGTGATCCGCCGGTCCGAAGTCTTGCGTAAGTGCAGGAATGTCGGCGCACACTGTTGTCATGTCCCCGCCAGACTTGACGTGGACACTGACCTCCGTGTGCGGTCCAAGATGATTTGACAGGGCTCCTCCCAACCCTCTTCCATGACTGCAAGTAAACACTGCCACCCTCGACTTCTTTCTGGATTTACATGACGCTGGTTTGATGTTTGTATGATTGACTCTTTGTGGTTGCGTATGTGAAATAGGAATGTAATGCAGTTGAAGAAGATCTAGTACGTGAACTGGGTGGCGATTGAAAAGTATGTTGTTGTCCATTGTAAGGTGCGAAATAGTGTCTTGTTGCTGTTTTATTAAATAATTTTGCGAATTGATGTGATTAATCATTCCGAGCATATTGAACTTTAATTGTTCGATCTCTTCTTTCATCTGTTGCTCACGCAGACTCGGAGTATCGAAATCGGGAATTGTCTGCGTGGATGTTGTTGTTACGTCTTGTGAAGGGGTGGAGGTTGCTAATGTCACTGTTGTTGAGGGGATGAAACTGGGCAGACGATGTTCTGGATGGGCCCTCGCGATGTGAGTCCTGATTCCTCGCGGCTTGAACCCGAGTCCGCAATGTTGACAGGTGACAGATGGACATGAGGACTCGGGCTGAGAGGCGGCGAACATCTTAGCAGATTGCGAGTTTCGTTCAACCAGAACAACGGTCACGGCTCATTAACAGAGACCTAGCTGGACAGGGGGTGTGACCGGGGACACTAAACAGATGCAGTTCTTAGAATATGGCACAAACACACAAAAAAGCGTCCTCTAACGGCACACGATAGCAGATATTTGAATGTATTGATACAAAATTATAAAAAACACGTTATTTTGATCACAATAATAAACTATTTATACGCAAATGCACGAGAAATGATTAACACTACAAATCGATGTAGAACTTGTGTATATAGTACGAAAAAAAACTGATTCTTTGGGCTAAAAACTGGGAGCGATTTTAAACGCGTCTGGTGGCGTGAAGGAACTTCTAGAGAGGCCAGGAACTTCTAGAGAGGCCAAAAGCATATGCGCATATGCTCGCCGGCCTAGCCGCATTGGACTTAACTCTCAAAGAACAGGTTAATTATCTATTGTATTCTAAGTCAACAGCGAAGAACAGGTGAAAGACAGGATGGGACAAGAGTTAAGGTAAAGCAGCAAAGTCATTTAAAAGAAGCCAACTGACACCAACACCAACTATAACGAGAGTTTGTTAAGCTTATTCACAGAATTCATGTCTAATTTTATACAAGTTCAAGTTTTTAAATTTAGAATTGTTTCGTTGATTTTAAGCTGCTTGCAAGTTCATGGTTTTCATTTAAACACCTCTACATTTTAGAACTAGGAAAACGCTCGGTGTAACGCGTTGATGAGCGAGCACCGACACGCACGACATCGCCAATCATAGCACGATCCATTCAATCAAAGATAACTAACTATACATTATTTATTACCAATTTTCCCTGCAACTTTTCATAAACACTCTCGATCAATTAAATAACATATTATTGTACTGATATTTTTCCATCAATCTCTTTGGACAGATATTCAAACACTTAAAACAGCAATAAGTCTGTAAATTCTTGACCGATTGGGCTGGAAATGTGTAAAATATGATGTTATCTAGTCAAAACGTCTTTTTCATAACTGTGAAACACAATCCATATCGTAAACTAAATTATTTTAGATAAGGTATACCTATACCTATGTATATGAAATACCTACATTACATTTTGACTACATTATGTATTGCAATATGATCAACTAAGAAAAGAATCTGTCTTGACGCGCCGTTAAATCATAATAAAATAAAAGAATCTGTCTTACTTGATATTGAGAATAGCCATCTATAAACTTTGCTTTGCTACATAGAGCAACCCAGAATGCAGTGGAATTTCTGTTTTGAAATGTCATTTCTGACAGTTATTAAAACTGTCAATAAGTGCATCAATGTTCTTGACTGGTAGGGCTGAAAATTTGTAAAATAAGAGACAATGTTGGTCTGAACGACCATGCAAAATATGAGTTTGATTGATCAGATTAATCGAAGACCATTTGATAGGTCAAATGGTGGTGTGGCTATAGGCCGTTTTAAATTAAGTATACAAATGAAAAATATTGGTGCCAATCCTTGCTAAGTTTTAAGTTGATCGATTAAACCATTATGATTGAACGGTTCCTTGTTAATTTTCAAAAATCACAGGATCTCGTTCAAAAAATATACCTGGGACCACCCATATGATATGATATGTAGTGTGTGTACACAATATCAGATCAATCTGTTGAACGGCCATTATTAGTTTCATATCGTTTAAAACTTTCTGCTCTAACTACCTTGCCTTGTAGATTCGAAGTCGCCGTGAATTTGACAGCCAACACGCAAAAAGTCCCTAAAATGACAAAAACTTTTGAAAATAACGACAAATTAGAGTGAAAATTGGCAAAAATACCTTAAATGTTGGTACCAATGACCATGCGAAGTTTTTAGTTGGTCGGTCAATCGGTTCCAGTTTAAATTTCAAAAATCACAGGAAAAATGGTTTCAAATTTGAACCAAATGGAGGATTTGGCTGAATTTTTTTTTGATTGGGTACAATGTTGGTTGCAATGACTTTGCTAAATTTCAAATTGATCGAACCAACCAATCGAAAGATAATTTTTATAAAATTTGAACCAATCACAGGATATCGTTCAGAAAAGATTCCAGGGATCGCATAGAATACGTTAGTATGTGTACAAAATTTCAGATCGATTGGTTGTGCGGTTTAACCTGGGCAGTGCAGGCAAAAAAAAAAAAAAAAAAAAAAAAAAAACACACAGAGAAAGTGCCATAAGAGTACCGTGGTGACGCTCGCTACGCTCGCTCAATAATATCGTTGCGCTAATTTAGAACACTGTGTAAGTGAGAGTTGTTTGACATAACTTTTTAAAGTTTTTGTACTTGGTGCCATTTTTAACATCATTTCTCGTCACTTTTAAATGCAAATGGTTTCTATAGGATGCGGTTTTCCTTCCTACAGCATTATATCCTCGTCTCTCATCAACGTCATCGATCTAAGTAACACTTCGAGTGCGAACTCTTGAGAGAGGACGATATTATTTGCTGTTCTTTGTTCGTACTGCTGTGTTAGTAAACGCGACTAGATAAAAGTAAATTTTTCTGTCATTATACGTGAATGAGCTTTTTACGAGTCCTATTGACTCTTACATCTACATTAGACATTAAAAGCCTACCATTTTCGGATCTAAATAAAATTTGTCAATTAGTTGCAGCGAAAAAAGCAGAATTGAGTAATATGTAAGTGATATGGAGCTCCATGTGTACTTTTCGTTAATTACCTTGCTCCTATTAGCTACATTGGAAGGTAAGCTAAACTACAAAGACACTAAAAAGCATCAAGGAATTAATGTTTTGATATAATGTTTGAAATAATGTAAATGTTGTGTGATTTTCTCTCGTCAATTTAGAAATATTTGCGTTGATTATATCATCACACCCAAATCACCAACTTATCTATGGAAATAAAGGAATTGCTGATTTCTACTGCAATGCTGAAGCTCCAATCATACAATGCCAGTTCAAGTTTTGGGACGGGTATTAAAGGGGAGAACTATCAACAATTGACAGCAAGAACTTCACATCAGATTGGGTTGCATATCCTAATGATGGAATTAAAGTCAGGAACCACAACACGAATCTGACACTTGGATTGTGTGGCATGCAGCTGAGGTCGTGGTGGACTTGGCTGCCCTACGTGGTAGGTTGCAGGATTCGCACTTCCGGAGAAGGCTGGAGTTATCATCAATCCACTTTGTATGTTACTCAAGGAGATGGTACGTGATATTAATTTCATTACAAGTGTTCAAGATAATTTGTTAGTTCAAATTAATACATAGATTCATTTTCAGGTTCTGTTACCAAGCTTATCATCGAACCAAATAACAATATGTTTACGTTTTCCGGAATAAATATCAACATGACCTGTCAATTAAACAATAGTTTGAATTGCGCTTTCCAAACTTCCTTGGGATTGACACAGTGGCCTGATCAGGAAAAAATGCCCTTGTGCCAAGCCAGCATTCTGGTTACCCAGAAGAACAGTGGCATGGTTTGGTGTTTCGGAGGAAGCAATTGTCGAGGCACAAGTGTGGTAGCCATCAGTGAGTAACAATAGGTACTATTTCCAAAATGTCTCCTTCAAAGTTTGAGTATAGTTTTTACAGTATAACCTACTATTTCAGGACCTCCTAACGTCCCTCCTCTACTTAAAATGTCTCAAGATAAGTATAATGTCGGTGAAACTTTAGAAGCAACTTGCACTGTCATGGAAAGTGTTCCTCCAGCAAACATCAGCTGGTTGCTAGGAGACGAAGTAGTAGTTGATGCTGATGTTGAGGAGATTGCCGTTGACACTTGGAGGTGGACTTGGGTGGCCGAGAGCAAGACGCAGATACTGAAGAAGAAGCTGAGAGAGAATGATGACGGAAAGAACTTGACATGCGTTGTCCATCATATTGGCTTGGGCGCGTCTCTGTTATCCTCAACTTCAACATTCCGTGCTGAAGGCAAGACATTGACATACGCGTTCACCCAATCCCTCAAGTGTGGCCCCAGAACAGTGATAATATTCATCTTTAAACAGATTTTTAATAAGTCATAATTAAAATCTTCTACTTCTTTGCCAGACAAGGATTCGAGCAACGAGTACGTAATTATTGCAGTCGTAATTGTCTTGCTGATTATCATTGCCTCATGCGTTGGATATTTCATCTACAAGTCTGGCCGTTTTTCTTCAGGTAAGATTGCCAGATGGCCTCAAATAAAGTTTGTCATTATAAAAATATAGCAGATCTCAACGAATATAATATAATCTTTAGAAAATCAACACAATACTGGCTAGTATGTCAATGACAATTTCAATTTCTTTACACAGTGATAGAAAGTAAATTGCAAACACGTACATCGGCGCTTTACGGAAAAGCCGAACAACAACCTAACTACTAATTCTCTTGTCAGACAAAACATTGCATTGCTCTGCACGGTCAACTATAAAATGTCAGTGGAATATTACCTATATTTCAAAGTCGCATGACATCCCAATGTCTTACTGCTGTGACATGTTGTGATTTGCAGCACCAACTGAGAGTGTTGTGTACGATGACGTAGGTCCTGTGGAAGACGCGACGGCATCGTTTTCTCTGCCTCACATGATTCCCACACAACTATCTTCAGGCGAGTGGATAATTCATTTCAAACTATCTGTTTGGGATGGGATGGGATGTGGGACAGTAAAAAAAATACCTTTGAAAAAGTAGGTAAAAAATTAGCAATAGTTCATATTGAAAAACAACAAACACATCTAAGGAATAGCAATGGTGTCATCTTTCATTTATTATACGTTGTGACGTCAGAGGGCGTGGCAATCATAGCCCGGCTATTGTTCTAAAACGTTCCAACAACATGTTTCAGCTGCTGGAAGTTCTGGAGCAAATACAGAAGATGGATACATTGAGATGCTGCCGCAAAGTGATTCCAATCAAGTGGTTGGTCGTCAAGAAACACCTGTTGAGAATGTCACCTATGCCAATGAATGAAATTTAACTTCCTATTAATGTTCTGAATTAGCACATTGTACCTAGTTGAATGAGCATTGAATCCAGAAGGCAGTGGTGTTCCAGCAGGTGTTATAAGAGAATAATGACACGTGACATGGTTTAGTTCCAGCCTATGAGGAGATCAACATCAACACGTACGAGTACATCGACATGCAACAAGTTGCTCAACTCAAGGCAAAGAACAAGCAGAAGAAGAAATAGAAGTGGTATATCATTTCGCATGGAGACTCATTATATTTTTACGTTTTCAATGAAACGTTGAGGGTTGATAAATCAGTGTACATTGGTGTTCATTAATTTAATCTCGTGGAGAGTGTAGGTACAAAATACAACAAAATGAACTTTAACCGACCTTATGAAAGAAGCAAATTTCATATCGGCGTTGAATGTTTTCTTGCATCGACAATTGTTTGGAGAATGGTACTTGAATTGAAGCATTCGTAGCCTATTGCTGTCTTTAACTCAAGTTTGAATCTTTTGCACTTGTTGTATTTTGTTCCTAAGCTTACTATCATGATATGAAAAAGTTATCGGGTCATGGGTCCACCTCTATCACCTCTAAGCAACTTCTTAATTTTCGTCTCCTTTTACTTTCTTCTCGCGATATTCAATGAGCTCCCTTCAATTATAGCTATCATGTCCCACCAGTTTTTGTCTCTTGCCATTTTCCACAACCCACAGCCACTCCACTCATCCTCTGCATTCGCGTTCCCCTTGCATTTATTTTCCCTCCAGTTATTGCTCGATCCTCCTCTTCTCGTATTCATTTTTTATCAATCTCTTCTGATCGTCCATAATCTTTACCTTCCCCATTCGTAGTTACCACTCTCATAACCTTCCCTATATTTGATTTCCAGTAGTCGAAGAAATTCCAACGATTTTTAACGGAATAGGTTGGGTGAGTGGTTAACGCTCTGAACTTGTATTCCGGAGGCTCGGGTTCGATTCCCGCGGCCGTCTTTCCTGACTGTTTTTTTGTGGTTTTCCCTCAGTCGATCGATATGCAAATGCTGGGAAGGTACCATACTAATAGGCCACGACCGCCTCCTTCCCACCTTCCATCCTTACGTACTCTTCACCATCATCTCCCAATCATCATCATAATCATCCATCCGTCGCCATTAGCCTCGCTGCAGAACAGTGCGACGTTAAGAACCCAGACAAAAAAATAAAGAAAATCCAAATCAAATTGGCCATTTTGCTTTCTCGGTGCTATGTCAATCTTATATTTTATATGTCGTTCCTACATAATATGTTTTTGTTAATTTAGTACAATTATAACTAAGCTCTCTTGATCAAATAAATCACCATTCAAAATAACTCAAAATAACATTTTTGGGACATGCCCAACAAATATATTATGAGTGCCAAAAGGGGAGCGCGCCCAGAAATGAAGAATTTAATCTTGACACAGATAATTCCTCTTTGGTCCAATTTCATCCAAACAAAAACAGAAATGTTCAAATCAATTAAGATGTAAATTTGAAAGAAATGAATTCGCCCAATTTTGGAAAATATATGGTAATTTCATACAAAAAGTTTCTTTGAAGGCATAGGAGACAGGAATGTTTTACTTTCGTGTCTTCCTGCCACGTAGTTATATCTTTGATTGAAAAAATAATTTGCATGAAAATATACAAGGTTCACCTGATATTCCAAAATAAACAACACAACAGGTTTTGAAAATTCCTACCCCAGCGCTATCTCTGGCTCGAGGTGATAGATTTAACATTCGTTTGGGTGAGAAAAAAGTGTCTTGTTTTCCTCCTCTTCTTTTCCATTCTGTCACAGGATGAGGCTTGCCTTCCTGGCACACTTCCTCCAGCGCTCTTTGTACTTGCAATGTCAATGTTAGATAGCAGAATTAGTCGGGGAGATAACTACGTAAAACATTTCAGTAGCTGCTTGCCGCAACATAATCGGCTCTTCAGTGTTTTCTTTGTTATTGCTCAATATTGACGAGCAAATTGTTGCTTGAGGGCGCCAAATTAAATAATTCTAATTTGAGAAGTAAGTGGGTGAAGTGTGTGATTTATTAAATGTGATGTGCAATGTAGTATGAAGATTTCCGAAGTATACAATTAGCCATGATTGATTGTTGAAAATAAGATGGATATGAATCTGATTTGTCTGTGTATTCAGTTGTTGTTCTTTGCTGAGTTGGGAGGTAAGTTCTAACTGACGCATTAAATTATTTAAAATTATAATTGTATTATGTCGTATAATGTTGTACGGTAGGGAATACGAAATAAACAAACAAATATACAGAATGGATGCGAATTCATTAGAAATACAGATTTTATGACCTGAGATTTTCAACTGTGGACATGAAGGAAACCCAAGAAAGGAAAGATTGTGTACAATTATAGGCTAGGATGGAAGTAGGCAGTCGTGGTCAATTCGTACGCAACCTACCCATCACCTGCCTCACAACCGAAAAGTCAGGAAGGACGGATACGGGTATCGAACTCGATGCCTCTGAGTTGCAAGTGTACAGTGTCCTGAGCCAACTTGCTACGTATTTAATGTATAAAATAATTCAAAATCGATCGACAGACTGTACTACCTAGAATAGTGGACTGAAAGTCGATTTCAATCGTTCTTGAGGTGAGCTTTTAAACCAGAATTGAGTTCATGCAATCATGCAACCGAGCGCAACGCAACGTTAATAGTTTCATTCAATGCATTGAGTATTGTAAATGGCTTCTTATTCTTTGTAAATAAAGAATGCTGATTATAATAAAATAAAAAATCAATTAGTAAAACTACTGTTGTTTGCAGAGATGATGCCTGAACGACCTCAGCTGTACATGACTGAGAATAGGTATCAGTTTTATCGTGTTTCACATTCTTCTTCATTAATAACTGAATACTGGCTAAATGCAACATGCTACGTGAAGAGTACTCCTGCATACCAAGTCACATGGACATTGTACTTGAATGATCACATGATCTCACCATCAGCTTATGCCACACGTGTGAGCTACTACGAGGACCAGACGTGGCGGCGACATAAACTTGAAATGCTGTTGTCATACCGTGATGACAGGGAGTTTGCGACACTGACATGTGCAGCAACTTATGCAGGAAAGAGGAGTTCAACAACAAAATTAATTGTTCTACTCACTAATGGTATGTAGTGTGATGCAAATTAACTGTAACTCCTTTCTACATCATTGGAAATTAATTCTAGCGATAAACATTATGTAGTGCAAATACTTTCCGATAGTAACATTATAAATATGTGCCTCAGAGACAGAAGGCCGGAAGTCCATTTCTGTGATGTTTTTCATGGGATTTCTAATTCTATCGCTGCTTTCGTCCAATCCTATTTGTAATGGTTGGAGAAAACTATTAGATTGGTTATGGTTACCAAGAGTCAAGCCCAACATTATCTAAAATGTTACAAATTTTAAGTCCAACCAGTCAAGTAATTACAGATTTATTTACATTTTATGAGTTTGAAATCACTATCAGAAAAGTATGATAGAAAAGTACCAAATTCATAGTACGTTGATCTCTTATTCAATTGTTTCAGAGTACCTATATTGATGGAATTGGAAAGTTGATTAAATTCAGATTAAATTCAGATTAAATATTTTTCTAAATATTTTTAGATTATTTTTTAACAGATTAAATGTAAGTCAGTAAAATATATAAATAGTAATAGTTATCTTTTATTGAGTGGATCCTGTTCAATTGGAGATGTTGTGCGGTACGCTCATCAACGCGTTACACTGAGCGTTTCTCTAGTAATTTAGAAATCAATCATTGAATGATTTCCAAACTATCATTATTTAGGACATACGTACAGAAATTATATCATAGCAATAGTGTATTACGAGACAATTCGTCGGAAGGTGGACATCACCGCCCCCCCCCCCCCCCCCCCCCCACCAAATATACTGATCTCCCAACAAAATATCTAGAATTGAAATAATCTGTAAGAAAAGTTGTAGGTATTGAGCTTCAAATTAAATTCAAATAACATTCACACTGTATATTCCAATCTTAAGGTCAACGTCTTCCTAGTACCGTGAGGCCGACAACACCGACAACATCCCGTCCAACGACAACTTCAACAACAACAACAACAACAACAAATACAAAACCAACTACAACGACGACAACAACAACAACTCCGTCATTAACACCAATCAATCCAACAAGTAGTACAATCATGGAAAACACAGAAGTGACTTCTGCAGCAGAACCTTCAGGTCTGTTTCGTTTGTTATAAATATGTATATTCGTAGCTTTGAAATTTTGGTGAATGCCAATTTGCTTAGTGTGACAGGAGAGCGGAAAAAAGCTGTTAAAACGACAATATCATGGCGCGACCATTTGATCTTGTTCTCAATCCTCCTCCTCCAAACAGGTACAGTATGTGCACTTCTGCTTTCCCTCTGCATCTTTGCAGCTCGTTCCTTGACCATAATTCCTCACCCTGACACACTGCAAGAGTTGCACAGTATACCAAACTGACCGTATCACTTTAGAGAGACGACGTCTTTAAGATGCAATTCTAGCTATCCCCACAGTTGAAGAATTTTAGTTGTGCAGTGCAACTTGGGAATCCTTGGACCATTTCCAGGCAACATACCATGATACCGCATCTTGAAAGACTCATATAGGTCTTTGAGCCGTGCAATCTGCTCATATCATACGAAATGTTCTCTATCGCTATCCCTAACCCTATCCCTGTCCCTAAGATGAGTTGATCTTGTTCCCTATCCTCCTCCTTCAAACAGGTACAGATTGTGCACTCGACATCTTTGCAGCTTGTTCCTCGACTCTCATTCCCACACCTTGGCATACTGCGAGAGCTGCACAGTATTCCAAACTGACCGTATCATCCAATCCAAGCAAAGCAATCTATCTACATTACCCACGTTATGAAGAATCTTAGTTGTGCAGTGCAATTTGGACAATTTCTAGGCAACATACCATGATCCCGCATCTTGAAAGACTAATAGGTTTTGGAGCTCTGCAATCTGCGGCTCATTAGCAGCTCTTTCCACTTTCCACTATTCCCTGTTGCTCTTGCTGGGGTGATCAACTGGGGTTGATCAAGTCTGATTAACCTCCTGCTCCAGATGTTCCTGATCTTCATTTACAACTTCCAAAGGTACATTTGCAACTCGCAGACCGTCCCGAGTCTTGATGACTTCAAGCTCGACGTCCGAAAGAACATTTCTTTTCTGAATGGAGCGTAATTGTCCCCACACTTGTTGCTCGTTCATATGAGTCGTTGGAAGAACTTCTTTCCATAGCGCACATTCTTTTCCTCAACACTAACATTCACGCCCTGAGCTCTCATGTCTGACCATGTCGGTGACATTTAGACTTCTTTCGTGTGTGGCCCCTGCATGGTGATAGACTTCACCATTAAACCAAAATTGATGTTTTAAATAGAAAATAATGTCACCACTCCCTCAATATATATATATAAATCAGCAACCCAGTATGAGAGGACTCATCGATGTTCAGATTTTGTTTCTCTTCGTTGCTAGACAGTGGAACGAGCTACGTCAGCATAATCATTGCAGTCGTCGTTGTCTTGCTGATCATCATTGCCGCATGCATTGGATGTTTCATCTACAAGTCAGGTCGCTGCTCCTCAGGGAACATTGCTGGATTACCACAAATCAAATGTATGTAGAGTATAGACAAAATTTAAGTCAAGAAATATCCATTGATTCTATTAACATATCAATAAATGGCTCTGAAACTAATGTTAACAAATATCCATTGAATAAATGACTAGATATCTAATTAAATAAAATAGGCTATTGATAATTTTCATTTCTGGGACGCATACATAATAGTGAAAGAATACATCTATATGACTTTTGGATTAATTGAAATATGTATATTGAAAATTTTATCTAATGGTTTCATTCTTTTTCTAAAACGAAATAACCCTGCACTATTAGTTATGAATTTGATAGTTTCTATAAAATCCATATTTCTAAAATATCTATTTGAGATAATTCATGGTATTGATAGAAAACATCACTTTTACACATAAAGGGGAAGGTGCTTGTCTGATGTGAAACATATTGGACCAATATCAATAATCTTATGACCATACCTTGTAACATCCTAATCACTGGCTTATATTTTACTATGTTGTGATTTGCAGCGCCTACCGAGGTTGTGGTGTATGATGACGTGGGGCCTGTGGAAGACTCAAAGACAGCTCAATCTCTGACTCTTCCAACACTAAAACAACCATCCACAGGCGAGTAGACACTTCAAGCAGTTACACAACATTGCTTTTGAAAATATTGAAGTAGTTTTTGAGAAAAGTTTCATTGAATTTGATTCATTACCTTATGTATATGGATTTTAAAGGAAATCAATGGTTTTATGGCAAGAATTCGTCCACTCAAATGTAGGATGGATATAATTAATGAGTACAGTAAATGGAGTAGCATTTCCTGGATGCCACTATCTTTCTTCATCTCATAATGTGTGTTTCCCACAACTCATCTCTTGATGTAAGATTGTCCAACAACATGTTTCAGCTGCTGGGAGTTCTGGAGCAAATACAGAAGATGGATACATTGAGATGCTGCCGCAAAGTGATTCCAGTCGCGTGGTTCGTCGTCAAGAAACACCTGTTGAGAATGTCACCTATGCCAATGAATGTAAGTTGACTTCCTATTAATGTTCTGAATTAGCACATTGTACCTAGTTGAATGAGCATTGCATCCAGAAGGCAGTGGTGTTCTAGCAGGTGTTATAAGAGAATAATGTCACGTGACATGGTTTAGTTCCAGCCTATGAGGAGATCAACATCAACACGTACGAGTACATCGACATGCAACAAGTTGCTCAACTCAAGGCAAAGAACAAGCAGAAGAAGAAATAGAAGACGTGGCATATCATTTCGCATTGGGAACTCATTTTATTTTTTCGTTTTCAATGAAAAGTTTAGGGTTGATAAATCGGTATACATTGGTGTTCATTTATTTAATATTTTGAAGAGTTAGGTACAAAATGCAACAAATGAATTTCAATATATTCCGAGATAAGCGTGAACAACCCGTGATGTTTTAAATGGAAGTAGCAAAATTCATATTAGCGTTGACTGTTTTCTTGCAACGACAATTGTTTGGAGAATGGAACTTGATTTGAAGCATGCTGTCTTTAACTAAAGTTTGAATCATTTGCACTTGTTGTATTTTGTTCCTTAACTCATAATCATGGTATAAACAAGTTATTGGGTCATGGGTGTAGTATTCTACTAGGAAAACGCTCAGTGTAACGCGTTGGTGAGCGAGCACGGGGACGTGCAAATTCTCGAACCGGAAATGCGTACACAAGCACAGAAAACATATACATCCATATTGAATTGAAATATGATCACTCAATCAACACAACATATTATGCTTTTCATTGAAACTTGAAAATAACATCTAAGCATCCTGGTAAATATAGCAAATCAGATGCAATTCAACTGGCACTGGAAAACATTCATTTTGATACTTCATTACTGACAGATATGAAAAATGTTAATAAGTTCATACGTTCTTAACTGATTGGGATGAAATTTTGTAAAATAAGAGACAATGTTGGTCTTAATAATCATGCAAAATATGAGTTTGATCTGAATTATCGAAGACCGTTTTCATTTTTCAGCCTATCAGGAGATATTTATTTAAATTTTAACCAATGAATCGATTTCAAAAAAATTATGGTCTTCAAACAGAGAAGGCTGGCTTTACATGTGTGCAAAATTTCAGATCGATAGGTGAAACGGTGCGACCTGTGTATCGTCTATTAACAGACAAAAACAAAACAAAAAAAAATACAAAAAAAAAAAAACAGAAGTCCGTGCCAAAAGAGCCAAAAGGAGACGCTCGCTTCGCTCGCTCAACAAGGCTGTGAGCCTAGGAAGGACACTAAGATAGAGCAGGCTGTGAGGAAAGAGAACACGGATGTAAGATGGATGTAAGACGGATGTAAGAATTATTTGTAATTTCTCCTATATTTTTCAAACCATTCTCCCCCTTTCTACAAACTAATCCAACACATTTCCTAACCCTTAACCCAACCTAGCGTCAAACAGTGTAACTATAAATTACGTCATCAACAGCTGTAACTTCCATGTCAAAACATCACGAACTAATACAACAATACATGTATTTTTAATATCAAAAACTATAGAGTTAATTAGTATTACTCATTATAACATGCAAATTCTTATCTAAACCAATATCAACGATGTTATTCTGTAAAACATGCAAACACCAATCACAATGAACCTTGTGGTTGAGTTTTCAATGTTCACTGCAGTACATGTCCTGGAACACATACGAACCATCTGGAATAAAATCCCAAAACGTTCTACATTTCTTGGTCAGATGTCTACTTCAGACACCCCTAAAATCGCATAAATAGGCCCATCTAAGCCATGTTAAATCAGTCTACCTTCAGTTGCACCCCCGAGAACTTCTCTCTCTTTCAAGACTCAGTAAGTGTTGTAATACTTGTGCTTTATTTTTCTCAGTGTTTTATCCAACCATATATACCCTTACCTCTAAATTTAAGAAGTGTTTTATCCAACCATATGTACCCTTACCTCTAATTTTAAGAATTTTCTAAGTGTTTTATCCAACCATATATACCCTTACCTCTAAATTTAAGAAGTATTTTATCCAACTAAATATACCATAACCTCTAATTTTAAGAATTTTCTAAGTGTTTTATCCAACCAAATATACCCTTACCTATAAATTTAAGAAGTGCTTATCCAACCATATATACCCTACCTACTAATTTTAAGATTTCCATATTTTAATTTTACTCATCTGTAAAACGACATTTTCTAAGTAATTCATTAAAACGAACCTTACTTATAATTTTTCAGAGTTACATTTTTCAGACCAACTTTAAACCTTTCCTTAATTCCTTGAGACTGGTTCGACCGTCTCTCCCGGGAATCGAACCCCCCGTCTTTTAAACCCTTCACCTTGCACTCCCCTTTGTATATTAAACAATCTCTCCTTTCTTATAAACATTTACAAACATCTATAGACAATTCTCCCTCCCTCGACTGTTATAAACAATCTCCCTCTTTCTATAAACATTAATAAACATTTACAAACAATCTATAAACAATTCTCCCTCCCTCGAGTTTTCTCAACATAATTTCCGCGATCTGAACCCTTCTCCGTACACAATTATAAACATTACATTATTTAAAAGGAAAAACTGACTTGACACACAGAATAGCTTTATAAGACACCTCCACGCCCTCCCAAAAGCCTACGGTCACTCTATCAATCAAAATCTTGGGCACCAGTGCTCAAGTTGGTGGCAGCAACCTTGAGGGACATTTAAACTACCCTCCCCCTCCTCAAGGACACCTGCGCCGCTACAATTGTAGATGCAAGTGTTTTTATTGTAACATGTAACCACCTACACAACACTATACAAGCGGCGACGAGGATCATTAAAGGAAAAGGAAGCCACATTTGTCAAGTAAGAAGTAAGGTTATTCTAATGTCATTATGGAAGACTGTAGATTGAAAACATTTGACTGCGAGAACGAACCAGACACGCTTGGACAAAGATGCGATATTATGCGAAAAAAACATTTTTAAACTTTGTTTGATAACAATTAGTAAATGCGTGGTGAACTTTTGATCATATTCAAATCAAAAATGTTAGCATGTATTACCAACATTTTCCTGCAAAAACATTAGCTCTACCTCTCTTCGTTACGTCACTACTGCTGATTTTTAAATGACGTCATTTTATTAAAGTATTGAATACATAAAAAATAAATAAATATTTTCATCTGATTTTTTTTTCTGAGTTGTATCTTAATATAGTTAATTGTAATTGTCGAAAAAGAAAAGGAAAATGTGTTTCGTGTTTCTTCAAATAAATATTTAATGTTTTCAAAATTTGAACTTTACACATAAATTAAGGCAATTTTCCTTCACATTTGTGCGTAAAACTTTTTGTGTTGTAATCAGCGAATTATTCCGAATAAGGTCTGATGAAAAAGTCAAATCTTGTAATTTGTCGCGGGTTAAATGAATTAAATAGTGATATCAAAAAATGAGCCAAGTCAAAACTTTATTTGAAAATCAAAAAATACTTGGCGCATCGTGTATATAAAAAGCTTGGAAGTATAGGCCAATTATAAAATATACATAAAATATCCATATACATAGTACACCTATAATGCCCTAAAAAAACGATGCGCCAAGTATTTTTTGATTTTCAAATAAAGTTTTGACTTGGCTCATTTTTTGATATCACTACTTTTCAGTGCAGAATTTTTAGATTTCATATTTTTTTTTAGTTGAAGAGACTTGGCTGTTATTTTTACACGAAGTGTTTTTTAATGGGATATCACTACTTTTTTTAGTTTATTCTTACAACTTGTGACAATCGAATGAACAATTACTATATCCTTAAAAAAAAATCACCCTTTACAATTTGGTTATTTTCATGAAGAATAGCAAAGGTTTCATTCCAATCGGTCAACCAAGTTCCGAGATATGGCAACATATCCGTTGTCAAAATGGCTGCTGAACTTTCTGCACTGCCACATAGAATTTATAACTATAAATGATGTGTATCATTTTAAGCTTTCTGAATATGTATTTATTGTATAGGAGGGGATTATAATAATTTATAAATTTGAATGACGTCATTTCCGGTCTCATAAATAGGAACATTCTAGTTTGACTGTTCCTATTCCATAGAGATGGCCTTCCGAATCGTTTCGCGCTAGTTTCATACCGATCTGTCAACCAGTTTTCGAGATATGGCGTTTCTTCCGGTTTCAAAATGGCTGCTGAAATCACTGACTCCTTGAATTATAATTTAAACATGATTACATTTTATTATAAGCTGTCTGAAATAGTATATTTATTGCATCAACATGTAAATTTGTGAGATTCTTAAAAAGTGTGACGTCATTTCCAGTTTTGGTATGGAAAACTGCAAATATTATTGATGATCATACATAAAGTTGACCGTCTAAATTGTTTAGCGCTGGTTTCGTTCAAATCTATTTAGCCGTTATTGATATATGATGTCACTTCCGGTTTCAAAATGGCGGCTTTCGGTTGGTTTTATAACAAGTCAATATCAAAATAATCGGATCAAATTTGTTGCCGAAATGCCAATCGATGTATTTCAAATTTCATGACGTCATTTCCGGTTTCGTTAACATGAATTTTAGTCTGTTGCTATTTATAATCCATATAGTTGACCGTCCGAATCGTTTGGCGCTATTTTCGTTCCAATCAGCTCAGCCGTTGTCGAGATAAGATGTCACTTCCGGTTTCAAAATGGCGGCACAAAAGAAGTCAAGGGGGGGAGGGCAAATCAGACGCCAAAAGTGCACACGTGGTAAAAATGTGAGATCAATCGGTTCAGCCGCTTAGGCTGTGGCCTGTTTACCGGATTTTAATTCCAGGATACTACTACTACTAAGATTATTATTAATAAAAGAAAGAAGAAGATTTTTCGGAAAAAGTTCGTAGAATTCTTGGATCATTTAATATTAGAACAGTTTTTAAATCTCCTAACACTCTTAGAAGTCTTCTCTGTCAAACTAAACCGGTTGATCTTCAGCAGAATTCCAATGAAATTGTTTATGCGCTCCCATGTCAGTGTCAGGAAGTGTATATAGGTGAAACAGGGAGGCCACTTGACATACGTATTAAAGAACATCGAGATAACGTAAAAAATCATAAAATTTCTACATCTTTAGTAGCTGAACATGCGTGGACTAACATGCATACTTTTGATTGGGATTCTGCTATAGAAATATATAAGGAAAGTAACGCTAAGAAAAGAAAATTTATTGAGTCAGCATTCATTACATGTGTGGACGAAGTTATTAGTCAGTCATCGTGTCATTTTGATGACGTATGGGTGGCTATGCTTCGTCCAGTGGTGAAGTCTAAATTCAATTCGGTGCGAAAATCGGTTGGGTAGACGGCAGGCCATATATGGTCATGGTATGTCGGCTTCTCGCGTGAGTCATCGGGTCTCATGGTGGGGGGCTGACGGCAGAGAAGGCAGCAGTGGTAACGGAACTCGTCAGTCTTGCTTGACAAAGTCGATCGAACGCATCGACGAAATATTGCAGACTCTTTTTATTTTATATTTGACAATACCAGTGTTTCTGTTCAAAATATTTGTGACTTACTAAGATTATTATTATTATTATTATGAAAACCGCCCTAAAACACGGTTTTCACGGCCCTCTAGCTCGCAAAGGGCGTAACCTATTGTTCCCAAATTTGGTATATGTTGTAGGGTGGGCCATTGCTCGAAATTGAGATATTTCCCAACAATGTGAGATTCCCCAATTTTAAGATCCAGTAGGCCGAAAATGCCACTTTGATGCCTACAGTAAAAGTGGGTTTGCTCCAGCCTTTATATGAGAGTGTGCGCGCGCCGTACGACTTGGCTGGCGTGGAGCGACCGCTCCACTAGATTACCTTAGGAGAGCTTATTGTTAAACTATCATGCTAAAATATTAAATAATATTATTGTATTTGGCTAGAGGTTATATGGAAGATCTGGCCTCTGGCCCATTGTCTGAATATCGCCTGTTTGTATTGAATTATAATGCATATAATGCATTTATTAACCCATGCAAATAAAGACACATAACAATGATTATCTGCGATCTTGAACTCCAAAGTCAGATGTCAGGAAGGAAATGTCGGCGCACACTGCTGGCACCTCAGCGCCTGTTTTACATACACCTTGACATCTGCGCTCTGACCGAGATGGTTCTAGTCAGAGCAGCTCCGAGTCCTCGGCCGTGACTGCAAGCAAACACGGTCACTCGCTTCTTCTGTGGGAGAGAATACTCTGGAGTTAACGGTGGTATGTGGGAGAGCTGCAAGAGGTCGAGCACGTCAACTGGACTACGATTGAAGAGGTGGCTATTGTCTAGAGTGAGTTGAGAGATGGCGTCGGGAAAGGGGCACTAGCTGGCCACAGATTTTACACGCCAACACACGTAATTAGCTTTTTTTTAACTAGGAAAACGCTCTGAGTAACGCGTTGATGAGCGAGCACGGATACGCGCAACACCTCGAACCGAAATTATGTTAATCGAAAATGTCATTAAAAGCCAATAATTCTTGAATTTTGTCACAGACTTGTATGAAAATCTCTAACAATTCCTAAAATATTGGTCCCAATAACCACGCCAAGTTTTAAGTTGATCGATTGAACCTTTATGATTGACCGATTCCTTGTTAATTACCAAAAATCACAGGATATCGTTCAAAAAAATTTTCAACTGTCATATCAGTTTCATAATATACGTTTTAAAGTTTCTGCTCTAACAACCTTGAAGTAAAGATTCGAAGATGCCGTGAAATATGAAATTCGAGAAGTATGATAGCCAACACGCAAAATATCCGTAAACTGTCAATAACTTTTGAATTTAAACACAGTTTAGTCTGAAAATTGTCAAAAATACAGATAATGTTGGACCCGATGACCATGCAAATTTTTTAGTTGATCGGTCAAACGGTTCTGGTTTAAATTAAAAAAGCACATAAAATATTTTTTTAAATTTTAACCAATGGGAGGATTTGGCTGAAAATTTGTAAAATAAGAGACAATGTTAATGTTAATGACCATGCAAAATATAAGGTCGATCACATTTGTCGAAGTCCATTTTCATTTTTCAGCCTATCAGGAGATGTTTATTTAAATTTCAACCAATTAATGGATTTCAAAAAAATTAGGGTCTGCAAACAGAGAAGGTTGGTTTTACATGTGTGCAAAATTTCAGATCGATCGGTGAAACGGTGTGACCTGTGTATCGGCTATTAGCAGCCAAAAAAAAAAAAAAAAAAAAACAGAGGTCCGTGTCAAAAGAGCCAAAAGGAGACGCTCGCTTCGCTCGCTCAATTAGTCTGCTGATCTTATTTAGTGATTATTAAGCGAGCGAAGCGAGCGACTCCTTTTGACTCTTTTTACACGGACCTCTGTTTTTTTTGTTTTTTTTTTATTTTTTGGCTGCTACCTGGAGCAATAGAAGTCACACCGTTTCACCGATCGATCTGAAATTTTGCACATATGTAGATACAACCTTCTCTGTTTGCTGATTAATTTTTTTTGAAATACATTTATTGGTTCATTGGTGAAATAAATATCTTCTGATAGGTTGAAAAATGAAAATGGTCTTCGATAAATCTTATCAAACTCATATTTTGCATGGTAATTAAGACCAACATTGTCTATTATTTTCCAATTTTTCAGCCCAATCGGTTCAGAATGTATGAACTTATTGACATTTTTAATAGCTGTCAGAAACTGTTTAACGTTTAATCTAGGTTTAATAACGTTAAAAAGTGTATTAATGTTTTCTTTATGTTAACGCATCTTCGGTTCTATGTTTGCGCACGTGTCCGGTGCTCGCTCATCAACGCGTTTCACGGAGCGTTTTTCTAGTTATATTGTTTTGTGAGTTTGCTATGGAAGAGAATATTTTCATATTTTCAAACCGGCAGGAATCTACTTCGTGCTATTGCCTACTTGAAAATTGTCATTGTATTGCCGGTACTATTTGACATTTTTTGTCTGCAATATTCACGACAAGCAGTTCAACCAATCGATCTGACATTTTGCACATTCACTTATGACGAAAGGGAGGTCACATGAACATTTTAGCAGAATTTAATACAAATTTAAGAAAAATTGTAATTGTCCCAATTTCTTCTTGACTCTTCTTAGTATATCTAAACCCATAAAAAACACTCCGTGTAAAAATACCAGCCAAGTCTCTTCAACTATAAAAAACATAAGAAATGTAAAAATTCAGCTCTGAAAGGTTGTGATATCAAAAAATGGGCCAAGTCAAAACTTAATTTTAAAACCAAAATATACTTGGCGCATGTACGACGACATTGATGTAACATGTGAATCTTGATTGTTGATCCGGTGCGGTTCTTGCTCTGGCTGTTATTGCTTGTGTTGGCCCTAAAAAGGGCCGTTGGAAGCGACGTTTCGAGGAAGGTGTGTTCCTCATCCTCAATCTTATTTCGGGTGCATACCGATTTATAATCAGGTCGCCCAGTTTCCCTATCCTTTTAACATTGTGACGTAACACCTGGGCGTGACCTTGAGTCGAATCGTCGTCGAATGAATGAAAATAGAGTAATCACAACACCCGACCTCTTGAGCTTGAGCATTATGGGTACTGGTTTCAGCTCGTTTGTTGACGCGGCAAGTTTGATTTAACCCGTAAATCCTATGGTGACGTCACACGCCCAACCAGCTCCTATTTTGAACCTCACCCTTAGAACATGAGGAGCTGGCTGATCGTCATCGCCGTGGTCCTGTACAGACTCAGCGACCCTCTCACTCTGCTGATCGCGACGACGAGGATGTACGACGACATTGTTGTGACATGTGAATCTTGTTCAGGACATGAGGAGCTGGCTGATCGTCATCGCCGTGGTCCTGTACAGACTCAGCGACCCTCTCACTCTGCTGATCGCGACGACGAGGATGTACGACGACATTGTTGTGACATGTGAATCTTGTTCAGGACATGAGGAGCTGGCTGATCGTCACCCTCTCTGTGATCGTCATCGCCGTGGTCCTGTACAGACTCAGCGACCCTCTTACTCTGTTGATCACGACGACGAGGATGTACGACGACATTGTTGTAACATGTGAATCTTGTTTAGAACATGAGGAGCTGGGTGATCGTCACCCTCTCACTCTGCTGATCGCGACGACGAGTACAGCACATTGTTGTGACATGTGATTCTTGTTCAGATCATGAGGACCTGGCTGATCGTGACCCTCTCACTGATCGTGATCGCCGTGGTCCTGTACAGACTTAGCGACCCTCTCACTCTGCTGATCGCGACGACGAGGATTTACGACGAGTACAGCATCTTCGCGCAGCAGAGATGTGACGACATCAGTGCAGAGATGCTGCTGGACCAGTGAGTGACGTCATAGAAATGAGCCGCTTGTGTCTTCTTATCTTTCAAACGAGAGTGATTTTGCCGCTTGTTGCAGGCACTTTTTTTGGATACGATTGGATACCAAATGTGTTGACGAAATTATTTGAAATTTTAATCATGATTAGATAAAAGACAAACTTAGGGTTATCACTTGGTACATTTTTAATTTTTGGCTTCGTTAATTATTAACAGTGTTGTGACTTATTATAGATAAAATTATCTAGATAATTATTTGTCATGTTTTATCTAATCTAGATAATTACATAGTTTGTTATCTTGTTCTTTTTCTAGATAAAAGTATTGTTAGGTATCTATTGGCAATTATCTAGATAAGAAATATAAAATTCAAAATGTATTTGAGTGTTTGAACATGCACGAATCTCTAATGTCAGATGATATGAAAAAGGAAAATCATCCCTTTTTAGTCGCATTAGTTGGCTTGTTTTACGGTCCCATTTTTTAAAAACTCGAGTTTCAAATTTAGGTTTCGAAAATAATTAGGTAAAAATTTGGTAAAAAATTATCTATTATCAATTACAATTATCTAAATAATTATGTTTTATCTTTATCTCTATCTAGATAAAAATTAAATTATATAATCACAACACTGATTAGTAATAATTAGTTGATTTTTGGTGAAAAATTTTCTATTTTCTTGTTTCGCTGGGTGCCGTATGGAATTTAATTTCAAAAATGTGCCAAGTGATAAGGCTACTTTATTTTTTAACTTATCATGATTAAAATTGGAGATCAATTGGTTCACGGGTATGTTCTCCAATCGTATCGGAAATTTCATAGTTTTGAGCGTTTTTGTTGAAAACCCGGCGCCTAATTAACAATGCAAGAAGCAAAAATTAAAAACCAGACTCATCATGACTCATCAGACTCATCATGTGAACATCCTATCTAGTGGAGCGGTCGCTCCACCCAGCCAAGTCGTACTATACACTCACACTCACTCAACATACCGTAATTGCCCAATAAACTGAGGAGCAGACCAACCACTTTTACTGTAAGCAACAACATAGCATTTTCGGCCTACTGGATCATAAAATTGGAAAATCTCACATTGTTGTGAAATATCTTAATTTCGAGCTATGGCCCACCCCACCCCATATACCAAATTTTGGAACAATAGGTTATGCCATTTGCGAGCTAGAGGGCCGTGAAAACAGTGAGATTACATCACTTTCATCTTCTTCTTCGTCTTCTTCTTCTTCTTCTTCTTCTTCTTCTTCTTCAGATGATGATGATTCAGATATCAGGAAACACCGCTATCACCGCCACAGCCTAAACGGCTGAGCTGATCGATCTGAAATTTTTACCACATGTGCACTTTTGGCGGCTGAGGTGCCTTTTTATAAAACCAACCGGAAGCCGCCATTTTGAAACCGGAAGTGACATCATATCTCGAAAATGGCTAGACCGATCGGAATGAAACTAGCACCAATCGATTCAGACGGTTCTCTATACGAAATATCAATAGTAAAACTAAAGTTGTCTAATTACTGAAACCGGAAATGACGTCATAGTTATGCGAAATCTGCGAAAATTCACTTCTCTGTTATATAAAAACCTATTAATATCTATTCAGAAGGCTTATAATGATACATACCATTTATAGAAATAAATTCTAGATGGCAGTTATTTCAGCCGCCATATTGAAATCCGGAAGTGATGCCATATCTTGAAAACGGCTGGACCGATTGGAACGATGCTTTCGCAATTCTTCATGGAATATCCCTTTAAGCTTATATTTAGAACCAAACAAAACTTTTTTTAGTAACCAATTCGTAAATGGCGTATTTTTTTAAATGAATTAGTCATTCTCATTGTTGCTCCGATATGTCTTACAAGTTGTGTTAATAAACTAAAAAAATAAAAAAACACTCCGTGTTAAAATACCAGCCAAGTCTCTTCAACTATAAAAAAAATAGAAGAAATCTAAAAATTCAGCACTGAAAAGGAGTGATATCAAAAAATGGGCCAAGTCAAAACTTTATTTTAAAAACTAAAATATACTTGGCGCATCGTTTTTTACGGCATTATAGGGTAGATAGATTTTATGTACATCACACATCTGGCCTATACTTCTAAACGATCTATATGCACGATGCGCCAAGTATATTTTGGTTTTTAAAATAAAGTTTTGACTTGGCCCATTTTTTGAGGAACTAAGGAACTACTCTCTTCATGTTTTCAACCATGAAAAACAATGCATCTAGTAAACCGTTTGAAAGTGCCTGATAATTTCAGTGAATATTCTATGTTCGTATTTTAATGAAATGCTGCATCCATTTGGATATTTGTCTTATAGAAGTCTATTAAAAAAATAATATAGATATCAAAAAAAAAATATTTTTCATTGTTGGAAATATTGTAATAGAAATATATACTACAACTTGAAAACCAAAACTAGCAATGAAATGACCATGCACCATTCTCTTTAATATACTTCAAATAAAAATAAAAAAAATAAATGAAGTGCATACTTTCTTTACACCTAATTTTTTACACGTTTTGGTATCACCTTATTAAAAAACCAATTACATTTAAAAAAAAATATGTAAAAAAAAAATTGGGAAAAATTAATTTTTATTTATTTTTTGGATGGTCTAATAGTCATGTTAGCAAATTTCAGCTCGATATGTTATATATTAAAGAAAATAGACTTTTCAGTATACTCCTCCCTTAAGGTTTGTGATTGTTTTCCTTGCCACATAAAGTGTAAAATTTTTATTGCAAGATGTTTTGAATAAATAAATAAATAATTGAAGTTTTTAATTCCGCATCTAAATATTTTGACATGTTGTAATACAATGCCGGTAATTTATGGTTGCGGACAAATCAGATAACAGTTGCATACGTCAATGTTATTTCGTATTTTTGTGTGCTGAATTGATGCATCCTGTCATTGACTCATCATTTAATTCAAAAGAAAGGGAATGAACTACAACTAAACATAAAAACAGTCCTCTCTTCGATAATATACGAAATACAAGATGCCGTCCGCCTCTCCAAGAACCCCGCCTGAATCCTCCTTGACACTCTTCAACGACGTCCTCATCTTCTCCCTCTCCCTCTCTTTAGCTACGACTTCATCGTCATCGGCGCCGGGACAGCGGGTTCTGTCGTCGCCAGCCTGGAACCTCCTTGACACTCTTCAACGACGTCCTCATCTTCTCCCTCTCTCTTTAGCTACGACTTCATCGTCATCGGCGCCGGGACAGCGGGCTATGTCGTCGCCAGCCTGGAACCTCCTTGACACTCTTCAACGACGTCCTCATCTTCTCCCTCTCTCTTTAGCTACGACTTCATCGTCATCGGCGCCGGGACAGCGGGCTCTGTCGTCGCCAGCCGCCTCTCCGAGAACCCCGCCTGGAACGTGCTCCTCCTGGAGGCAGGACGGGACGAGACGCTCATCAACGACGTCCCCATCACCACCGTCCCCCTCCTGCTGACGGAGTACAACTGGAGCTACACGACTGAGCCGCAGACACATGCATGTCTGGGATTGGTGGATCAGAGATGTCCGTATCCACGAGGCAAGGCGCTGGGTGGCACCAGCAGTATCAACAACATGGTCTACTCTCGCGGGCACAGAGGGGACTACGATGAACTGGAGGCGATGGGCAATACGGGATGGAGCTACGAGAATGTAAGCTTGGCGGATAAGACAGAGTGAGATAACCAAGACAAAACATGCAAAAGAGACACAGAGCTATTGTAGATCATTTGTACAGGAATTAAAGTTGAGTTAAACAAAAGGAACAAAAAGGTTCCCAGCATAAAATGTTTAAACGCTTCTAGACACTCAGACACTTCAGACACTCTGTAAACAGAGTCTAACACTGTATGAATATGTTTATGTATCATATATGTATGAAAATAAAGCATTATTATTATATTATTACTACTTACTTCAATAAACACATTTTGAGTTCTGTCGATTACACAAAATATGTTTCAAATTTGTTTTGAAGTTTTCCTGGATCATTACAAACAAATATAATATCTTGGAATTTGAACGACGTTCATTTGACGAATAAAATTTTTCTCGTCCAATCAGTCTGTAGTTGAAAAGTATCTTTCTCTATTTGACACAAAAATACGAAATTCAAGTTTCAACAATTGTGCAATTTATGCTACAGATTTCAAACAGATTTCTACATATTCCATTACTTTAATTTAATTTTGTATTTTGTAGTAAAATTCGCTTGGATTTCTTTTCTATGAATCTTCATTCACACCTCTCCCCTTGTTCCAGGTTCTCCCGTACTTCCTGAAGTCTGAGAACATCGTGATACCTGAGCTGCAGGACTCCAAGTACCACTCCCGAGGAGGATATCTGGACGTCGGACACATCCCGTTCAGAACGCCGCTCGCCGCCGCGTTCCTGGAGGCGGGGGAGCAGCTGGGGTTCAAGGTCACCGACACTAATGGGGAGGAGCAACAGGGATTCTCATATGTTCAGGTATTGTTGCGTGTTCCTGGAGGCGGGGGAGCAGCTGGGGTTCAAGGTCACCGACACTAATGGGGAGGAGCAGCAGGGATTCTCATATGTTCAGGTACGAAAGAAACCACTAGCCTCCAGTTCCACTTTCGTATCAGCCACAATATGTTAGGAGCAAGCTATGACACAGAAAGCGATGAAGTTGTAGATAAAGGTTCAATACTCTTCATGCTTTTCTTGCATTTTCGATATGAAATTCGTAACCGTTTGCCAAATATAGACATTTATATTTTGTATTTCCCTCTAAAACCGCTCCAAACCGCCCGATTCTGGTACCAAATTGATGACCTTGACCTCACTGTCGACGCGCCGACAAACAATTTTATTGTTCAATCTAACCTTCGAATTAAAAGTAATTCCAGTGTACACGCAAACCAATTAAAAACAAATTAGCTCTTGGTCAGGTTCCTTGACAATCCCTTGTTATTATCAATGAAATCAGAGCTCACCTACTAGAGTTAGATAATGCATTAGCACAGACTTCATGGGATGATGCCATCAAACCTTTATCAGACAATCCTTTTCTTTCGATGTACCGTTTATTATTTGTCCGAGTGTACATAAATGCTGCAATTGAAACCTCATTGTTCCACGTGATCAGGTGAACATGCGCAATGGCACGCGTCTCAGCTCCTCCAAGGCGTTCCTGCGCAGCCAATGCGCGCGCAACAACCTCCACGTCAGCATGGCCAGTCACGTGACCCGCGTGGTGATCGACCCTGCGTCGCGGCAAGTGCGCGGTGTGGAGTTCATCAAGCGCGGGAGGCAGCACTACGTCGCCGTCGTCAAGGAGGTGGTGGTGTCGGCGGGGACGTTGCAGTCGCCGCAGATGCTCATGCTGTCCGGTATTGGACCCAAGGATCATCTCAAGGAGATGGGTGAGTGTACTAGGACAAGCACTATGTCGCCGTCAAGGAGGTGGTGGTGTCGGCGGGCACGTTGCAGTCGCCGCAGGTGCTCATGCTGTCCGGTATTGGACCCAAGGATCATCTCAAGGAGATGGGTGAGTATACTAGGACGAGCACTATGTCGCCGTCAAGGAGGTGGTGGTGTCGGCGGGGACGTTGCAGTCGCCGCAGATGCTCATGCTGTCCGGTATTGGACCCAAGGATCATCTCAAGGAGATGGGTGAGTGTACTAGGACGAGCACTATGTCGCCGTCAAGGAGGTGGTGTCGGCGGGGACGTTGCAGTCGCCCCAGGTGCTCATGCTGTCCGGTATTGGACCCAAGGATCATCTCAAGGACATGGGTGAGTGTACTAGGAAGAGCACTATGTCGCCGTCAAGGAGGTGGTGTCGGCGGGGACGTTGCAGTCGCCCCAGGTGCTCATGCTGTCCGGTATTGGACCCAAGGATCATCTCAAGGACATGGGTGAGTGTACTAGGACGAGCACTATGTCGTCGTCAAGGAGGTGGTGGTGTCGGCGGGGACGTTGCAGTCGCCCCAGGTGCTCATGCTGTCCGGTATTGGACCCAAGGATCATCTCAAGGACCTGGGTGAGTGTACTAGGACGAGCACTATGTCGTCGTCAAGGTGGTGGTGGTGTCGGCGGGGACGTTGCAGTCGCCGCAGCTGCTCATGCTGTCCGGTATTGGACCCAAGGATCATCTCAAGGAGCTGGGTGAGTGTACAAGGACAAGCACTATGTCGTCGTCAAGGAGGTGGTGGTGTCGGCTGGCACGTTGCAGTCGCCGCAGGTGCTCATGCTGTCCGGTATTGGACCCATGGATCATCTCATGGAGATGGGTAAGGTCGAGCACTAGGTCGCCGTCAAGGAGGTGGTGGTGTCGGCGGGATATCAGCATTTTTTTATTTTTTATTTTTGTTAAGTGAGAAGAAAATATTTAAAAATATCTTCTCGCTTCCCGTTCCTTGATGCGTATTCCATGATTTCTCCAGACATCGACGTCCTCGTCGACCTGCCCGTCGGCCTCAACCTCCGCGACCACATTGGCTTCCAGGGGGCAATGTACCTCGTGAACGAGACTGTCGGTCTGTCGTCGGCGTCGTTCACGCCCGGCGCCATCGCCGATTACCTCCTGCACGGAGGCGGACCTCTCGCTGTGCCGGGAGGAGAGGCGATCGCCTTTCATCGCACGAGGCTCGCGGAGGACGACAGACCCGACGTGGAGGTGATATTCGTCCCGACGGGGTTGAGTGGAGACGGAGGCACGTTCACGAAGAAGATGTACAGAATATCTGACGAGATCTACGAGACAGTTTACAGGTAGAAAGACATCAAGTATTGGTTCCAATATGCTGTGTTGGCAAAGTTACTTTTAAAATGTATCACTGTTACAGTTACAGTTACTTGATTTCATTAGTAACACCGATTCCACAGTTACTTGCTTTTGCAGTCAGTTACTTTCACAATTACTTTTTTTAATCGGGAACCTTTTATGTCACAAATAACACACAAAACATGTGAAATGAACCGAACCACGTTAAAAGACAATAAATAGTCTTGCCAAGCTAGGCATTTTTAAAATGTTAGTATTTTTTTAATTCTAAAATTGACTTTTTAGTGTGTATCGACTTGGATATTCTATGGAAACAAAATAAATGTGTAAAATGTTACAATCAGTTGTAAGTTAATCAAAATAAGTAACATGTTATGAATACAAACTTTATTTTCAAAGTAACACGTTACAGCTAATTTTACTCGATAGAGATAACATGTTACCAGTAACATGTTACTTTGTATCATGTTGGCGCGTTTTCGGGGTGACCAGATGGCAGCACTTTCCAGGCCGCTATAACCACCATGACACTCCGCAGTAACGCGCATTGGTTTGTTTACGTTGTTTGGTGTCATGGCGTCATGGCGGTATCGAAATGTCAGTGAAGGTGTAATAACTTGTGAGTTGTGTTGTTTACGTTATTACTTTGTTATTAATTTATTTTATCATTTCCACCAGATTCCTTACCATATTTGTGGTTTATTTCCGAAGATAATAAATACTGCCTTTCTGATCAAAATGACATGATAACATCAATAACATTGGCGGCCGAAACGAAAACGACTCGAGTCTATAGCAGTTATACTTTCTCACACTAGAGTGTGCACCCTTTGCTCGAAAACGCGAATATGGAAGGAAGAGAAATTGGTCAAACTTGACCCTATAAATGTTGGTGTCTGCCCTGTACACATGCTTTTAACATTGTAGCCATACAGAATATGGGATCTGTAACTGTCAAAGCTGCATTTCAATCGATATGGATTTCTTTGAAAAACTACTAAAAGATTTAATTTTTGTATAAGATTCAGTATTTTTTATAACATTAGTTCGTGAATGTTTTACTGAGATCTGAATTATGTTTAAAAGTTTACTTTATCTTTCTATGCCCTCACACAGGGTCTCTTTGACCTAATGATAGGGCTATTCTTCTTTTTACATTTTTTTTTTTTTTGTAATTGTACTCTGTATAAATATGAATCGGAGAATAAAATGCTTATAATTTGAAATTGAATTGAGGATTTTACTGCTTTCTATCGGCATTATTTGGGTCGACCACCTAATTCCACTTTTATGTTTTGTCGAGTGTATACATTAATTCTTATGTTTTTTGTTGTTGAAACTGTGACAGTATAAGACTGTTACGGACTACTAGCGCTACCTGATAGAGTATGTTGTTTTGATTATCCTCTTCTTCTCCGCAGACCCGTGGCCTACAGAGACTCCTTCATGATCTGGCCCATCGTGTTGCGCCCCCGCAGCGTCGGCCGCGTGATGCTCGCCGACAAGCACCCTCTGACGCCTCCCCTCTTCCACCCCAACCTCCTGTCCGACCCGTACGACGTCGCCGTCGTCGTCGAGGGCGTCAAACTCATCCAGCGTCTGGCGGCGACGCCGGCGTTCCAGAAGTTCGGCGCCACCCTCCACGACGTGCCGCTGCCGGGGTGCACGGACCACATGTTCGGCAGTGACGAGTACTGGGCGTGCGCGGTCAGACACTTGACGACCACAACCCAACATCAAGTAGGATTATCTGGTTTTCAACATTTCACATATCTTTTTAAATTTTTATTCACTCGACACTAAAAGTTGCAAAACGCCACCTAGCGGAAAAAGTTAGCATCTATACCACGAGTACTTGTGCACATGCGCACAGGGCGCGTTCAGGCAAGTCACTTAGATGTCAATCGTAACGTGTTCAGTAAAAGTTATAATTACATCGCGAAATAACAGGAATTGATGAATACCTTAGTGTCAACAATTAAATACAATCGGCATATTTCATTACAGCACATATTCATTCAAATTCTTGTGAAAACGAGTTGTCTATTCACCAAAAATCACCATTTGACAGATGCAAATAGTTTTTTTCTCACGGCATTCTGAACACACATTTTTCTTGACGCATCGTTCAAACAATTGCAATCTGTCAAATTCTGCTTTTGGTGAATATAGACAACTCGTTTTCACAAGAATTTGAATGAATGTGTGCTGCAATGAAATATGCCAATTGTATTTGTTTGTTGACATTGAGGTAAGCATCAATTTCTGTTATTTCGAGATGTAATTATAACTTTTTACTGAACTCGTTACGAGTGACATCTAAGTGACTTGTATGTAAAAGTACGCACGCGCTGGGATTGTACTCGCGGGAGCGTCCATCTTATATTTACTAGCGCACTCTCTAGGTACTTTTAGTGTCGAATAGATTTTTTTTTTAAATGCGTGATAATTTTATTGTTGAGTTATTATTTTATTAGTTTTAATGTGCAGACGATTTATAATAAAAGTTCTGCCCTCTTGTAGGTATAAATGCTTACTCCATGTCATAACTTTGGTTGCCGTGCACAACGCCCTCCCTACAGCTCTGCTCTTGTTCTAGATCGGGACCTGTAAGATGGGTCCTGCCAGCGACCCCAGCGCCGTGGTTGACCCCGTGTGAGCGGTGTACTAGGACAGCTGACGCCTCCATCCTATTGCACAACGCCCTCCCTAAAGCTCTGCTCTTGTTCTAGATTGGGACCTGTAAAATGGGTCCTGCCAGCGACCCCAGCGCCGTGGTTGACCCCGAGTGCGCGGTGTACTAGGACTGCTGACGCCTCCATCCTATTGCACAACGCCCTCCCTACAGCTCTGCTCTTGTTCTAGATCGGGACCTGTAAGATGGGTCCTGCCAGCGACCCCAGCGCCGTGGTTGACCCCGAGCTCCGGGTCCGCGGCGTCGTGGGACTGCGTGTGGCCGACGCCTCCATCCTCCCCGTCAACCTCGGCGCGCACACCAACGCCCCCGCCTACATGATCGGGGAGAAGGCGGCGGACATGATCAAGACGGCGTGGACGACATCCTCGCCAGTGTAGATCTCGTTCTTGTAGAATGTAATTAAAACATATATATAAACATATCTTTGCGTATCGTTTATTTTAGTTAGAGTAAAGTCAAAATATGAAAAAAAGCTCTCAATTTAAAGACAACGCTTTTATGAATAGGTAAGTCTAACGACTTATGGTCTGACATTATGAAATAGGGTCACCGCCAAAGCCTTTGAGATTTTTTTCTGTGTTAACATATGTTCTGGTGCAATTTTAAGACATCTACGTCCGTATTTAAGAAAATATTTCAATCTCAATTAAAAACAAGTTAAACATAAACTAACAGCAATGAATTCCCACTATGCCATCATTTGTAAGTTTCAAGACATTTCGTACTTCTCTTCCAAAGCTTGCTACTTATTTCCGTGCGTAGATAATATATTTTCCTTCTCTCTACATGTGAAGGTAGCAACAGTAATTTACAATACCTCGAAACCCTGTGCATTGCCATGGCAACAAAGTCATGATAAAAGTCATGATAAAATGATAAAACCGCGCAAAACTATGAAATTTGCGATACAATTGGAGACGAATCCCGTGAACCAATTGATCTCAAATTATAATCATGATTAGATAAAAGACAAACTTAGGGTTATCACTTGTCACATTTTTCAATTTAATTTTATACGGCACCCATGGAGAAAAGAAAATAGCTAATTTTTCACCAAACATCCACTAATTATTACTGATTAACGAAACGAAAAATTAAAAATGTACCAAGGGATAACCATAAGTTTGTCTTTTACCTAATCACGATTAAAATTTCAAGTAATTTGGTCTACCCATTTCGTCTCCAATCGTATCGCAAAAAGTGTCTAAAAAAGCAGCAAAATCGCTCGCTCTTGCAGCACCTTAAAAAAGGTAAACACATTAGCAACCAAAAATTTGCGTGCGTTGTCAAAGCAACCAAACAATTATACATGTTTTTCTGTCAATTTCTGATCCATTTATCAACTGTTCACTCAAATTATTATCACTATCACTTTCCGAATATTTACTGTCATTAAAGTCATCAGCACACTCCACTATAGTAATGGACCACTAGTCATTATCTTGCTATGTGACGTCACGAATAAAAGAGATGACAGTAGGATGTGGGCCGTGACCGTCAAGAAGGCTGTGACAGCACAGTAATCAATAGTAATCAAATAGCAAATGGATCAATTTTGAAATTCAACTGTCTTTCCCCCACACGTTTGATCGGCTCCCTCTCCCACTATATGGACAGTGCTGCTCTAGATGAGTAGAGAGAACTATTATGCTATATTGACTCCTCCTATCACCATTAAGGTCCATTGATTTATGACAACTTATAACCAACAATATTTCAGGTCGCCATTTTTCTCCTGTTTGGAAACAGTGTGAGATAAGTTTCAGAGCAAATACCAATTCCATAACTCAATATAAAATAATACAAAATGTATTCATAAAGGTTCCACAAGGCCTAAGAATCAATATGCATACGCCATCTGTGGCCAAAACTTGGTACTATTTGGATCAGGTGGGATTGTTCATCTGGCGAGCTCAACTCGTCAATCCACAGGCTGGCCACTTAGAATTTGGCGAGTTGTGTTCGTCAAAATAAGCCAATGGGCTTATATCGTCTAGTGCATTTTTCCTCAACAATTTCTTTCAATTCCTCAATCAACTCCTTTATCTTCAATTCCTATCATCCAATTTGGTCGCCGTCTCAAATTCAGTTTTTTATCCTCCAACTATTGCTGAAGTAAGCTATTTTCTTCTTGTTATTTTTCTGGTCCAATCACTTTCAATCGGCAAACCGGATGAACATTTCCTTTTCCCGATTTCACTCCCATTTCGTGTCTTATCTTCGAACTCCATATCTTTGTGAAGTTTAGTCACTATTGCTCCACCCCTCCCTCCACCATCCCTTCCAGGTCTCACGTGAAGGTTATCTCGGTCAGTTTTCACTTTATAAGTAGGTAGTCATATTTATTATGAAAAGTAAAAATGAATTCGCTGTAATGCAATATTTTTCCAAGCAGTTTCCATTGTGTGGGTTAGAATTTTACGTACTATGTATTCTGTAAATTATGTATTGATTGTGATACAAGTATGATAAAGATTTAAGGAAGTGTTATCACGCTATTTTTAATTTAGTCAAACGTTTGGAAGGTCTCACTACCGCACTTGGGCGTCACTACCGTGTTAAATAGATAGCACTTCAGTGTGCAGTGATCCCATATCACAAGAAACGAGACGACAAGGGAATTTAGAATTCGAACAAATAAGCGAAACGTGATGGAGCCACTTCTGACAGGAAACTTTTTAGATGAACTTTTTTATTTAGAAGTTCGTGCTTCCATAGGGCAGTGAAAAAGGAGTAACAATTGGCCTCCAGTGTCGGCCTCTCGCGAACCAAGACAATCGGATAACCCCATAACATGACTTAACTAAAAGGAAAACATGTTATCCACGTTGTTGACGCGCCTTAAACAATAATCTAATCAAGTTGTGTAACTGCAGGACGTTAAGAGCCATGCAGCTCTATACTCCTTGTTTATTGACTTTCACAAACTGTAACATGTAAACTGAGGGAGGGCGGCCGCCCGAGGTCAACCGGTCATACAACCCCTCACGCGCTCGAGCAGGGGCTCGGGAGTTGTTGACCGGCCAGCGACGGAACTGGTTGTGTTGTGTGTTGTTAGAGAGACGTTTCTAGAAGCCGACGCAGGCAACTGATTTTTGTACAGAGAAAGAGTGTTGATCATTATTATTTGTCGGACTGTCTTACGACGACTTGTGCTGTGGGATTAAGAGTTATTAAAAGTATTGTTCCAGTGTGATTGTGTTCAAGGTGTTTTGTTTACGAGCTTCGTGCTTCCTCGTACCCCAGAAGCACGTGGCGCCCATCCCCGTCCGCCAGCGTTCCCCCACCCACCCCATTCCACCGTTAAGAAGGGGCAAACGTTATAACTGGCGCCCGACGTGGGACGGAAATTTTGAAAATGGATTACACACGACTGACGCGTGACGAGATCGAGTATGAGTTGAAGATACGCGGACTAGGCGAGGGACTGACCACCGTTGCCGAAATGAAAACCGTCCTCGCCCAGGCCCTCAAGACCGAGAAGGAGGGGAAGAGCACCTGCCCGCAAGAAACCACTCTGGATCCGGAAGAGGAGCTTGAAACGTGCAAGATGAAAATAGCGGACCTGAATACAGCGATTACCAACTACAATGGTTCGTCCAAGGCGGATTCGGAGTACAAACGAATAGAAACACGTTTGGGACACATCTTGCGCCGGCTCGGAAGGGTGAGTGCACTCATCGCGGACGTGTGTACAAGACGAACGGAGCTGATACAGGAAGCAGCCAAGTGCGGGGACAAGCTTAAGGAAAAACTGCTTTCAGACCCGTTAGCTATATTGGCGGCCAATAAAACTTTGTCAGATGCCTTGGCTAAGTTAGCAACCGGCGAGACCAGTGCCAGGAAAAAGTATGTTCCAGCCAGAGACTGGGGAGTTACCTTTACGGGGGACGGCCGTGGGTTGAGTGTAAGCGCCTTCCTGGAACGCATCGAAGAATTATGTGAGTCCAGACTACGATCGAAGGAAGACTTACTAGTGGAAGCAATGGATTTATTCGACGGCTCAGCATTAGTATGGTACCGATCCATTAGGCGGCAGCTCGGCTCCTGGGAAGACCTCACGCAAAAACTACGAGAAGAGTTCCTATCACCCGACTATGACGAGGAGTTACTCGACGAAATTAAGAAGCGAACTCAAGGACCGGAGGAAACCATTGGAATCTACGTCGCCTTCATGAGGAACTACATGGCGCGGCTGCAGACACCTTTGGCCGAATCCGTCCAGCTAAGTATAATTCGGAAAAACTTAGACCCGTTTTATGTGGACAGGTTAAGTTTGCAGCAGATCGAGTCCGTGGCCGACCTTCTTAGCCTGGGACGGAAGCTGGAGTACAGCCGGCAACGGGTACGCAAATTTCAGCATCCCGTGCAGCAGAAGGATTCTATCGAACCTGACCTGGCCTACCATGGACGCCGAAGACTGCCAGATCGTCCAGGCCCGAACGTCGGTGCGGTACAGGAAGAGAATCTAGCGGACGTCTCCACAGCGACCTCGAGAGGCAGCAGAGGGCCATGTTGGAACTGTCAAGGTACCGACCACACCTATCGCGATTGTTTGGCAAAAAGGTCAGTGTTCTGTTATGGTTGTGGTGCAGCAAACGTTTTGAAGCCAAATTGTATCCCTTGCCGTGAACGTGCGGGAAAAGCAGCAGCGGGTCGAGTGTAGGGCGGACTCCTCCTGCAAAGCTGATATGTTCGCCTCCAAACGAAGAGTGGTGTGACTGGTTAGACGTGGTAGCCAATCATAGTCTTCGAGCCAAGCTGGACCATATCCTGGCATCGGCAGGGAATGATAGTCGGCCTAGCCTGAAGGTACACGTGTTGGGGATAGCAATGCAGGGTCTTCTGGATTCCGGAGCATCAAGAACGATTCTTGGTCGGGGCGGCTGGGAGAAGATCAAAGCACTTCATCCTCCTCTTCGGAAAATGGAAGCAGGTATGGTGCGCGTTGCTGATGGACGTTCTTGTCAAGTGTTAGGAGAGGCTGATCTGCCGATTGAATTAGATGGGAGAGTAAAAGTTTTACCAATTTTGGTAGTCCCATTACTGGAGCGTGCCTTATACTTAGGGATCGACTTTTGGAAGACAATGAGGTTTGTCCCCGATGTAGCGCAGGGTACCTGGACCTTTAGTGATAGTGGAGAAATACCCCGGGTAGCCGAGTGTACTCAAATCAAGGACAGACTCTCACCCAAGGAAAGAATTCAGTTGGAGAAGATGGTGACAGATTTGATGGCTCTCCCACAGGATAAGCTAGGGGTAACAGGTTTAGTGCATCATAAGATCGATACAGGAGATGCGGCTCCCATCAAACAACGGTACTACCCTTATTCACCGGTCATACAGAAGCAGATTAATAAGGAACTCGACGAAATGTTAAGGGACGGAGTAGTCGAACCTTCAACCAGTGCATGGAGTTCACCTATTATGCTAGTAGAGAAACCAGATTCCAAGGCCTTTAGGGTATGCATAGACTTCAGAAGAGTGAATGCAGTGACCAAACGTGACGCATATCCTTTGCCGTACGTGTCAGCTATCTTGGACCGGTTAAGGAATGCAACGTACATGTCCTCCCTAGACCTGAAAACGGCGTATTGGCAAGTGCCCCTGGAAGAAGAGAGCAAGGAAAAGACGGCATTTGCAGTGGCGGGCCGGGGTCTGTTCCAATTCCGGCGGATGCCCTTCGGGTTGCATAATTCTCCAGCAACGTGGCAACGTTTAATAGACCGAGTATTAGGCCCAGAACTAGATCCCCACGTATTTGTGTATCTAGATGACGTGATAATTGTTACTCCTACTTTTGAAGCACACTTCGAGGTTCTACAGAAGGTGTTGCAGAAGTTGAAGGCGGCGGGCCTGACATTAAATAAGGACAAATGTCAATTTGGCCGTTCAGAGTTGAAGTACCTTGGGTACATGGTTGATGAGGGGGGTTTACGCGTGAACACTGAAAAGGTTACGGCGATGATTAACTACCCGACGCCCAAGAATGTTACTGAAGTTAGACGTTTCATTGGACTGGCAAGTTGGTACCGACGTTTCGTACCAGATTTCGCCACGAAAATGGTACCACTGAATGAGTTGACTAAAGGGGTGCGAAAGGGCCAAAGAAATCCGCCCTGGAAGTGGGAGGAAAAGCATGATCTGGCTTTTCGACAAATCAAGAGCCATTTAGTAGAAGCTCCCCTCCTCACCTGTCCCGACTTCAACCGGCCATTTCTGATACAAACTGACGCTTCAGAAGTGGGTCTGGGAGCAGTTATCTCACAAGAGTTTGAAGATGGAGAAAAGGTCATTGCGTATGCCAGCCGGTCATTGACAAAGAGTGAACGGGTCTACACCACCACGGAATTGGAGTGCTTAGCGGTGGTCTGGGCAGTGGAGAAATTTAGACCGTATGTGGAAGGCTCTCCATTCACAGTCATCACGGACCATCATTCCTTAATCTGGCTACATAACCTCAAAGACCCGAGAGGACGGCTCGCTCGTTGGGCGATAAGGCTGCAACAGTACTCGTTCGAAATTCTGCATAGACCCGGGAGGAACCATGCTGTACCGGATGCCTTGTCGAGATCCGTGGGACTTCTGGAGTCTATTGAAATCACCAAGGACGACCATGATGACTGGTATACGGCCCAACTCAAGAAAGTAATGGATTATCCTCAAAATTATCCGAACTGGAAGGCTGAAGATGATAAGTTGTGGAAGCGTTTACTACGAAGAAAAAAACAGTTCCTACTAACTCCAGAAGACGAAGGCTGGAGGATGGTAGTTCCGAGATCACTGCGGAAAAGTCTTCTAGTAGAATACCATGATCAGCCGACAGCCGGGCATCTGGGAACCTTTAAGACTATCAAGAGGATATCCGAAACGTACTACTGGCCAGGCATGGCCGCCGACATCAGTCGTTATGTCCAGAAGTGCAAGGTCTGCCAATCCCTCAAGCCTGTGCAACAACTACCAGCGGGGTTGATGGGAAGCCAACGGGAAGTCACCAATCCTTGGCAAATGATCTCCACAGATCTGATGGGCCCTTTCCCGGTTTCCTCTAAACAAAACCGGTTCCTGTTAGTGATTGCCGACTGTTTCACCAAATATACCTTACTCTTCCCGTTACGAACTGCAACTGCAGAGAAGATAGCCCAAATCATGGAGCATGAAGTGTTTCTCGTGTATGGAGCTCCCCAATATGTGATCTGCGACAACGGAACTCAGTACACCAGTAAACAGTTTGTGGATAAAGTTACCGGCTATGGGGGGAAAATCCTTTACAACCCAAATTACCACCCGCAAGCGAACCCGACAGAGAGAATCAATCGCGTCCTGAAGACGATGATAGCGTCGTACGTGAAGGATAACCATCGGAGTTGGGACAAGAATTTACCACAGTTGAGGCACGCCATCTGTACGGCGACACACGAAGCGACGGGTTTCACACCCGCTTTTCTCAACTTTGGCCGATAACTCTTCTTGTCCGGGACGTCGTACCGCAAGTTGGAAGAAGATGGTTACGCTCCGAGGATGGGTCCACGTGAACCTCGGGCCAAGCTATTAAAGGAACTTCCCGCACTCTACGCCGAGGTTACTGATAGACTATAAAGAGCCCACGAGAAGAACAGCCGGATCTACAACCTCCGTCGCCGTCCACTGCAATTTCAACCAGGAGATGTTGTTTGGAGAAAGACTTTTCCCCAATCAGATGCCGCGCGCTACTTCACGGCGAAGTTAGCACCGAAGTATACGCGGTGCTTCATCCACAAGCGGGTGTCCAACCTAGTCTACGAGCTGCGGGAGGAAGATGGGCGAGTACTTCCAACCAGGTGGCACGTACAAGATCTCAAGCCGGATGCGACGCCCGAAGCAGAAGATAATTTATAAAATAAATTCTGAAAAGAGGAAAAGGTGGAGTTTGTAACATGTAAACTGAGGGAGGGCGGCCGCCCGAGGTCAACCGGTCATACAACCCCTCACGCGCTCGAGCAGGGGCTCGGGAGTTGTTGACCGGCCAGCGACGGAACTGGTTGTGTTGTGTGTTGTTAGAGAGACGTTTCTAGAAGCCGACGCAGGCAACTGATTTTTGTACAGAGAAAGAGTGTTGATCATTATTATTTGTCGGACTGTCTTACGACGACTTGTGCTGTGGGATTAAGAGTTATTAAAAGTATTGTTCCAGTGTGATTGTGTTCAAGGTGTTTTGTTTACGAGCTTCGTGCTTCCTCGTACCCCAGAAGCACGTGGCGCCCATCCCCGTCCGCCAGCGTTCCCCCACCCACCCCATTCCACCGTTAAGAAGGGGCAAACGTTATAAAACCTTAATGCCTTAATGTTTTAAATACAGCAATATTTCCTTTATACTTCAACAAACTTCATCAGGCTAACAAATGACATTTCTAAGAATTGTCTCTTAAGAATGAAATGTTTCTTAGAAATGTCATTTCATAGCCTGATGAAGTTTGCTGAAATATAAACGAAATATTGCTGTATTGAAAACATTAAGAATTTATAAACATTCGATTAATGTTGGTTGCTTTACAAGTAACTTTACTTAAACTCACACACAACTTTTCATCTAGGTGATTGGGTCCGAAATTGATTTAATCTCGCAATCAGCGTGGAGAAAGTCATAGGTATACCAATAATATATGCGTGAAGCGCATTGCATTCGCCAGTTCCAGAACAAATAGTTTTATGAAACCATTATAAATAAGATTGAAAAAATGGATATGTACTTCTGGCATTCTGGCCTTTGAGACTCAGAAATTGTTTGACCAAAGGATGTTGGGAGCCATAAGGCTCGATACTCCATGTTGTTCACCTAGTTCATACATTGTATCATCATAGTGGTAAGAAACTTTGAAATTTCCGATACGATTGGAGACCAAACCCGTGAACTAATTGATCTAAAAATTTAATCATGATTAGATAAAAGACATAACTTAAAATTATCACTATGCAAATTTTTTTAAATTAAATTTCATACGACACCCAGCGAGATAAGAAAATATAAAATTTTTCACCATAAATCAACTATAAGTAAGAATGTGTGTTAAATTTTGATCTATATCCATTTGCCCAATTGTTATTTACTTCCGTGTTGGGGACATTCAATAACTGAATGGTGCCTCAGTCAAGGCATGGTTCTGATGGTTAATGTTGCATCATAAAAGCACTTAAAAGTAGTTTTTGCAGAGGATGTGACTAAAAAAAACACTGAAATCATGTAAAAAATTCAGAATTCTTATTCAGAGGTATTGGATATAGATAGAACAAGCACTGAGTAAACAGGCAGTGGCACTAACTCCAAAAAAGTGAAAGTGGATATGGATCAATGAATGTATATGGATATGGAGGGCGACCACATGTGCACTGTCTGAGGTGCCTTTTTATAATACCAACTGGAAGCCGCCATTTTGAAACCGGAAGTGACGTCTCATCTCGAAAATGGCTAGACCGATCGGAATGAAATTAGCGCTTAATGATTCAGATGGTCTTCTATATGAAATATCAATAGTGCGAAACTAAAGTTTTCTAATTACTGAAACCGGAAATTACGTAATAGTTAGCCGAAATCTGCCTTAATTCACTTCCTCTGAACCAAACAAAACTTTTCTTGGTAATTAATTGGTAAATGGCGTATTTTTTTACAGGAATTAGTCATTCTCATTGTTGCTTCGATATGTCTTACAAGTTGTGTAAATAAACTAAAAAAATGAGTGATATCCCCATAAAAAAAACACTCCGTGTAAAAATACCGGCCAAGTCTCTTCAATTATAAAAAAAATAAAGAAATCTAAAATTTCAGCACTGAAAAGTAGTGATATCAAAAAATGGGCCAAGTCAAAATTTAATTTTTAAAACCAAAATATACTTGGCGCATTTTTTTTACGACATTATAGGGTAGGTAGATTTTATGTACACATCTGGCCTATTCTCCTAAACGATCTATATGCACGATGCGCCAAGTATATTTTGGTTTTTAAAATGAAGTTTGACTTGACCCATTTTTTGATAACACTACTTTTCAGTGCTGACATTTTAAATTTCTTCTATTTTTTTATGTTGGTCGTAATGACTAGTCAAAATTTCAAATTGATCGGACCAACCAATCGAAAGATTTTTTTTTAAATTTGAACCAATCAGGGGATTTCCAAAAAATTTGGATCTGCGTTCATATAATATTCAATTTTTGCAGTGTTAAAAGTCAATGTGTCTTAGTTTGGTTGCTAATTGCTCTAGTCGAGCCACTATCAGATAATAACAGTGGCAAGGTCCCTCGTGACTCCAATAGCTCGGCTCTGACGTCCTTCAGCCTGTAATTTCACAGCAAAATTATTTGTGTCGGTTATCAGTGGTCAGTAATCAATACTGTCAGGGTGTGGTAAGACTCAGTTGTACTTGGGGAAGTTGGAACAGAGGTAAGATCTCTTGCTATAGGCACCGAGTGTTCATACCCCCAGCGCCACTAGCGAGAGAAATCGGCAAAACTGTGCAGCAAAGAATCAGCAATATTATAATCTCTAATTGGCCGTGGCCATAGCAACCGATAAAAATCCACAGGTAACTCAAAATAGCTCAGAATTGGTAAAAGAGAGGAGCAAACTAATAATTTTATCAGACTCAGTGGAATTTTTGACACTTCATACAATTTGCACAGCGAAATATCATTTGGCGTATTATTGTAAGAATGCATACAATGAGTAAGTTTACTAATTGCTGCAACTAAGGGTATGAGGATCATACCAAGAGTTGCTAATTTATGCCACCCATGGCGCTGTTTCTCATTCAGAAACAAAAGAGAGTCTACACTCGGTGCCTATTGAAGTGGTGACGTCACGATGTGGTACATGACGTGGCTGATGTTTCTCATTCAGAAACAAAAGAGAGTCTACACTCGGTGCCTATTGAAGTGGTGACGTCACGATGTGGTACATGACGTGGCTGATGTTTCTCATTCAGAAACAAAAGAGAGTCTACACTCGGTGCCTATTGAAGTGGTGACGTCACGATGTGGTACATGACGTGGCTGATGTTTCTCATTCAGAAACAAAAGAGAGTCTACACTCGGTGCCTATTGAAGTGGTGACGTCACGATGTGGTACATGACGTGGCTGATGTTTCTCATTGAGATTGCTCTCGCTGCTGATCAATCAGGTTGGTAACAAGTAGAGGATGTTGGAATCAATACTGTTGCACGTATAACAAAATCCCAGAAAAATACTCTCAGTGTAAAAAAGGCGGCCAAGTCTGTTTACTTGAAAAAAATCAACACTTGAAATGAGTAATATAAAAAAATAAGCAAAGTCAATAACATTTCCAAATATTAATTGTATATTTGAAATAAAAAAATATAAACACTGCGAAATACTAAAAGTGTCCTACAATCTACTGATTGATTTAATTTAAAAACAAAGTGTGCTTCATCTTAAAATTGATCCGATCAAGTTAAAATTTTGATATGTGATTAGGGCAGCAGGGGTTTAGTTGTGTATAGTTTTAGTCTTATAGGGCATGTGTTTCTTACATTGAGATACATGCTTTAGGTATGATTTTAATTGTAAAGCATTTATATATATCAGTAACCACGATTTTTTTTTAATTTTGAGTTTAAAAGTTCTAATTGATTCATATCAAAATGTAACGCAAAATCTGTGAGACACTAGCCCCGTGCCTGGTTAATAATTTATGGGATAATAATATCATTGACGTACACTGGGGTTGGGGACATGCGACTGGCCAGTCATCCGTCGTCGATGTCTAGTGACAATCGAAACCGCCCCGTTCTTACGTACAGACCAAGGTCAAATTCTTCACTCGTCCGACTGAGATCATCTTACATAGGACAAGATTTCACGGAAAGCTGACGCAGCACAACACTATGCTTTGGATGCTCTTGTAGTATAAATATGTAGACACAGTGTAGCATTAAACAAAATTAATAATATGTCTTTATATTGCCAGAATTTGATAAAGCAGTGCGGCCTACGACATCGGCGAAAGCATTCAGTGCTGCAGCTATAGCAGTCACGAAACCCACATAGAGCGGAAGTCAATGATAATATGATAATATTTTCAGCATTTATACAAAGTGTAGATATGGCAGGAGAACACATGCAACATTGCGCTTACTTAGTTTTTAATATTGAAAAATGACTTTTTTCAAAAGGGTTATAAGCACATAGAGATTGTGTTGCTTGTATATTAAAAGCTTGGATTTTTGAATTGCACGCACAATTTATCCAACAATGAATTCGAGTATTAAATTACAATTTAATTGAGCGAGCGAAGCGAGATGGCTATTTTGGCTTTTTTGGCACGGACCTCTGTTTTTTTTTTGTTTATTTTTTTTCTGTGCCTGACGATACAAGTCAGAGTTTTTCTTCGATCGAGCTGAAATTTTGCACACATGTACGTAACATTTCTGATTGTTGCAGATCCTAATTTTTTTGAAATCCATTTATTGGTTCAAATTTTAAAAAAAATTATCTTTTGATTGGTTGTTTTGATCAATTTGAAATTTTGACAAGTCATTACCACTAACATTTTACCCAATCATACAAAGTTTCAGCCAAATCCTCTGATTGGTTAAAATTTAAAACCATCTTCACTGATATTTTTTAAATTTAAACTAGAACCGTTTTACCGATCAACTTTAAACTTTGCATGGTCATTGGGACCAAAATTATCTGTGTTTTTGACAATTTTTAGACAGATCTGCGCTTAAATCCAAAAGTTATTGACATTTTACGGACATATTGCTTGTTATTATTATTATTATATCTTTACTATGCTATGATCACGGCGACATTGACGCCTCAGTTCCAATGTTCCAAGGTAGTTAGGACAGAAACTTTCAAACGCATGACACTAATAATCAACAGATCGATTTGATATTGTGTACACACACTAATATCATATGAGTGGTCCCAGGTTTATTTTTTGAAGGAGATCTGTGATTTTTGAAAATTAACACGGAACCACACTGAACACGGAAATTAACACGGAAATTATCACGGAAAAGATAATTAACACGGAGCTTAAAACTTTGCATGGTTATTTTGGAATTTTTGAAGATTTTCATACAAGTCCAGTGACGAAACTCAAGAATTATTTGCTTTGGTTTTAATGACATTTTCAATAGACAGAATTTCAGTTCGAGGTGTTGCGCGTATCCGTGCTCGCTCATCAACGCGTTACCCAGAGCGATTTCTAGTCGAGGAAATAAATCGAACTTCATATTCGTAAAGCGAAGTATAGAATCTGACCAAATCAATACGTCCGTTTAGATAGTTCTCAGACTTCCGCAGAGGGGTTGTTATTTATTTTATAATGTCACTGATATTCATGGGCTCAAAACTCCAAGACTGCATTTATATTTAATTTATACAACTAAAAGTAACTAGGAAAACGCTCTGAGTAACGCGTTGATGAGCGAGCACGGATACGCGCAACACCTCGAACCGAAATTATGTTTATCGAAAATGTCCTTAAAAGCCAATAATTCTTGAATTTCGTCACAGACTTGTATGAAAATCTCTAACAATTCCTAAAATATTGGTCCCAATAACCACGCCAAGTTTTAAGTTGATCGATTGAACCTTTATGATTGAACGATTCCTTGTTAATTTCCAAAAATCACAGGATCTCGTTCAAAAAAATGTTAAATGGTCCTATCAGTTTCATAAAACGTTTGAAAGTTTCTGCTCTAACAACTTTGAAGTGAAGATTCAAAGATTCCGTGAAATATGAAATTCGATAAATATGATAGCCAACACGCAAAATATCCTTAAACTGTCGATAACTTTTGAATTTAAACACAGTTTAGTCTAAAAATTGTCAAAAATACAGATAATGTTGGACCCGATGACCATGCAAAATTTTAAAATGATCGGTCAAACGATTCTGGTTTAAATTTCAAAAAGCACATGAAATATTTTTTTAACTTTTAACCAATGGGAGGATTTGGCTGAAAATTTGTAAAATAAGAGACAATGTTGGTGTTAATGACCATGTAAAATATAAGGTCGATCACATGTGTCGAAGTCCATTTTCATTTTTCAGCCTATCAGGAGATGTTTATTTAAATTTCAACCAATGAATGGATTTCAAAAAAATTAGGGTCTGCAAACAGAGAAGGTTGGTTTTACATGTGTGCAAAATTTCAGATCGATCGGTGAAACGGTGCGACCTGTGTATCGGCTATTAGCAGCTAAAAAAAAAAACAAAAAACAAAAAAACAGAGGTCCGTGCCAAAAGAGCCAAAAGGAGACGCTCGCTTCGCTCGCTCAATAAAATTCCATTTGTAAATAAGTTTAACTAGGAAAACGCTCAGTGTAACGCGTTGACGAGCGAGCATGGTACGTGCAAATTCTCGAACCGGAATTGCGTACATCGTACAACTAATCGATCTGAAATATACACATACCACATTCTAATGTAATCTAAGCGGCTTCGTGTGTTGATTTTATTTTGAGATTGAAACTGTAAGCGTTTGACAGATCATTTTCAAATTTTGCATGATCATCGGGACCAACATTTTAGGTGTTCTTGAACATCTTTGGACATATTGATAGTTTCAAAATATTTTTCTAATCTCGTAAGCCCAATTTACACGGAGCAACTTCTGGTTCAACTTCTGTGCCATGCCACACTTCTAAAAGTTGAGCTCAAGTTCTGTGACAAGAAGTTGCGTCGTGTAAATACAAAATTGTATGAAAAGTGCGAATGTGACACAGAAGTTGTTCAAGAAAATGTACTGTGTTAATCAGGCAGAATGCAGATATTTTTAACACTGCTTTTTTGACTCGATTCATTTCGGCTCTGACCAAGGTCTGTAGAGAAATAAACTTGCAAACTCAATCAATTCGCATGCAATTCAAAGGCTCGCTCATCAACGCGTTACAAAGAGCGTTTTCATATAGTTTTAAGCTTTATCACAGAAAACTTTATGTTGCTAGTTGTTTGATATAATTGTCTTTGTCTGCACACAATCAGTCCAGTACATAGCGTGTAGGTAATTGTCCGACTACGACGTAACATTGACATATCTAGGTATATGTAGGTTTATATTATCGGTTATTTCTATCAATACTACAGTAATAAGAGACCGTTGAAAAACACTCCGTGTTTAAATACCAACCAATTGTTTCAAACACTAAAGCCCCATTTACACGGTGCAATTTCTTGAACAACTTCTGTGTCACATTCCCATTTTTCATACAATTTTGTAATTACATGATGCAACTTTCTGTCACAGAACTTAAAACATGTTCTAATTTCCATTAAAGAAGTGTGACACAGAAGTGTGGTACAGAAGTTGTACAAGAAGTTGCACCATGTAAATGGGGCTTTAGTCTAAGTCTCTTCAACTAAAAAAAGTAATAAAAAACAATGCATAAATTCACCGCTGAAAAGTATTGATATCCAAGTCACCAATTGAATTTAAAAATCTAAAAATACCTAGCGCATCGTGTAAAACAGTACCTATACCTACTATTTATATTTTGCCCGCTTATACGGTGCTCGCTTATCAACGCGTTCGAAAGAAAGTTTTCCTATAGTTTTAATTTTAAATTGAATTTTGTTGAGCAAGCGAAGCGAGCGTCTCCTTTTGGCTCTTTTGGCACGGACTTCTGTTTTTTTTTTTTTTTTTTTTTTTTGTTACTGACGATATACAGGTCACAGTCTTTTTTGATCAAACTGAGATTTTGCACACATGTACGGACCATTTCTGGGCGTTGCAGACCCTAATTTTGTTTAAATCCATTGATTGGTTCAAATTGTAAAAAAATTATCTTTTGATTGGTTAGTTTGATTAATTTGAAATTTTAACAAGTCATTACCACTAACATTTTACCCAATCATATAAAGTTTCAGCCAAATCCTCTTATTGGTTAAAATTTAAAACCATCTTTACTGTTATTTTTGAAATTTAAACTAGAACCGTTTGACCGATCAACTTAAAACTTTGCATGGTCATTGGGACGAACATTATCTGTGTTTTTGACAATTTTCAGACAAGTCTGTGTTTAAATCCAAAAGTTATTGACATTTTACGGACATTTTGCTTGTTGCTATGGATCACGGCAACATTGACGCCTCAGTTCCAATGTTCCAAGGTAGTTAGAACAGAAACTTTCAAACGCATAATTATGACACTAATAATCAACAGATTGAGCTGATATTGTGTACACACACTTATATCCTGAGTGGTCCCAGGTATATTTTTCGAACAAGATCATGTGATTTTTGAAAATTAATAAGGAACTATTCAATCATAAAGGTTCAATCGATCAACTTAAAACTTTGTATGGTTATTGCGGGACCATTATTTTTGGAATTTTTGAAGATTTTCATACAAGTCTGTGACTAAATTGAAGAATTATTGGTTTTTAATGACATTTTCAATAGACAGAATTTTGGTTCGAGGTGTTGCGCGTATCCGTGCTCGCTCATCAACGCGGCACACATAGCGTTTTCCTAGTAATATCTACATTATCCTACTTTGAATATTTCTTCACCTCATTGAAGTGAATCGAATGGAAAGATAAATTGTCCCAGCATCTAACTCATGTGTCAGCTTACATTTCACAAGAACCATATTGCCAGAGCTGTCCTACGACTTATTGCCCGAACTTGTCAATGAAACTACTGGGAAAACGCTCAGTGTAACGCGTTGATGAGCGAGCACCGGTACGTGCAAATCTTCGAACCGGAATTGCGTACACAACGTACAGAAAACATAAAGTATTTATATCCAAATTAAAATGAAATGTGAGCCACTCAATCAACATTTTAGTATCTGGTTTTCGTGGAAATTTGAGAATTCTCTAGCAGAAATTTGGAGTTGCAACAGCGCTACCAATTGGCGACCACCACCCGGTATCCAAAAGTATCGATTGGGGAATCCAAAGAGGGATCCCAAAGTAATCTTTGTGTCAAATAGTGTTCCATTACCACAAGAGTCCAAAAGCTGCCATTTTAAATCCAAGATTCAAGTACTGTAATGAGGCTATCACGCGGCCACAGGTAACCACGGGGTTGCCACACCGAAGAAAATTTTATATCGCCTCGACCTGTTGCCACAGGTAGCCACCGCCGGCCACCCAGGATCCAATTAAGACCTGTAATCATAAATTACAGATTTACTTTTTAATAATTGAACTTAAAGTAATGTAGCGATTACAGGTTTTAATTGTAATAACATTGGGATGTAATCCCACACAAAATGTGGGAATTTCCAAGATTATGCTGGCACCCTCCAGTCAAAATGTAAAAGATTAAGGCCCGGTTGCACCATATCCCGATAAGTGAGATAAAGTTCACTTTAGCCTAAAGTGAACTTTAGCGGTCTAGATGGCTGTATTTCATTGGCTGTTGCCATGGTTTCAGCCGATAAATCCTGCCGCTAACTTTATCGGGACATGGTGCAACCGGGCCTAAGGGCCGGTTGTACTATGTCCCGATAAGAAAGATAGAGTTCACTTTAGCCTAAAGTGAACTTAAGCGGTCTAGATGGCTGTGTTTCATTGGCTGTTGCCAAGGTTTCAACTGATAAATCCTGCCGCTAACTTTATCGGAACATGGTACAACCGGGCCTAAGAAAAGGAAGACCAAAACAGTGCCTTTTAGCTTTAATTTGTACTTATTGTTTCCAGATTTAGTGCTCCAACTCATAACTAGATAGAGGGAAATACTGGGTGGTACTATGTCCAACATTCCTGAACATTGTTTAAATTACGATATCAAACTGGTATCGATATAGTGCTTCATTATTGGCATTAATTGCCGTTGTTTCCAGAATTAATGCTCCTTCTCATGAAAATCATTAGCAAAATATTTGTGTGGGGGGGGGGGGGGGCAATACCATGTCAACATTGCATGAACCATCGAGGTTCACTTCCTGCAACGGAATAAATTCCATTAGGAATAAGCTACGAAAAATTGTAATACGAATACATTTTACGTCCTAGACGACCTCCATCAAAAATAATATTTGGATCTTATTACAGGCTCTGCTCCACTCTCCATGACAATTCAACCGAAGTACGCTTATATCATAACCAACCAGTCCATGGTCGTCACTTGCAACGCAGACAAGAGTCTGACTGAATGCCAGTTCTACAGATATCCAAGCGTGGGTATGATTGACCTGAGTCTAGGCACTGCCACACCAACACGGGCTGATATGATAATAACTACTACGGCACAGGACTTGGTAATGGAGATTGCGGTATTAAGATGTTTAGTCCCGTGGACGATGGCTCAGTCTACTGCCGTGTGAGGACAAATAGTGGCAATTGGCTGTACGACCATATGTATCTGGTAGAATCTAGTGGTAAGTCCCATGGTAATTGCCTATATGCAATGAATGATAATATTGGATTTAAAATCCAATAATTAAATAATATCTAACCTTGATTTAGAATTAAAAAGAAATAATGACGGAGTAGTAATTATAGGAACGCGTTTTGCAATTTCAGCCTGGCATTCAATATTAACTTGCTATCAACCACTTTTTCAAACATTTTTCTTAGGCCCATTTTAGGAATGTTTTAACAACAAGAGTTTGGAAAAAAATGTAGTTTCTCCTTCATTGCTTCCTTCGCATTAAAAAGAAAAGCGTTTTCCTCTATACTCCTAAAATGAGGGTGGGGGGGGGGGGGTAAAGAGGAACATTGATTGCCGTTCTGCTTGTTAAAAACATAAATATATTCTATGTTATTGCGATCATGGAGGTCTTGACCCTCCATTTATTGCGATAAAATAAAATATTTGCCGCTTACCGTATGATAAATGTATATTATATTCTTGATTGAAGTTCCACTTTAACACTACGAGACAACACAAGATGACATGAAGTGATAGATGAATATTTTACTTAATTGCGAATAAAACCACATGAGGAATTACAAAATATTTAAGTCAAAATTTAGAGACTTAAATTTTTTTAATAGAAGATGTTACAAAAAATAGCAGAAGGAACACGGAACTGGTTGGAACATATACATATAATGGATTATGCTCACAGACCACAAACGATCTTAACCAACCAAGCTACGGGCAGAAGGGACATTGGTAGGCCAAAACAAAGATGGCTGAAGAATTGAGGACGGAATAGGCAAGCTTTGCCGCATCCTTGAAGTGATGATGATGATGATGATGATGACTTAATGTTACAAATTTACATCTGGCATATAATTTACTGGCGAAGCTACACAATCAATATTAATTATATTTGCTTGGATGGTCCCATAGAATAAGATAATATTCCATGGTTTATTAATCACAGCGAATTCTAAGTATACCTACCAATGTCTGGTATCCGGGACCCATTTTTTGGGTAGGATGAAAAGCAGCGACTAAGTACATGAGCCCGCAGTGTATGAAATCACCAAGTCCATTTTTAAAGTTCTGAGATATTTGACGTTGAACATTAAAAAAAGATTGAAATGTTTCCACTAAATATAATCACTCTTGGTACTATTTGTTATTTACTGTCTTAGGATAAAAAAACAAAAAAAAAGTTGACATTTCTTTCCCTCAATTGTCCCCCCTACGGCTGCCACTTTAGCGCGGTGGTGGAGTTTGGCTGTATGGAAACCTCTATTGCCCAAGATCAGTCTTGCACTTCCAATCTCTTCTAGATTGGAGCTCCGATTGCGACATTATGGTGATGCTTTGGTGATCATTTCGTTTTACTATAGCTCCTCTGAATGTCTAGTCCAGTGCTCTACCAACACGGTCTTCTGACCCTATCTTCAATCTCGGACTGCTAACGCAGTTTATATTGGAACACAGCCGCTGCAATTTGAACTGCCTCCTTAGCTCAGTTGGTAGATCACTGGACTCTTGGAAACCTCTTTTCCCCAAGATCAGTCTTGCACTTCCAATCTCTTCTAGATTGGAGCTCCGATTCCGCCTATAAACCTTCCTTCTTCGGTTCTTCTTGGAAAATCTGTTAAATCAATAAGGCCAAAGCACCAAAAAGAACGGGGATAACTGTTTCTACAATTCACCAAACGTCTGAATCTCAAAACAAGAGAATAACAAGAAGCCATCTACAAAGCTCGCAGTCAGAAAAGGGGAAGGTGCCTGATTTTCATCCAACTTATTTTTTTTTAACTTTTACTTTCCCAGTCATGACTGCATAGAAACAGTCGTCCACCTGTTGAGTGAAACAGTCTTTTAAGATATTTTTTGTGATTTTAGACCTTGATTATTAGAGGCACTCACATAGTCCAGTGATCTACCAACTGAGCTAAGGAGGCAGCTCAAATTGCAGCGGCTGTGTTCCAATACAAACTGCGTTAGCAGTCCGAGATTGAAGATAGGGTCAGAAGACCGTGTTGGTAGAGCACTGGACTAGACATTCAGAGGAGCTATAGTAAAACGAAATGATCACCAAAGCATCACCATAATGTCGCAATAAGATCACCAACATCACCAAACGATCACCAAAAGTTAACCTAGCATAACCAAAATTTAAGAGAAAAAGAATATACAATCATGTCACCAAAACATCACCATTTTTTACGCCAAACGATAACCAACATACCAATATAAACAATAGCATTACCAAATGTAAACTACTAATCCCTTATTAAAAACCAAAAGATCACCAAGGGGGTCATTCTGGTAGCGGTTGCAAATAATGGTTGCAAGTATCACTTTACAACCATGGTTGCAAAAAGATGCAACCACGCTATAACCGGTTGCAACTTTCTTGAATCGGTATTCTTGTACGCGGTTTTACAAGGTCCACTCGATCTCCGCCTAGCGGACAAGCGGCGGAGATCGAGTGGACCTTGGCGGTTTTAGTGTGGTTGCAAGTCGGCAGTGGAATTTCCAAATAACTTGTACAAAAGATATTCCGTTTTGAAATTTCGCGGGTAAAATTTCAAATAATGGAATGTTCTGCTCGTGTTACAGTCCTGGTTCAACATTGCGGATAGGTATTTAAAAATGTTCAATGAAAATGGGATTCATTTGTAATTACCTATAAAAAGGTATTTCTTTAGCTGAAATATTAAACCTATGTGTACATTATCAGAGTTACCTACCTACCACCAAGTGTGATTTATATTTTATTGTCCCTTATTAAATAATCAAAATATTATTAGTGCCTCTATAATGTCTGAAAAAGAGAATAAAAAGAAGCGATACCTTTTAAAAATAAATAGCCAACTGGAGATGTGATTGATAATTTGTGAAGTGAACAATGAATAGAGAGGCAACTCTTTTTGGAGATTTTGGGCCTGAACTCATACAAAATGATAAGAAGCAGCCATGGAGCTGATCAAGTCAACGCGGTCCCATGTCCACCGATCAGTATAGCCGAGGTAAGTTGGAATTACTATTGTTGTACATACCAGCATTGCCGAGGATTTTACTCGGTACTGCTAGAAAAGGACCTGACCACCTAATAAAAATTTGGTACTAAATGCATTGTAATATTGATAACTCTTGTTCATTGGTCTTGTTCTACCTATAAATTACATGAAACTTCACTTACATTTAATTTTCTATTGTTAGATAAGGAGCAAGTTCAAAGATTTGAAATGCCAAACTAAAAAGGAAGCTTCAGCATACTACTTGAACATGACTTGCACAAGAGACGGCCCATCGAATTATTAACCATTAACAGCCGCTGAGGAAACAATGGTCGAAAAGGCCATCGGAAAGAAGAGCGTTGAAGGTTCGGAGGCCCCCGACACTTCTCGTCGAATGTTCCGTTTAAGAGGTGCATTGACAATCAATATGTGACAGTGAATAATAAAGTTGTGACAATTTTCATTATCAACATTATCAGATCGCTGTAAGATTGGAAAAATTAAAGATGGGTACCATTCAAGTCATTCAAAATTTATTTTTTCAATATTTATTATTTTATTATTTTATGAGGGCAGCAATACTTTTAACTAAAAAATAATAGGTAATACCTATAAGGGACAGACGTTATATTCAGCCTGATACAGTTGCTAACTATCAATGTAAAACGTTTGGCCATCCTGAAACAATTTGCATTTCATTCATCGATACCTAGGTATTGCCTGAAGTGATGCTGAAAAGCGTATAGTATTGATAACAATCATATTTAACAATCCAGTGACATCATACTAGGTACCTAAATTGTATAATTGTAGGTAAATACTTTGATTATTTTTATGTGTGATATGCGTGAAGAATCAGTTTGCACTCAATCGACCAATTCAAAAAGAATACTATTTTTGGATTGTATTTAATAGTGAAATTTTTAATTCCCATACAATTGACATCAATAAATTAAGAATTAAATTTACATAGTCTATTGTATTCATTGGTAATACCCTAACTAGTAACCTTTTTACATAACAAAAATATGAAGCGAATGTTTAATTAATCAACAATTTTTCTTTAAACACCAGAATAATGTGCTTCACCATCTAAATGGTCCAAATCCTTCATCCATGCCTCAAGCCACAGCTCCATCAAACACTCTTCCGGCTACAAACTCACAAGTCCATTCTAAATCCAGGCCATCGATTATTCCACAAACATATTTGGCCTCAGTCACAAACATCCGGCAGTTTTTCAATGCAGTTTTCAACGCTAACACTGTGCGGTCGACATCCACGTCACTCAAGACGAAGTCTAGGCCATGTTGTGGAGGACGAACACAGTCGTGAAGATCTGGCAAGCCATTGTAGGAGAGTGGCAGAGTGCATCGCCAGTCCGGTCCAATGCAGCGCTCAACGATGTTTGGAGTGCTGCGAGTTGTAACGCTCTTCCGCTTCACTTTGGGGTCGTTCAATCGAATTCATCAGCCACAGTTTGAAGGAACATCCACTGCCCGCTGTCGAGCAACAAATATAATGTCACATTAGCTATTAGTGAGATACGTTAGGGTTTCTTTGCATATTAAGTTGAAATAGGTACCTATTTTATATTTTTAACCAGACAATAATTTCAATTGGGAAATTTTAACTAGGTACTTTTTTTTTATTTACTTTATCTCATTTCTTTATTGATGCATATAATTAAGATTTTAGTACTAGTACCTAGTGGTTCTAGTACCTCGGTTTACCTACTTCATTGCATTGCAGTGAAAATAAACATTCATTGGAATGGAATGTGTGTTCCTAGTCCTACTACTAACTAGGTAGGTACTACTACTTTCTGCTAAAATTCAGACTATGGAAAATATGTGAATATTTTTTATTGACTCACCGATGAGCACGCCATCTGGGATTAAGCCGCTGGTCAACACTTTAGCAGGTTGCTTCATAGGAATCAGATGTGCTTGTCGTGATTACATCCTGGGAAGTCGCCGAGCACATCGATGACTCGCAATGTCGATTTGCACGTGATCTGCACGTTGATGATAATTTGCTTTCCGCTGGGTGGTTTCTAGGTTCTTGGTGGGTTTCCTGATGTGGACATTGTGTGACATCTACTGCACCAACTACATTAGGGAACTTGGCTACACTGTAGAGAATCCTTGCTTCGTGTCCAGTCTCTCTTGATCTGTTACGTAGATTGCATTGACAACTGCAGTTATTATGCGACTTGCAGATGATTGTGACAAATGACAATTACTTCCAACTAGCCACTGAAATCCGCCACTAGCAAAAACTGTGTCTGCAGGTAGGGCATTATATTTTCGTTGTGTCTTTTTCGAGGTTAATGGGCGGTTGAAGCGAGTGCAACGTTTGACATTTTCATTTTCGTCTGTACAGTCCGTGGATTTCAGTCGAGGAAATGTGACAGTATCTTCATCATCTCACTCACAAAACACGCCAAACACAATGTCATCAAAGATGTCATTATAATACGAAAAGTAAACGATATTATTATGATGCTTTCTGGCAGAACTTGTGGGCGGTGCCGTGCTGTCACTTTAGTTGTTCGACCTTGACGTTGTTTGTCGCTGCTCGCGTAAGCCCGCGATTATTTAAAAGAGCCACATTATTATGTTTTCAACTCACTATGTTATTAACGAGAATATTTTCATCTTATACGACAATTAATGACAAAAGCAATGGAAAGCACTTACTTTCAACTAATATCGACGCCATTTGTATTGGTTGCAACTCACTTAAAACCACACATAGTTGGTTTTAAAGTTGCAACCAATATGCCGCCATTTTTTCTGCTAAAACCGCTTCCAGAATAAGGATGCTACCGGTTGCAACTATACAACCGGTAGCAAGTACTTGCAACCGCTACCAGAATGACCCCCCAAACGATCACCATGGTTTGCATAAGAAAGGCAAAATCCCTTATTTGTAATAGTAAGGGCAGTAAAACCTGAATATGGAATGAATCCTGCAAATTGTGATAAGAAGATGCTACTTAGCACATTTGTTCATTGGTTCATTAGAATTTATTTAAGACCGGGAGGCGTATTTACGTAGCCTAACTGATTTCGAGACATATCCTAGTCTCGAATTCGTATAGACTTCCGAGTGAGATTTTCCAACTCCGCAGCCTAACTGATTTCGAAACTTGCACATGTCTTCAATTCGCACCCTTGATATTAATATGGGATACTTCAAATTTAAATGTCGAATTCACAATAGGTTAAAATATTTAAATTTTTATGTATTTATTTTTATGTTTGGAAAATACATGGCATAAATACAATTGAACCGTCCACGTAATATTCTCATTTCTTAAACATTTTCTAAGGAATGAAAGGAATCATTGCACCACATTTAAGTACAATTCCCTTAAATCTAGTGGAGCGGTCGCTCCACCCAGCCAAGTCGTACTATACACTCACAGTCACTCAACATACCGTAAATGCCTAATAAACTGAGGAGCAGACCAAACACTTTTACTGTAAGCAACAACATGGCATTTTCGGCCTACTGGATCTTAAAATTGGAAAATCTCACATTGTTGTGAAATGTCTTAATTTCGAGCTATGGCCCACCCCACTACATATACCAAATTTGGGAACAATAGGTTATGCCATTTGCGCGCTAGAGGACCGAGAAAACAGTGAAATTACACCACTTTCTGATTCTGAAGATGATGATTCTGATGATATCAGGAAACCCTGTTGACAGCGCCACAGCCTAAACGGCTAAACCGATCGACCTGAAACTTTTACCACATATGCACTTTTGGCGTCTGATGATACCTTGCCTCTTGTGATTTTTTGTGCCGCCATTTTTAAACCGGAAGTGACGTCATAACTCAAAAACGTCTGGACCGATTAGAACGAAATTAGCGCCATTCGATTTAGATGGTCATCTATATGAAGTATCAATAAAAAAAATATTATTTTCTTATTTTCTAAACCGGAAGTGACGTCATAAATACGCAATATTTAACTTATTTCAACAAATTATACTTAAAATACGTACATAATTAACTTACATTGTAACATAGACAATACAATTTATATATTCAAGGTAGCAGTGTTCTCGGCCGCCATTCCTGAAACCGGAAGTGACGTCATATATCTAAAACGCCTGTAACGATTGCAACTGAACTAGCTCCTGCGTATTCATTCTGCTATTTATTTGAAAAATCAATTGTGAAAAATGAATAAATAAATTAATGGTACCGGAAATGGCGGCAGGAACCACTAAATGAAACCGGAAGTGACGTCATATATTACAAACGGCATGACCGATTTTACGGAAATATAGGGATTAGGAATTCAGATGGTCGTTCATGAAGGTATCAACTAGATAAAACTAGATTGTTTTCTTATTACCTATACCGGAATTCGGCCGCTATTTCAAAACCGGAAGTGACGTCATGTATCGAAAACGGCTGGATCGATTATACCGAAACTTAAGCTATTCTTCTTGGATAATCATTTTCATCTTATACCAAACGCAACTTTTCATAGTAACCAAATCGGTTGAGGCGTATTTTTTTAAAGAAATTAGTCCCTGCTCGGACATGTGCTACAAGCTGTATGAATAAACTAACAAAAGAAGTGATATCCCAGAAAAAACACTCCGTGTAAAAATACCAGCCAAGTCTCTTTAACTATAAAAAAAAAATAGAAGAAATCTAAAAATTCAGCACTGAAAAGGAGTGATATCAAAAAAGGAGCCAAGTCAACGAATTTTCAAAATTTTAATCGTACCATTGAAATAAAAATATCAACCCCCGAGAAATACTTAAAAAAAGGACTTGGCGCATCGTTTTTTTAAAGACATTTTTCTATTCTTAAGCTTATGCCACTCACATACTACGTAGTTCAGAAATGCCTAGAAAAATTGGGACAAAACTTTCAAATTAAATATTGAACATTCTGTAAAATATTTTAAATTTAAATATAAGTACGCAAAGAAACATAGCATTGTCTTACAAGCAATAAATACAGAACAGTTGTGTTTGTGATTGGTAGGTACCTATAGTTTTGTGGGTACATCAACATACCTACTACAGCATTATACTTTGAACCTTCTCGCCGTGTAATTAATTGCTATTAATTAACATTTTATACCAAAAAAATTCATAAATTACATAACGTATTACTTTAGATAAAAATCTAGTCAGTAATTATTTGAGCAGCATGGCTCAGTGCACTAGTCACTTATACAAATCTCATTGACGGCCTTCTTGTAATGAGCGCTTTCGCTATTTCCCTCAGTCACGATATTGAGAAGTATGATTGATTAATATGACCCTAGAAATAGTGGCAATAACGAATAGACTAGGCCGCTTCCGTTTATTCGTTATTCGTTTATCCGTTTATTTCCTCTGAATATTGACAAAATACCAAAACTGCCAGTAGGTAAGAGTACTAGTTATATTTAAACGTAGTATGATTCGTCGATAATGAATGTGATATACTCAGGAAAATATACTTGTAGAGTTCTTCCTATACTTTTAGGATAGAAAAGTGTCTTTAAAAAAACGATGCGCCAAGTCCTTTTTTTAAGTATTTCTCGGGGGTTGATATTTTTATTTCAATGGTACGATTAAAATTTGGAAAATTCGTTGACTTGGCTCCTTTTTTGATATCACTCCTTTTCAGTGCTGAATTTTTAGATTTCTTCTATTTTTTTTTTTATAGTTAAAGAGACTTGGCTGGTATTTTTACACGGAGTGTTTTTTCTGGGTTACGAAATACTTGATTAAAAATAGTAGGCAACAGAATATGTTTGCTCCTTAAAAAAAATACGAATTGTCAATTCACTCAACATTCAATATTAATTCAACTGATTTAAGAGTTTCATTAGTAAAGTAACATACATTGAATAGATTTACTGATATAAAATCATTTACGTATAAGAGAATGTACTATATAATGTAACTGTCAATGAAAATCTAGGTATATTAATATTTTTCAGTTCGGATAATAAATTCTGAGCATGATGCTTTAAGATTCATTATTAATGATTATATCATTATCGCATGCAGGAGGCCAAGTCTTGAAACTTACGCCTTCAGGACGCAAACGCTCTAGGACGTCATAAAGTCCCATTTACTGTAAGAATGATGACCTTGAAATCTACCTTGAACTGTTTAGCTTAATTTCGAATAGAATTATGACTGTATAATATCTGTAATAATAATTATAATGTTAATAAATTGTTTGCAATAGATTGCTGGATGCCAATCAAATTAGTGGCTTAATTTAATGTTTCAATGTCGATCACTCTTACAGTAAATGGGACTTTATGACGTCCTAGAGCGTTTGCGTCCTGAAGGCGTAAGTTTCAAGACTTGGCCTCCAGTACGAAGGCTCGCTTATCAACGCATTATAAGGAGCGTTTTCCTAGTTATTGGAATTCTTTCAGGTGACCAGCCACTACATTACGTTGCTGAGCCTCCTGGTGATATATTTGTAGCACCTGGACAGAATGTGACACGTCTATACCGTCTGATCGAGCCCACTAAGTACGCACTCAGTGAATGCATTTTCTTCGTCAACGGCTGGGTTTACTTGAACGACTCAACACGAACCGATGAGTACGCGTATTACGGCTCTGGCCTTGAGCACGGAGAATGTGGCATCGAGTTATTCAACGTGCCTGAGGATGCAGCAGACTTTGGTAGGGGTAGTACCTGCTTATTTCGGACACTGACTCCAATTCAAAGCTTCATTATGACTTGGGAGAAAATCGTCTCTGTTTGTAAGTATCTACAACTGTAGTTTGAGTTCAAATATTAAAGGATTGAGGTATTTTTTTCATTAAACGAACGGAGCGAGCGTCACACTTAAGGTGGTCCAAGCGCATGCGATTTTGCTGCATTTTGTAGACACTTTTTTTTGGGATACGATTGGAGACAAAATGGGTTCACGAAATGATTTGAAATTTTAATCGTGATTAGATAAAAGACAAACTTAGTGTTATCCCTTAGTACATTTTTAATATTTTGTTTCTTTAATTAGTAATAATTATTAGATTTTTGGTGAAAAATTAGCTACTTTCTTGACTCGCTGGGTGCCGTATGAAATTTAATTTAAAAAATGTGCCAAGTGACAACCCTAAGTTTGTCTTTCATCTAATCATGATTAAAATTTGAGATCAATTGGATAACGGGTTTGGTCCCCAATCGTATCGGAAATTTCATCGTTTTGCGCGGTTTTGTTGAATAACCGTCGCCTTATTAACAAGGCACGAAGCAAGAATGAAAAAGTGCTACTAATATTCAATAAAAATTCATGAAAGTTAAAGAAAATTTCATTAAAAGCCAATAATTCTTGAATTTCGTCCCTGACTTGTATAAAAATCTCAAAATATTGTTCCCAATTCAGTTTTCAGTTTCAGTTTCAATATTCTTTATTAATAACAAAATAAAATTACAATTTTCCACAAACTAAGCCCCGTAGCCATAACGGCTAGTCTGGGGCAACATTTTAACATAAAAACATAATTTTTCTTATGGAATACAAACATACATATTAAATTATACTACTGGAAAAAATAAACGTTCATTGCAATTGAAATAACACATTGAAATTGGCATACAAACATTGAAATAATACATTCAAATTGACATTGAAATAATTATACTATCAATAATGAAAAATTGATCAACTACATTGAAAGAAATGCAAAAACAAATAGGGAAAATAACAATGAAACTCTTTTATGACCAACAGTCTCAACCATATTTCCTTACTCATATCGATGTAATAACCACTGCTTAATTTCACATTTTATTTTTTTGTAGGTCTCTAAATTCTTCAAATTTGCCGGAATTTCATTAAATATAGTAGGTACACTGTATTGAAGTTGTCTTTTCCCATGCTTATTTTTCACTTTAGGTATTTTTAATCTTCCTTCAATCTTCGCCCTTGTTTCAACTCCATGGTCATATTGTAATTTAAATTCATCATCATAATAATAAGTTAGTATTAGCCTAAACTGGAACAAATCAAAAATATCTAGAAATTTCAAATACCTAAAATATTCATCTACATCAAAATTTAGAGTATTTTGCATATGCTTCGGTAATATTATTTTTATAATTCTCCTCTGCAACATAAATAATTTTTGTAAATGAATAGCTGATGCATTCCCCCAAGCTAACACCCCATAAGTTAATACTGATTCTACTATTGCCGAATATACCATCTTCAATAATTTCAAATTCAAAACATCACTTAAATTATACAAATTATACGCACAAACTCTAAGTTTATTACAGATTGAATTAATGTGAGGTCGCCAAGTAAAATGCCTGTCAACAACTAATCCTAAATAAACATGAGAATCAACAACTTCAATTAGCGTTCCACACCCAATACAATTTCCCTGATCCAAAGTATGAACACAATCATACGAATGATACACAACATTGACAGGATTACCTTTATAACTATTGAATGGTGAACATATGTGTAATATCTTCGTCTTGTCAGCATTTATCACTAACTCGTTATCATGCGTCCAACAGAGTAATGTATTGAAATTTAATTGTAGTTCGTTTTCTGCTTGCTTTAAATCCTTACTTGTTGACAAAAGTACAGTGTCATCTGCATACATAAATATCTTGCCAAAATGTTCTAATAATTTAAACATATAATTCACATATATAATATACAATATTGGCCCCAATACCATTTACCATTTACCATGCATAGTTTTAACTTGATCGATTGAACATTTATGTGTGAACAGTTTCTTGTTAATTGAGCGAGCGTAGCGAGCGTCACCACGGTACTCTTATGGCACTTTCTCTGTGTGTTTTTTTTTTTTTTTTTTTTTTTTTTGCCTGCACTGCCCAGGTCAAACCGCACAACCAATCGATCTGAAATTTTGTACACATACTAACGTAATCTATGCGATCCCTGGGATCTTTTCTGAACGGTATCCTGTGATTGGTTCAAATTTTATAAAAATTATCTTTCGATTGGTTGGTTTGATCAATTTGAAATTTAGCAAAGTCATTGCAACCAACATTGTACCCAATCAAAAAAAATTTCAGCCAAATCCTCCAATTGGTTCAAATTTAAAACCATTTTTCCTGTGATTTTTGAAATTTAAACTGGAACCGATTGACCGACCAGCTAAAAACTTCGCATGGTCATTGGTACCAACATTTAAAGTATTTTTGCCAATTTTACCTCTAATCTGTCGTTATTTTCAAAAGTTTTTGTCATTTTAGGGACATTTTGCGTGTTGGCTGTCAAATTCACGGCGACTTCGAATCTACAGTTCAAGGCAAGGTAGTTAGAGCAGAAAGTTTTAAACGATATGAAACTTATAATGACCGTTCAACAGATTGATCTGATATTGTGTACACACACTACATATCATATCATATGGGTGGTCCCAGGTATATTTTTTGAACGAGATCCTGTGATTTTTGAAAATTAACAAGGAACCGTTCAATCATAAAGGTTTAATCGATCAACTTAAAACTTAGCAAGGATTGGCACCAATATTTTTGGAGATTTTGGAGATTTTTATACAAGTATGTGACGAAACTAAAGAATTAATGGCTTTTAATGACATTCGATAGACATAATTTCGGTTCGAGGTGTTGCGTGTATCCGTGCTCGCTCATCAACGCGTTACAGAGAGCGTTTTCCTAGTGATATTAGTGAGTGTACTTACACTATATTAGACGATCTGTTATAATTGAGCGAGCGTAGCGAGCGTCACCACGGTACTCTTATGGCACTTTCTCTGTGTGTTTTTTTGTTTTTTTGTTTTTTTGTTTTTTTTTTGTCCGCACAGCCCAGGTTAAACCGCAAATGCAATCGATCTGAAACTTTGCACATATGCTAACGTAATCTATGCGGTCCCTGGGATCGTTTTTGAACGGGCTCCTGTGATTGGTTCAAGTTTAAAAAAAAATATCTTTCGATTGGTTGCTCTGCTCAATTTGAAATTTAGCAAAGTAATTGCAACCAACATTTTACCCAATCATAAAAAGTTTCAGCAAAATTCTCCCATTGGTTTAAATTTGAAACCATTTTTCCTGTGATTTTTGAAATTTAAACTAGAACCGATTGACCGACCAACTAAAAACTTTGCATGGTCATTGGTACCAACATTTAAGATATTTTTGCCAATTTCCAGTTTAATCTGTCGTTATTTTCAAAAGTTTTTGTAATTCTAGGGACATTTTGCGTGTTGGCTGTCAAATTCACGGCGACTTCGAATCTTCAGTTCAAGGAAAGGTAGTTAGAGCAGAAAGTTTCAAACGAAATGAAACTAATAATGACCGTTCAACAGATTGATCTGATATTGTGTACACACTAATATCATATCATATGAGTGGTCCCAGGTATATTTTTTGAAAGATATCCTGTGATTTTTGAAACTTAACAAGGAACCGTTAAATCAAAGGGTTAATCGATCAACTTAAAACTTAGCAAGGTTATTGGGACCAATATTTTTGGAGATTTTGGAGATATTTATATAAGTCTGTGACGAAATTCAAGAACTATTGGCTTTTAATGCCATTATCGATTGACATAATTTCGGTTCGAGGTGTTGCGTGTATCCGTGCTCGCTCATCAACGCGTCACACAGAGCGTTTTCCTAGTATTAGTTTCATACGTTTGAAAGATTCTACTCTAACTATTACCTTGGAACTATGTAGAGTCGGAGTTGCCGTGATCAAAATTTTCCAGGACACGCAAAATGTCCGTAAAATATTGTTAACTTTAGGATTTAAACCCAGATTAGTCTTAAAATTGCCAAAAAAACATATAATGTTTGTCCCAATGACCATGCAAAGTTTTAAGTTGATCGGTTAAGCGGTTCTAGTTTAAATTTAAAAAACACTGGAAATATGGTTTTAAATTTTAACCAATTGGAGAATTTGCCTGAAACGTTGTAATATTGGGGACAAAATTGGTTCTAATGACTCGTCAAAATATCAAATTGATCGGACCAACCAATTTTTTTTTTTTTTTTAATTTTAACCAATCACAGGACCCCTTTCAAAAACGATTCCAGAGAAGCATAGATTACGTTAGTATGTGTGCAAAATTTCAGATCGATTGGTTGTGCGGTTTGACCTCGGCAGTGCAGACAAAAAAAACTCAGAGAAAGTGCCATACTAGTACGACCTCAAAGTGTTAAATACGATATTTTTTGTAAAATAATCGTATTTAACACTTTGAGGTCGCATCAGAGGTCATAAAGTACTCAAGTGTGCGGCATTATTTAGTCTTTTAGGCTGTAATGGGTCGTTTCTATCTGATTTTTTAAAATTATTAAGTGGGAAGACAGAATTTTAAAAAAACGCTCTGACGAACCGTGCGTGCGATTCCCGTTCGCTTCCATTTGCCTCTTAGGTACCAATTCACAGGTGTTACACACTGCCATTTTGCATGGACATTTTACTGTTAGTGTTATTACGTTACCGGCCTTAAATGTGCCCAAAAACAAAACAACTAATTTTTTAAACTCGAGGAAAATCTTTTTACATTGCAGTTGGTATTTATAAACATTCACCTAACTAAGGGAATCATAAAAACCATATTTCACACATATGCGCACTTATCTGCTTATGATAAATCCAAGTCAAATGAAGTTAGTCAGTTGTCAAACGTGGATGAAATTCACGGTCTTCTGACCCTATCTTCAAAATCGGTAAGTTGCTAACGCAGCTTATATTGGAACACAGCCGCTGCAATGTGAACTGCCTCGATAGCTCAGCTGGTAGAGCATCTGACTGGATATCGGAAGGTCGTGGGTTCGAGTCCCACTCGAGGAAAATCTTTTCACATTGCAGTTGGTATTTATTAAAGTACCTACAATATTATTTATAAATTAGGTTTAATTACATTTTATCCTGTGGCACGATCATAAATTGCATATGCGTTCTTTGTGTCAAGTAATGGTATTTAAATGGTCAATAAACTCTGTGAATGCAATTCCGTTACCTTGTAATTGCCCAAAAATAAATAAATAATAATACATATAAATAATTACCCAATTATATGTCAAATTATGAATTTAATGACAGTGTAACGTGATTAAACAATGAGACCCTTGAGTTAGGGGGAGGCGTTTTAGCTCACTGCCGAAATATCGTAACATAATCACGAACAATTTCATTTCCGTAGAAGATTTTTCTCCAAAAATCTGTGTCTGTGTCTGTGAAAAGCGGCAAAAATGTCAAAAAATGTTCTGTGAAATGTCACAAGTTTCCTCATACGCTGCAATACATCTCTAATTAGTTAAAGTTGGTAGAACACATTTAAATAACAAAAATTAACCAATATTGTCCGGAGTGACTGATACTTTTTTTATTTTTTTAAGTGTCCAGGTTCGGTTACAAATAATTGTCAAATTCAAAATTACTACACTTTAGCTCAACCCAAGACCAAGTTTAAGTTGACTGACGTTCGAGTTAGAAAAGACAGTGATGGAAATACGTTGACGGCAACATGCTCAGCCACCACAAGCCGTCCTGTGGCCAATATCACGTGGTACCTGGGTGATGACGTCATCAGGAGTGACGTCATCGATGAATCCCCGCCCAGCACTGAGTGGAAGTTCAATACGGACCTGCAGTCGATCACTCAGACCATCACCAGGCGGATGACTTCGGCTGACGACGGCAAGCTGCTGGTCTGCAGCGTTCAACACTTTGCGATTCCAGGCTCGGGAGTCCAGAACCAGACGAGAGTCATCGAAATAAATCGTAAGTGATTATTCATTCATTCATCATTTCTTTTTAAGCGATTGTAGCGAACGTCACTATAGTGTCAATGTCATTCCAGGGCAACTCAACCTAAAAAAAGCAAAAAACAAATCATCTCTGCAAATTTGCTAATAATTTGTGGAAGTAGGTACTACCAATAACAAAGCACTCTTTCAGGATTTTTCCAGTTTCTTTATACTTTTTTACTTACAGTGCGCCAAAATAACCAAAAAACTTACTATTAGGGTAATTGAGCGTTAAGGTGGATTTCCATGCTCCGTCACCGTCCGTCACCGTCGGCGACGAAAACGACAGAATGCGATCACGTGACCCGTCGCGACCAATCCGTCGCCGTCAGAGAGTTTTGGGGATGGCTCTGATTGGTCGAGACGGGTCACGTGATCGCATTCTGTCGTTTTCGTCGGACGGTGACGGACGCTGACGGAGCATGGAAAGCCACCTTTAGACGACATTTAATAACTTTTAATAACTTTCGGTGCGAAAATCGGTTGGGTAGACGGCAGGCCATATATGGTCATAGTATGTCGGCTTCTCGCGTGAGTCATCGGGTCTCATGGTGGGGGGCTGACGGCAGAGAAGGCAGCAGTGGTAACGGAACTCGTCAGTCTTGCTTGACAAAGTCGATCGAACGCATCGACGAAATATTGCAGACTCTTTTTATTTTATATTTGACAATACCAGTGTTTCTGTTCAAAATATTTGTGACTTACTAACTTTTAACTCGTTTCTGATGATTTTTTTTTTTTTTTTTTTTTATTTTATTTAGAAACACACATAAATAATACATTGTATACAGTCACTAGACCACGAAACACCTAGGAGGTGTTTGTCCGTGGTATTATACACAAAAATATAAATTGGTAAATAATAACATTAACATAATATAATAACAAATAAAATACACAATCGGAAGAAACAATCTATCATGATATTGATACTAATTAATCAAATTACTAATACTTATTACTAACAAACACATAATAAATCCTGAACAGAGGAAGAAAAATCAAACATATCAAATGAGAAAAATCATGGTAACTTATAATAATAATAATACTAAAATAAGAGGCAACACATCAGCTACTCCAAGGAACGTACCTGATAGGTCTTGAAACAGACTTTTAAATATTTATGTCCGGAAAACAAATCGAAATTGTCTGACAAACATTTTTGGTAATCAAATTTTAATAACCTCCAGGCAAAAAACTGGTATTTTTTTCTGGAAGACCTCTGACATGTTTTTGCCATGCTCAGAAAATTTCAGGATGGAAATCCGATCGGTCTGGGAAATATTAATTATTTACAGATGTCTTATCCGAAATTTGTATTTAATCGTAATCGTTAAATGATATGTTAACATTGATATGCCCATATTCTTTAAATTGTGTATCAGAAATCTAATGAATGACCATCTTGACCTTTTCGGAACATGTCAAACACATATTCGCACTCACAAAAATGGATAAGAGGTATAAAAAATACAAATTTTGTGATATTCAAATTCAAGGACAAATTTATAATAATATTTAACAAGCTCCACCCCAAAAAGGGTATTATCCAACTCAGTGGTAATCACTTGCAACCACCATGCTTGCAACGCGGACAAGAGTCTGGTCGCATGTCAGTTCTTAAAAGACAGTATTGCTTATGATATGAAGGGATGTGCGTTGAGAAAAATATCCGACCGAACCGGGGCTCGAACCCGGGACCTCTCACTTGCCGGGCGAGAGCTCTACCAACTGAGCTTCCCGGTCTGACGGACGGACATTAGACCGTTGGACGGACGGACTTTCTTCCTGCATCTATGAAGAAGTCTACTAGTCGTTGTAACTTTAAGAGATTTCTTGGGGAGTTATTACTTTCACAGCCAACATACAGAGGTATCGAATATTTTAATCTTGATCTTACTGCAATTGATTTTAGGTGACTGTTTTCGGTCTAACATGTTTTTATACTAACTATTTATATTAATAATCTATTTTTTTACTATGTTTTTACATTATGTAATGTATGTATAAAAACAGCTTAATAAATAAATACATAAATAAAGTAACGTTCCTCCAGGCTTACCACCCTTCGTCACAATACAACCGAAGAACTACGCTCACATCAACTCCGACCAGTCAGTGGTCATCACTTGCAACGCGGACTGGTCTGGTTGCTTGTCAGTTCTTAAGAGACAGTTCTATTACTTGTATCCTTCCTTAGGCTTACCACCCTTTGTCTCAATACAACCGAAGTACGCACACATCAACTCCAACCAGTCAGTGGTCATCACTTGCAACGCGGACAAGAGTCTGGTCGCATGTCAGTTCTTAAGAGACAGTTCTATTACTTGTATCCTTCCTCAGGCTTACCACCCTTCGTCACAATACAACCGAAGTACGCTCACATCAACTCCGACCAGTCCGTGGTCATCACTTGCAACGCGGACAAGAGTCTGGTCGCATGTCAGTTCTTAAGAGACAGTTCTATTACTTGTATCCTTCCTCAGGCTTACCACCCTTCGTCACAATACAACCGAAGTACGCTCACATCAACTCCGACCAGTCCGTGGTCATCACTTGCAACGCGGACAAGAGTCTGGTCGCATGTCAATTCTTAAGAGACAGTTCTATTACTTGTATCCTTCCTCAGGCTTACCACCCTTCGTCACAATACAACCGAAGTACGCTCACATCAACTCCGACCAGTCCGTGGTCATCACTTGCAACGCGGACAAGAGTCTGGTCGCATGTCAGTTCTTAAGAGACAGTTCTATTACTTGTATCCTTCCTCAGGCTTACCACCCTTCGTCACAATACAACCGAAGTACGCTCACATCAACTCCAACCAGTCAGTGGTCATCACTTGCAACGCGGACAAGAGTCTGGTCGCATGTCAGTTCTTAAGAGACAGTTCTATTACTTGTATCCTTCCTCAGGCTTACCACCCTTTGTCTCAATACAACCGAAGTACGCACACATCAACTCCGACCAGTCAGTGGTCATCACTTGCAACGCGGACAAGAGTCTGGTCGCATGTCAGTTCTTAAGAGACAGTTCTATTACTTGTATCCTTCCTCAGACTTACCACCCTTCGTCACAATACAACCGAAGTACGCTCACATCAACTCCAACCAGTCAGTGGTCATCACTTGCAACGCGGACAAGAGTCTGGTCGCATGTCAGTTCTTAAGAGACAGTTCTATTACTTGTATCCTTCCTCAGGCTTACCACCCTTCGTCACAATACAACCGAAGTACGCTCACATCAACTCCGACCAGTCCGTGGTCATCACTTGCAACGCGGACAAGAGTCTGGTCGCATGTCAGTTCTTAAAAGACAGTTCTATTACTTGTATCCTTCCTCAGGCTTACCACCCTTCGTCACAATACAACCGAAGTACGCTCACATCAACTCCAACCAGTCCGTGGTCATCACTTGCAACGCGGACAAGAGTCTGGTCGCATGTCAGTTCTTAAGAGACAGTTCTATTACTTGTATCCTTCCTCAGACTTACCACCCTTCGTCACAATACAACCGAAGTACGCTCACATCAACTCCAACCAGTCAGTGGTCATCACTTGCAACGCGGACAAGAGTCTGGTCGCATGTCAGTTCTTAAGAGACAGTTCTATTACTTGTATCCTTCCTCAGGCTTACCACCCTTCGTCACAATACAACCGAAGTACGCTCACATCAACTCCGACCAGTCCGTGGTCATCACTTGCAACGCGGACAAGAGTCTGGTCGCATGTCAGTTCTTAAAAGACAGTTCTATTACTTGTATCCTTCCTCAGGTTTACCACCCTTTGTCTCAATACAACCGAAGTACGCACACATCAACTCCGACCAGTCAGTGGTCATCACTTGCAACGCGGACAAAAGTCTGGTCGCATGTCAATTCTTAAAAGACAGTTCTATTACTTGTATCCTTCCTCAGGCTTACCACCCTTCGTCACAATACAACCGAAGTACGCACACATCAACTCCAACCAGTCAGTGGTCATCACTTGCAACGCGGACAAGAGTCTGGTCGCATGTCAGTTCTTAAGAGACAGTTCTATTACTTGTATCCTTCCTCAGGCTTACCACCCTTCGTCACAATACAACCGAAGTACGCTCACATCAACTCCGACCAGTCCGTGGTCATCACTTGCAACGCGGACAAGAGTCTGGTCGCATGTCAGTTCTTAAGAGAAGAGTTGGTTCAGATT